>JAQIUQ010001069.1:357500-540000 GCA_030378365.1 Hybognathus amarus | reverse complement strand
GTTGTAAACAGTGATTAAGTGTGTGAGTGTGTCTGTGAAAGACACATGTTGATGGGCCGTCATAACTTCATGAATGGTTTCACCGCTGTTGCTCACACAGCAGCCCTTGACGTGTGACAGGACCGCAGCTCACGTTTTGATTTATCAGTGAAATTAATTTCTCTTGACATTTCCTGTAAACCTCTATCCTCCTGATTTCTCTGCAATGTAGCGGCTTATCCACTTCATTAAAAAGAACAATAATTAAAAAAAGAGACAAAAACAACAACACAGGTAGAACATGATCAATTTCATTAATAAGATATTACTGTTAATATTTAACATTAATATTACATTAATACATTTTAATATTAGATTAATATGATTTAATAATGTGAAAGAAATGATGATGTTATGAAGGCCCAACAGTTAACAAAATAAATTTCCTGATGTAAAAACATGAGCAATCTATATATATATATATATATATATATATATATATATATATATATATACACACACATATATGAATAGTGAAATATAGCGATGATTGATCAAATTTACAGACAGACAGACAGTACAGACAGACATACAGACAGACAGACAGACAGACAGGCAGTAGGCAGGTAGATAGTATACAACAGACATACAGACAGACAGACAGACATACAGACAGACAGACAGACAGACAGACAGACAGACAGACAGACAGACAGACAATAGACAGACAGACAGACAGACAGACAGACAGACAGACAGACAGACAGACATACAGACAGTACAACAGACAACAGACAATAGATAGATAGATAGATAATAGATAGATAGATAGATAGATAGATAGATGAATAGATATAGATAGATAGATAGATAGATGCCTGTATAAAACATTTTGATATTATTAATGTTTAAAAATTAGGGCTGTGCAAAAGTTAATTGCGATTAATCGCATTCAAAATAAAAGTCTGTGCTTACATAATATATTTGTGTGTGCTGTATATAATTATTTTGTATATATAAATACACACACATGCATGAATATATTTAAGAAAATTTGTTATTCATATATAAAATATTTATATAATATCGATTATGTATATATATATATATATATACAGAATTTAAGCGCAAATAATTCTTAAATATATACATGCATGCATAGGTATTTATATATACAAAATAATTATATACAGCACACACAAATATATTATGTAAGCACAGACTTTTATTTTGGATGCGATTAATCGCAATTAACTTTTGCACAGCCCTATTAAAAATATATATTTTGAAATTTTGTTTAAAAAAACAAACAAAGGGTGCCTTAAAAGTCATTTAAATACAATACATTATACATTTCCATACGCATCAACTACATTCGGTTTAAGTATTATATAAAACTTTCTCATGACGCATTAATGCCAGTTATCATAAAGTGCTATCAAAACATGTCATATTCATGATGTGTCCGCGATCACTACTCGAGACAAGCCACCAAAGCAAACACCATCGCTTCAATAATAGCCTGAAAGTGGAGGATAAAGCTCATATACAGACTCTCATATAAAATATCGCTCAGCGTTGGCCCATCCACTCAGCGCCAGGCCATAAAGCGCTTGCATAATGATCCCCGCCATTTCATGGGGTATTACACCATAATGATGATCAGCGCTGCCATTTGCATCCCAACCATCAGCCACCTTCATCTCTACCTCGCACCACCGAATTTATAGAGCGACCATATCAGGAAAAAAAAAGCAGCCTGGAATAATATAACCCACGCTTAGTGTCACCGGGGAGATTTATATATAAAAGACAGGGCTCACCGTCAGAACTGAACAGTGTGTGTGTGTGTGTGAAAGAGAAGGAAAAAATGAGAAGGTAAAATAAAAAGATAAAGGTTGTAGTGAGTAAATGGAGGAGAGAGAGAGAGAGAGAGAGAGAGAGAGAGAGAGAGAGGGAGGCAGATGGAGGAAATAAGCAGATGAAGATGTACACTGAAAATCCTTCCAATGACAGCCCATAAAGGATGATAGGGGTTAGGATAGGGATTGGGGGAGGGGGGAGGTGGTGTTGTCTATCGAACGTAAAAATGTCCCTCAAAAACAACACACGCACACACACTCCATAAAAGTGTTCCTCGGCAGATAATTCTCAACAAGCAACCTGTGCAAACAGCGTATACACACACCAGCGCAAACACAAACAGACACACAACGCTCCCTTCCCTCCTTCGCACACAAACCCTCAGTGTATTTTACCATGGGAGTTAATGGGAATGAAATACCTCAGTGGATGAGTGCAGATGTGTTTGATACAAATAGTCATTTTCCTATTTGCTGGCTCATTGACTTTGATGAATGATGGGAGTTTGGGAGGACGCATGATGAATGGCAGCACCTTGGCTCCATTGCATGCCCTATTGATTCTCTTTCTTTATTACTGCTGCAACCCAGCTGCCTGATGCTCTCTCTCTCTCCCCCTCTCTGTGGAAGAGAGGGGGAGATGGGAGGTTTGGCTTTCTTTAGGGAGCGAAAGGGGGCAGAGGTGCTGTGTGTGTGTGTGTGTGTGTATGAGATAGGCTGGCACTGTGGGAGGCTGCTTTTGGGCAGGTACAGTATGTGGGTAGTGTTTAATCAAACCGTGACTTATGCAGGTTTGCGACGAGTGTCCATTCTGGCTGCTTTAGCAAAAGGTAACTTGAAGGTAACTTTTTATCATCAACTACATCTCCCTTGGTGATCCACACCTTAAAGTCACCATGAAATCAATTTTGACATGTCTTGTTTTTAATGGAATAGTTCAGTATCTATTATACGTGATTTATCCATGCACATCAATATTTTTCTAAATGAATGTGCCCTCATAAGCTTTAATCAAAATAACTTCCCCTTGCTCTTGCAGCATCTCATCTCTTCTGTGATGATGTGTTAACTGGCGTGAGGGCGGGGCAACCTGTCAATCACATGAGATCCACCAATAAGCAAACCACAACCATCCAAAGATCAAATCTTTTTTTCTACATTTGTTCTTGTTTGCGAAGCCGTTTCAGCTCAGATATGTATCACAATACAGGCAAGAAGCGACTATCGCAACTTCCGTTTCCTGCCGACTTTAAAGGGTTAATTCACCCAAAAATGAAAATTAAGTCATTAATTACTCACCCCCATGCTGTACCAACCCCGTATGACCATCGTTCATCTTCGGAAACAAATGAAGATATTAAATTTGAGAGGTGTATCACTGCTACATAGGCTCCTATAGGGATTGAACCTTGACGGCCCAGAAAGTCATTGAAGAAAATGTTTAAATATTCCATGTGACTACAGTGGCTCAACTTTAAGTTTTTCAAGCGACGAGACTACTATTTGTGTGGAAATAAAACAAAAATAACGACTTTATTCAACTATTACTCCTCTTCCTACTGGGCCTGAGACGAGAGTTCAAGAGATTTCCACGACGCATGCGTGAGAATTGAGTTCCTTTTCTACTACTTGTTGCGCAATTCTTGTGCATGCGTCGTGGAAAAGTATCTCGTCGCTTGATAAACTTATAGTTGAGCCACTGTTGTCACATGGAATATTTAAACATTTTCTTCAATGACTTTCTGTGCCGTCAAGTTTCAGTCCCTATGAAGCAGTGATCCACCTCTCAAATTTAATCAAAAATATCTTCATTTGTGTTCCGAAGATGAACGATGGTCTTACGGGTTGGTACAGCATGGGGGTGAGTAATTAATGACTTAATTTTCATTTTTGGGTGAACTAACCCTTTAATGTGAAGTCTCCAGTTGGAGGTTGGCATTCTAGTGTACTTTTCCAAGAAGAAAATTCCAACTTTCCAAATTAAACGGAACACAACTAAAACAAGCTACTTTTTCCCCAGCTAACATCATCTAGGCTGCATAGGCTACACTAAAAAAATATTTTTAGTTTAACTTAAAAAATTAAGTAACCTGGTTGCCTTAAAATTAAGTTCATGGAACTGGAAAAAGTGAGTTAATACAATGAAGGAGAATGATTTAATCATTCAGAAACTCAAAATTATATGTTATCTGAACTAAATATAATTATTAAATTTGATTTGACAAAAGAAAAAAAATTGTGATTACTACACTGTAAAAAACTATTGTTGGTTTAACTTTAAAAAAGTAAGTAACCTGGGTTGCCTTAAAATTTTAAGTTGATTGAACTGGAAAAAGTGAGTTAATGCAATTAAGGAAATTAATTAAATCATCAGAAACTCAAAATGCTAAGTTATCTCAACTAAATAAATTATTATAAAGTTGATTTGACAAAAAGAAAATATGTTGTGATAATAAATCTCTGAAAAAAAAGTTTTACAGTGATTTATTCATTTTTATTCAATAATATTTATTTACTGCAACTGTTGTACCCAGTGCCATCTTTCTTATACTGTGATAATGTTTACCAATATAAAGTTTAGGGTTGGTAAGTCTTTTTTTATGTTTTCTAAAGTCTCTTTTACTCTCCAAAGCTGTATTTATATGATTAAAAATACATTTAAAAAATTGAAATGTAATTTAAAAGAACTGTTTAATATTTGATTATTATTTTAAAATGTAATATATTATTTAGTGATCAAAGCTGTATTTTCAGCATCCTTCCTCCAGTCTTCAGTGTCACATGATCCTTCAGAAATCATTCTAATATTCTGATTTGCTGCTCAACAAACATTTCTTCTTATTATTAGCAATGCTTGTTGTGCTGCCAAATATTTTTGTGGAAACCGTGATACATTTGTTTTGTTTTTTAAAGTTATTTGAAATGGCAATCGTTGTAAGTCTATCGTCAAATACGATTGACAATTAGCATACAGTTAGGATTGGCGGTATGGTTCTGTTCTGGGCAAGAACTAGCATAGAGAAGAGCAGGAAGAGCAGCGATAACTCCCCTTATAGGGTAAACAGAATAACATGAATGTATTGCAGATATCATTAATTCAAGATTTCAAAATACAACATAATTCGAGAATTTATTCTGATTCAAGGGAATAAGAATGCCAAATCCTGATGAGATGAGGATCTGGGGATGGGGAAGGGTAATTAGCTCCTGAGAAATGCGATAGCAGCTGATAATACTGAAGGAGCTTACATATGTATACAGTTATAGACGTTGTATTCCTAGGTAAACGTGGATCGGCTGAGAGTCAGCTGATGTGAGCTTAATAACGTGACCTGCCAGAACTGATGCCACGCTTCATTATTATTATAATAAACTCCAAACTTTTGAAAGGTAGAGCACATAACAATACTTTTAAAGAGAAGTGTAACCATCAGATACGTCAAGGTGGTCTGGAAGATGAACTTGAACTTTAGTTTCCACATTTTCTCGTCAGATGTGTTGTATTTTGATTGAAGTTAATTCGAGGCAAGACTGTTTAGAGTTGTGTAGGAGTTAGTGCTTAAACTTTTTCTAGCTTTGATGGACAGTAATTTTGAAGGCAAGCACGGTTTATGTGAAGAGACTACAAAAAAAGTCATAAGCAACATTTTTCAAATGTCAAACATGGATGTTTATGCCTTATAAGGTAATTGTTTCTAAAATGGAAACACATTAACTTTAGAAAAAGGCAGCAGTGGTTTTACACTTTGCTCACACTACATATAATGTTATGGCAACACTCTTTAGATCACCTAAATGTTACTGTATGAAAATATGAGGTCTCATGTGATATTAACCTCATGCAAGCACACAGATGCTTTTGAAGATCGAGGTAATTGTGGCTATGATATCTTACTCCAGATTTACATTGAAAGAGGGACCCGTGCCATTAAAAAACCCCAGAAAATCATAGAGACTTGATGAGGCTGTTGATTTAAGCAACCAGCAATGATACAAAATAATGCAGAATGAACATTTGACAGCTTATTTAAAGGTCAAGACAAACTTTGAATCCTAGCTTGGCTAAATCTTGTTTAAAAAGCATTATGTTTGAAGGTTTATAGGCCTTATGGAAGGACAAACAGAACGATAGATAAAGCGAATGATAAATAGAACGAGCGACAGAGAGACAGGTGGAACAACAGTGTAAATAATACCAGTCAGATGAATACATTTTGTAAGCGAGTCAGTTTTGAGCGAGTGTGTTCTTGTAGTCCAGGCAGTCCAAGTCTTATGAGACTCAACACAAACTCAGTAAGGCTCCGTCACACACTCTGCTCGGGTCACTGCTGTTGCCCACAGCAACGACAGGCAGTAAAACACACCTCGAAAACCTGCACTGTCAAGCAGTCACATCTGAAAGCAGAGAGGTGGACTGACTTACAGAACTATTCCACAGCTCAGTGCTCCAACACACACACCGCACAACAAAACAAATCGATCATCCTAAGGATGCAATTTCTTGAAATGATGACTATCTTAATATTAAAACTTTATTTCTAATCATTTCAACAACATTTCTTATGATTGCAACTTTTGGTAACGCTTTAGATTACAGCCCGGGAAGTACTGCGTAATTAAAACGATTTTACAGCGTAACCTTCGGTATAGTGTACCTATAACGTACTTACAATATAAGGGAACAATATTTTAATAAAGAGGTAACAATCAAGAGAATTAAAAAATATATTTAAAGTCTGTAAAAAAATTGCTGTAATTATGCAGCTAGTTGCCAGTAACTTACTGTAGATTTAAATTAATGTATTTACTGGCAACTGTTTGTTCAAAGTTAAATGAACATTTAACATTAACAAGTCTTTGTCTTTACATAATAAAAACTATAAAATAATCGAATGCAAACATTCTGGGAACCAGAAATCTTCATCAATCTTTTTCAGTTTTTTTCCATCAGATTTTGGTTCCCAGAATGCTTTGCATGATGCTGTTATTTTAGTTTTATTCTGTAAAGATAAAAACTTGTTAATGTTTAATGTTCATTTAACTTTGAACAAACTGTTGCCAGTAAATAACTGGTAACTAGCTGCCAGGTTTACTGTAATTTACTGTAATTTCTACAGATTTTTTTTATAATAATAAGGGGCACTTATTCTACTATTTATGAAATAACAATCTTACATTTGGAAGCAATTTAGCAAGAACATTTGTTTTTGAAATAATGGTGAACCAGTACATCCTGTATACGCTTTTTAAAAATTACAGGGTATATGCATTTATAAAGTAATCTTTTTAACAAAAGTGCACTGAAAACGAAAACTATTGCAACTTTTGCTTAAAGGGTTAGTTCACCCAAAAATGAAAATTAAGTCATTAATTACTCACCCCTATGTTCCATCTTCGGAACACAAATAAAGATATTTTTGATTAAATCTGAGAGCTAGATCACTGCTACATGCCTAAGGGACTGGCTCTTGACGGCCCATAAAGTCAATAAAGAAAATGTTTCAATATTCCATGTGCCTACAGCGGCTCAATTATAAGTTTATCAAGCGATGAGAATACTTTTTGTGCGAAAAACAAAACAAAAATAACAACTTTATTCGACTATTCCATTACTTCCTTATGGGCGCATGCGTAAGAACTGAGATGACAACGTTCTTCTTCGACTACTTCATGTTACCGGCTGCTCACCGTTCTAGGAGTATTACCGCCACCTACCGTATAAGATGATGATCCATATATAAGGCGCTCCGGATTATAAGGCACACTGTCGTTTTTTGAGAAGATTAAAGGCTTTTAAGTGCACCTTATAGTGCGGAAAATACAGTAATTGAAAAGCGTATGTACAGGGCAGATCGTCCACTGCTTGTAAACAGAAAGTTTTGCGCTTCAAGCTATATCAGCACATCATCTTATACGGTAGGTGGCGGTAATACTCCTAAGCGGTGAGCAGCCGGTAACAAGAAGTAGTCGAAGAAGAACGTCGTCATCTAAGTTCTCGCTGCATGCGCCCATAAGGAAGTAATGGAATAGTCGAATAAAGTCGTTATTTATGTTTTTTTTGCACAAAAAGTAGTCTCGTCGCTTGATAAACTTATAATTGAGCCACTATAGGCACATGGAATATTTAAACATTTTCTTTAATGACTTTATGGGTCGTCAAGAGCCAGTCCCTTAGGCAGTCTATGGAGGAGTGATCCACCTCTCAGATTTATCGAAAATATCTTTATTTGTGTTCCGAAGATGAACGAAGGTCTTACGGGGTTGGTACAGCATGGGGGTGAGTAATTAATGACTTCATTTTCATTTTTGGGTGAACTAACCCTATATTGGGGGAAGATACTCTTGTTTCATGTAGCGGTGCTTGTTACCCCTTGTTCCATGTAGTTACAGGCTAAGTGTGACATTGCGGGCTGTAAATTAAAGTGGTGCTTGTTACCCTCTCGTTACATGTAGTTACTGGGTAAATACAATAAAAATGCATTCACACAATCTTATATCTACACAACTCTACACCCATTCTTATTGATACACAATTGCTACAAAAAGGTACGCAGTGTATTTTCTCGCTAAATTGCTCCCAAATGTAAGATTGTTGTATTTCAATAGTAGAATATGTACCCCTTAGTTCTATAATACTTACAGTACAAATATTTTTTTAATTCTCTTGGTTGTTACCCCTTTATTCCCCAAATTTTACATATTGTTCCCTTATACTTACATACGTTATAGGTACACTATAATTACAGAACGTTACACTGTAAATTCCTCTTAATTACGCAGTACTTTCCGGGCTGTAATCTAAAGCGTTACCCTTATGGTACCGCTTCCTTAATGAATTAAATGTATTTTGTCACAACTACATGGTGCTCTCGACCCAACAGAAGTTCAGCATAATTGAAGCAGCCTACATGCAACAGGAACATGGGTAACTGTTAGAACATTGTATTATGACTATAATAAGTGTTAAGGCAGACATTAACACGTAGGCATACACACTACCGGTCAGAAAGCTTAGGGTCGGTAAGATTTTTTATGTTTTTAAAAAGAAGTCTCTTCTGCTCACCAAGGCTGCAATTTTTGGATAAAAAATACACAAAAAACACAGTAATATTGTGAAATATTATGACAATTTAAAATGACTTTTTTATGTTAATATATATTAAAATGTAATTTATTCCTCTGAAAAAAAGCTGAATTTTCAGCATCATTACTCCAGTCTTCAGTGTCACATGATCCTTCACAAATCACTCTAATATGATGATTTTATGCTCCAAAAACATGTATGATTATTATCCATGTTGAAAACAGTTTTTTACATTTGTATTTCAGGATTCTTTAATGAATAGAAAGTTCAAAAGAACAGCTTTTATCTGAAATGGAAAGCTTTTGTTACATTAAACACTACCCTTTAAAAAGTTTGGGGTCAGTAAGAATTTGTATTTTATTTTTGGGGGAAATAAATAAGAAATCAATACTTCTATTCATCAGAGGATGAGTTACATTGATCAAAAGTTACAGTAAAGACATTTATAATGTTAGAAAAGATTCTAATTAAATAAATGCTGTTCTTGAACTTTCTATTCATCAAAGAATCCTGAAATACAAATGTAAAAAACTGTTTTCAACATGGATAATAATCATACATGTTTTTGGAGCATAAAATCATCATATTAGAGTGATTTGTGAAGGATCATGTGACACTGAAGACTGGAGTAATGATGCTGAAAAATCAGCTTTTTTTCCAGAGGAATAAACTACATTTTAATATATATTAACATAAAAAAGTCATTTTAAATTGTCATAATATTTCACAATATTACTGTGTTTTTTGTGTATTTATTATCAAAAAATTGCAGCCTTGGTGAGCAGAAGAGACTTCTTTTAAAAACATAAAAAATCTTACCGATCTTAAACTTTTGACCGGTAGTGTATATTTGGTAAAAAATGTTGTAAGGCAAGTGGTCATAACTCAGTCCAACTGTCTTGAAGTTATAGTGCATTTTGTAGACACCTGCAGGTTTACATGGCTGTCAATCACTCTTTGACCCCCAGGAGAGGCTGGCAGTGGGAGAGGGGTGCGATCGATCACTCCAACTGATACAGAGTAATTAGCTAAATCACTGGAATCAAAATGACTATTGAACGAGTGTGCATCTGTCTGACCGCAGAAAAAGCATGAGAGTCTTTAAAACACCTCACACCAAGAGACAGGCTGTCAGATGCAATTCGCTCAGTCGCTAGTTTTCCTGCTTTCTGTTTTTATTTGATTACTATACGGAGTCAGAAGAGCAGCTTATGAATTTACGACCTCGGCCTGATGTTGGTCTCAGGACGGCCAATGAGTCCTGCTTGAATTCTGATGAATTCATCGTACTGCCGTGTTTAATACTTCTGCGTTTACTCAGTGCAACTTACAGAAGTGATTATTTAAATGAATATATACAGAATATTTAAAGGTTTGGGGTCAGTTTTATGTTTTTAAAGAAATTAATACTTTTATTCAGCAAGGATGCCTTCAATTGATCAAAAGTGACAAGACATTTATAATGTTACAAAAGGTTTCACTTTCAAGTAAATGCTGTTCTTTTGATCTTTCTATTCATCAATAAATCCTGAAAAAAATGTATCAGAGTTTCCACATAATATATTAAAGGGACCGTTCACTTTGAAATTAAATTTTGTTATGTTTTATCTTACCTCAAGGGTATCCAAGATGTAGGTGTCTGTGTTTCCGCAGTAGTTTCAATTTTGATATTTTTAGGTCAAACCTTGTCTGTCAGTCATATAATGCAGGTCTATGGTCACCACCTCAAAGAGCATACACAGAGAAGTCCAAATTAAACATGATTCAATGACTCGTAAATGTAAGTACACATTGATGGCCTGAGACACGAAATGAGTGGTTTGTGTGAGAAAACTAACAGTATTTATAGCGTTTTTACCTCTTGTAACCACAGCCACGTCCAAGTGATCTGAGGGTGGGGGCGCTTTGTTCTGCGCAAGCGCCGGAAAGCGTGGAAGTGATATCTTGCGCAGTTGCGAAAAAATTCAACGTTGTCTGTTGATATATCGAGATCGTCCTCCATTGCGATTTCCTGTATATTTAAATATGTTTAGATTTTCACAGTGAAGGGTAACACTGAAATAAAAGTAAATCTCTGTGTAAACAGTGAGTGACAAACACATGCGAGAGATCACTTCCAGCTCTTTCTGGCACTTGCACAGACCGAAGCGCCCGCGCCCTCAGATCACTTGGACGTGGCTGTGGTTACAAGGGGTAAAACGATATAAATACTGTTAGTTTTCTCACACAAACTGCTCGTTTCATGTCTTAGGCCATCAATGTGTACTTACATTTATGAGTCATTAAATCATTTTTAATTTGGACTTCTCTGTGCATGCTCTTTGAGGTGGTGACCATAGACCTTCATTATGACTGACAGACAAGAACGGTTTGACCTAAAAATATCAAAATATGAAAATACTGCAAAAACAAAGACACCTATATCTTGGATGCCCTTGACCTTGAGGTAAGATCAAACATACCAAAAATGTATTTAAAAGTCAACTATCCCTTTAAGCAGCACAATAGTTTTCAATATTGATAATTATTAGAAATATTTCTTGAGCAGCAAATCAGAGCAAATCATCATATTAGAAAGATTTCTGAAGGATCATGTGACACTGAAGACTGGAGGATACTGAAAATTCAGTGTTGATCACAGGAATAAATTATATTTACTATTTTCAAAAACATTAAAATCTTGTGTGTATATATTTATATATACACACACACACACAATGCTTAGCATAAGTGAATACATCCATGCTAAAGTTGACTGAAAGAGGAATAAAAAAATCATCTTTTGGAAATTGATCTTAATGCCTTAATTATAATCAGGATGATTATATATATATAATATATATATATATAATATATCAGGATGCATAGTATCCTGGATCAATGAAATAACCGGCCTTTAATATATATATATATATATATATATATATATATATATATATATATATATATATATATATATATATATATATATATATATATATATTCCTATATCTCACAAAAGTTTATTTTATATGGATTGTTTTTGTAGTATAGACACATAATTTTAAAGAGTTTCAAAATTACAGATTAACATAAAATAGACTTATTCCAGACTCCACAGACACAACATGGGCCTGCCCATCAAGTTTTCTTTTAGTCCACTCCAGCAGTTAACACAGTAGTACACAAAAATTACCCTCACCCACCGAGAGACCATGTGTAGTCAGCCATTACTGTTAAAGTAAAAAAGCAGGCTCCATCTCCGTACCCCCGTGTACCCCATCTCTAAACGGCCTCAGGAGGCGGTGCGAGACACACAGGCAGTAATGAAGCGCGTGTCATGTGGAGATGTAATTACCTCACTCTCCTGCTGGGTGTGCACTTCCTGGGTGAGAGGAAAGATGAATCGCCAAAGTGGGAAAGCGCTGAACCCTCAAAAGTTAAATTCACCCAGCGCAGCACCCCTCTCCTCCCTCCCTGTCCTGCTGGCTGCTTTGAGGAGGGTAATGGTTTGGGCAGGCATTTAGCTAGCTGATAAATGATGAGTGTAGTTTTTGGTGCTCAGGATCCAGGAGATGTGTTTGTTCTGCACTCCTCCGTTTATGTGTGTGTGTGTACAAACTGCAAGCTGGGAGTTATTGAGTTACAGCATATGGCAAGACACAAAAAGGGGGGGTGTGTGTAGAGGGAAGGGACAAGGGAACAGGGGTCAAAGTACAGCAAAAAATATAAAAAGATGAGTGGAAGCAAAGAAAATTACGGGAAATAAACATGAGATTTACCACGTTTCCAGCAAAATGGCATACTCTCTCAAAACTGCGATTAACTCCGATTAATCGCATCCAAAATAAAAGTTTGTGTTTACATAATATATGTGGGTGCACTGTGTATAATTATTTTGTGTATACATATAAATACACACACATGCATGTTTATTTAAGAAAAAAATATTATTTAGATATAAAATATTTATATTTATATATCATATAAATTATATATAAATCTATATACAGTATATACATGAAAATCTTTCCTAAATATATTTAAGCATGTGTGTATATTTATATATATATATTAATTATACACAGTGCACCCACATATATTATGTAAACACAAACTTTTATTTTGGATGTGATTAATCGCGATTAACTCTCTTCTGACTTGTGATGGCATAAAACAATATATATATATATATATATATATATATATATATATATATATATATATATATATATATATATATAGTCAAATATAATGTAAAAATTATGATTCATTTGTTAAAAAAGAAGAATTGCCACATTGTTCCTTTTCTACCCTAAATACATTTATATTTTAATTATATGTAAATGTAATATTTTTTAAATACTGAAAAATATAAATAAAAAAATGTATTAAATAATTACATATACACTATCATTCAAAAAATTAAGTTATTTATCAACAATGCATTAAATTGATCTTGAAAAAAAGTACCATGCACGTTTTCCACAAAAAATATTGAACTGTTTTCAAAATGAATAATAATAAGAAATGTTTATGAAGCAGCAAATCATCATATTAGAATGATGACACTGAAGACTGGAGGAATGATGCAGAAAATTTAGCATTGCATCACAGGAATAATATAATAATATTAATAATTATAAAAATAATAATAATACTAAATTTATTAACAAAGAAAACAGTTATTTCATTTGTAATAATATTTCACAATATTACTGTTTTTACTGTCATCTTACTGATGCCATATATTTTGAACGCTTTTGTATTTTTTTAATTAAACATTTAAAAGTGATATAATGCAAAAAATAGCAAATAAATGTTATTTGTGAATAAATTCAGAGCAATATTATAGTTTGCAGCGTGGTCTTGAAGTATCAGTTGTGCAAGAGTAATCTCTATTTTCATTTTGCTTTGAAAACCATACTTGGTGATGAAATCAGATTGTAAACCACCAAGTTTAAGGACCTGATGCCAAGTCAGAACCACTTTTGTTTGTGGCAGATATGTACTGAATGGCTCCAGATTGAGTGTTGGCTTCTGCAAAAAGAGGCAAAAGAGAGAAAAGAAGATGGATAAAAGAGAAGTGTAGAACAAAAAAGAGGCCGGGTAGGGGGGTTATTGGACCAGTAGTTGGAGATCAATTTCCCAACAGCCTATCAGTCAAACAGCTCTACACTATTCTGCTGATTGCACACTTTCAGCTCAAGTCAACCGATTTCCAAGTTCCAAGTGTGTGTGTGTGTGTGTGCTGGGCACTCATAACTACAGGTCTGGAGCGAGCGAGGATCTGTCACGATGCTTTATTTCCTGAGCTGCTTAGTGAGGACGGCCAAGAAAGGGACAGTGTGAGAAAGAGAGAGAGAGCTCTCAGGTGAGGGTAACCCGGTCCGCCACCGTTCGCTCTGGGAGAGGGAGGTGGCAGAAAGCCGGTTGTGTCAATGCATTATGCATTAGAGTCTGCGCTCGACTGACAGCCCCTCTGCCGCCCTCGGCTCTAACAGGGCCGCGCTAATCAAAGACGACACATCCCAATGTCCAGACACACACACACACACAAATTTACTAATCAAAAAGTGTATTTCCTAGAGGCTGTCTCCCAGGAGAAATCCGGCGGGGAGAAATTGGAATAATTTATTAGCTTACAAGTTTTGGTTGTACAGTTAGCCCGGGGCTATTTATCTCAGTAATAGAGAACGTCTCCAATGTGGCAAAATTGACCAAATCAAACAGCTTTGATCAGAAAATGAATCTGGCAAGCTTGTCTGTCTTCACGCACCCCTCAGAGAAAAGCGGGAAACAAACAAATCCAAAAAAAAAGAGAAGAGAAGGAAGACAGGGGAGAGAGAGAGAGAGAGAGATGAGAGAGCGAGAGAGAGAGAGAGAGAGAGGCTATTTAAAACAGATTCACAAATTTTCAAAGGGAAAAAAACGTCACAGATGATAAACAGCGAGTTAAATACATTTGTACGTCAGAGAGAGAACACGCGGTGGTGCCTTGACCCGGCTATATTTATTTCAACCTGACAGGAGGGTATTTTTACACGTAATTGGTGACTTTAATCAACGCAAAAAGACTTCGCAAGCAAGCTTTTTTTTTTTAAATATGAGGTCGATCACGTACATCTAACAGCGAAAGTTGAAGATTTGAATAAACATTAATACAGTGGCTCGTTTTAAAGGATGTCCGCAAACCGCCCTGGAACAGAAAACAGCATGTGACAACCTTCAGACACGCCGTGCCACAGGCTTCACTTGTGAGGGACGGCGGAGCAAAGGGGAACAAATTCGGGTCAGAGCACCACAACAAACCGCCATGGCAACTGCTTTTGACAACATCACACCCGGCCTCCATACACGGCAGACAGACACGCTCATTTGCGCGGGAGATTGACGGTTCAAAGGGTCTTGATTTTGACACTGAAAAGGAACAAATATTCTCACATGTTGATCTAGTTTAATTAGAGCTGCGTGCTTTGATGCATGCTTGTCAGGGGCTGCTTGATGTTGCATCAAGTGAAGTTAAATGCGTCTTCACTCAAGATGACACAACGCAAGAGAAGTTTGTGTGAAGGCCTACTGTCGTGCAACGTTCAAACAACCTTCAAACAAAGACGTTGCTTACATTGCCCACATGCTCTTAACATCGTTTTCCTTAAATCTGGCAATGTTCATAATAGGGAACGTCTCCAATGTGGTGAAAGCGACTAAATCTCTCCCATTAACTGAGGGGGAGAGAGAGAGATGGGTAAGGAGAGCTTATAATGCAACAGATTTACACACTTTCAAAGGGAAAGAAACATCACAGATGTTAAACGGTGAATACGCGGTGGTGCCGTGACCCTGCTATATTTATTTCAACCTGTCATTTAGTTTGATTTGCTCGTCTAGGAGGGTATTTTTACATTGATGACTTTAATGAGTGTAAAAAGACTTTAGTCAGGATTGATTTCTGCATCCAAGCCTTTTTATATACGGTTGATCATAAATTTTCTATGATGTGGTTGAAGTTTGTATGTTACTATCAAAATACATATTCTGTGGTGTTTAGCTTGAGCCATTTGAGATTACAATCAAACCCTTTATTTTAACAGTATGACACAATGCACACTATTATCGCTAACAAAATTCCTTATATCACTGTCTTTGGTCAAATAACATTACAAGTTCCATTTTTACGTGTATAATTAGTAAACTAATCAAAACACATCTTGAATGCAAATTTGAACTCAAACTGCTGGCAATTGATGCGCGACCTTTCAAAAAGATTTTCCGGAAGATTTTTTTTGGTAACACTTTAGTTTAGGGTCCAATTCTTACTATGCTAACTAGTTGTTACAATGCACTGTATTTGGTCAAATAACATTACAAAGTTAAGTTTTACTTGTATAATTAGTAAACTAATTAAAACATCTCACTAATTAAACATCTCAAATTTGAACTCAAACATGGCTGCGAATCACACGTGCAACCTTTCAAAAAGATTTTCCATAAGATTTTTTTTGGTAACACTTTAGGGTCCAATTCTCATTACTGTGAACTAGTTGCTTGTTACAATGCATTTTATTTGGTCAAATAACATTACAAAGTTACTTTTTACGTGTATAATTTGTAAACTAATAAAAACACATCTTGAATGCAAATTTAAACTCAAATGTTGCCATCAAGCACAACCATTCAAAAAGATTTTCGGTAAGATTTTTTTTTTTTTGGTAACACTTTAGTTTAGGGTCCAATTCTCACTACACTAACTAGTTGCTTGTTACAATGCATTTTATTTGGTCAAATAACATTACAAAGTTATTTTTTACGTGTATAATTAGTAAACTAATCAAAACACATTTTCGGGAAGATTTTTTTTTTTGGTAACACTTTCACCAAACAATAGTTTACATTAGTTTAGGGTCCAATTCTCACTACGCTGAACTAGTTGCTTGTTACAATGCATTTATGATTGATTTTGGCTGTTTATTAGAAGTATAAAGCACATTAATGCCTTATTCTCCATGACTATTTTCTCCCTTAATCCTACTCAATACATAAACAACTACCTAACTAACAATTACTAAGCAGTAATCAGGAGTTTATAGAGGCAAAAGTTAATATGTAGTTATTAGTAAGAATTGGACTATAATCTAAAGTGTGATTTTAAAAATATATATATGAAAAAAATTATATTATGCTCATCTAAGGCTGCATTTATTTGTTAAACAGTAATCCTGTGAAATATTATGACAGTTCAGAATTTTCAGCTTCGGTGTCACATGATCCTTCAGAAATCATTCTAATGCTGATTTGCTGCTCAAGAAACATTTCTGATTAATGTTTTTTTAGTGGAAAATAGTTTCTTTTCAAGGATTCTTTGAATAGAAAGTTCAAAACAACAGCACTTCTTCATAACATTATAAACGTCTTTAATGTCACTTTTGGTCAAATGAATGTGCCTTTACTGAATAAAGTATTTATTTCTGTCAAAAACACATATTACGGACCTAAACTTTGAACAATACGCATAAAAAAAATAAAAAAAATAAAAAAAACGTTTATGAGTGCAGTTCATTATAGGCTCCTCACGCTGCCAGCAGAGTGAAATTTTTCACCTCGTGCAGACTGCTTTTTAAACTACATTTGGACTTGTGTCGACAATTACCTCCTCAAAGTCTCTAAAGTACCAAAGCTCTGCCTAATTAGTATGCATTATCAATTAACGGCCTTAATAGGCGGCAGATTTATCACATCCCCTGTTTCAGGGGCCCGAACATAGGCGAAGCTGGAATGAAAATTTCCTCAACCGCTCTCACTCACAAACAGCAACAAAACATCCATGATATAAAGCAACTCAATGCTGCTGTAAACACGACTGCAACACCCAATAAAGTGCTACATCAACACCCAATATATGCAACACCCAATAAAGAGTTATTTGAGTTATTAATTTAGTTTTAAATAATATTTTGAATTAGCATTTTTTTATAATTTTCATGTTCATTTTAAATTCATTTCTAGTATTTTCTTTTGTCATTTTTATTCATTTTTAAATATGTTTAATTTATTTCAGTTTTAGTTTCAGTTTTTATTGATTTCCAGTTAATCATGTTAGTGCTTCAACTTAAACCGATTTCAATTTATTGCCAAGGCAACATTTCTAATGGTCATTTAGTTTAAGTTTTTCCACTAACATTTATATTTGAGTTTATTTCAGCTTCATTTCAATTTACAAAAATGTTTTTATTAGTTTTAGCTTTCAGGAACTACAACAGTAGTACTACTACTAAAAGTATTATTATTAAAACTATTATTACATTCATTGGTTTAGCAGACGCTTTTCTAAAGTGACTAACAATTAATAATACTAATAATAATAATAATTAGTCTTGTCAAATTGAGTAATTCGCAATTAATTGCATCTAACATAAAAGTTTTTGTTTACATAATATGTGTGTGTATATATATATATATATATATAACACAATATATAGGCCTATATATATAATTATTATATTTATATATTATATATGCATGTATGTTCTCTGTGTGCATGTGTGTGTGTATACATTTATAAATATAGACACACATACATATATACATACATATGTATATATATATATAAAAGTTTGTATTTATATATATGCTGTCAAACAAATAATCGCGATTAATTGCATCCGAAATAAAAGTTTGTGTTTACATTATATGTGGGTGCATGGTGTTTAATTATTTTATATATATAAATACACACACATGCTTGTATATATTTAAGAACCATTTTCATGTACATACTGTTTATATAGATTTATATATAATTTATATTATATATAAATATAAATATTTTTTATATAAATAATATTTTTTTCTTAAATATACAAGCATGTGTGTGTATTTATATATATACAAAATAATTATACACAATGCACCCACATATTATGTAAACACAAACTTTTATTTTGCATGCGATTAATACGCGATTAACCATTTGACAGCCCTACTATATATATATATATGGTTTAGCCGGTCTTCCAATCTGGCCTAGCTGGTTTTGCTTGGTCTGCCAGATGGTGTTTCTGCCTGACCAGCTGAGAAGTGCTCAAAACCTCCCGAAACCATCCAACCAGACCTGCATAACCAGTGGGCACTGCAAGACCAGCAAACCAATGAATGAATCCGGTCTGAAATCCTTCAACGAGAGCAGTATTAAACGCACACTGAAACTAAAATCACGTTTGATCCAAAGTGCGGCCATTCATCAGCCAAATGAGACTCATGTTTCCAGCATACATTCATTTTCAAGACATTGTTTAATTTGCGCTATTTTACATAAAAGTCGCTGAGTGGAGGAAGAGTGTGATTTTCACTTACTCTCACCAAACTGTGTCCTCGTTCATCACTCGCACTCATCAGAAACTCTCATGGAGAGCCGATTCCATTAGAAGAAACAACAAAATGGAGTTGCTGATGCCGTGTGGTGTTGGTGAAGATTGATTGACTGATGCATTGATGGAAACCACTCAGAGAAGATCTGGAAGCAAAAGACAATAGAAATATGACATTAAACATCCTGAAATGAAGCAAGTTTGCAGGAATGCAAGAAATAGCTCTTTACTCAATATCATAGAAAAATGACACTGTTACAAAACATACATGTGGCAGCATTACGATAAATGAGCCTGCTATACAGAAAATATGAATTTATAAATTCATTAATTATCTGCGAAATGTAAAGCCAGTATATTGATGGATTTTAGCTGCAGGTTCCAGTCTACATTACCTACTTATATTTGATTAATTTTAGACTTATTTTTCATCTGCACTCTGTGGCCTACATTATGATGCATAATATGCAGGTCAATATCTGTGAGTTACTGAGATTGCCACTGGCCATTAAATTAAAGTTTGACAAATGACGTCTTACTGCACAAATTCTCAGCAAAACAACTTTGGTCAGCACTTTGGAGTAGAGATTTTAAGCTCATTTTTATCATATATCAAACATCTGAATCTGTTATTGACCCCATAGCACAAAACAATTTTACAAAAATATTTACAACCATTTGTTTTCTAAAGGGGCTTAAAGATGTTAAAATGTCCCTCCGTCATCTCGTTGAGCTTACAAAAGTTTTAATCTGTATAAATGAATGCATTAAATTGTTTGCTTATTTGAATAAACACCGATACAAATCATTAGATGAAATTACTTGGCCTGCTGCCCATTACAACTTATGCATCAAAATGCACTTAATTTCATTAGGAGGTATAAAATTAGATGATTATTATATTAATTAAGATGATTACAAACAATTATCCTTCCCGAGCACCGCGGTCCTGCAAACTAGGTCAGCGTGATGATGTATTATATCCACATCGGAGTCATTTCTCCCGGCCTTCTTGCATTGGAAACCCAGAATAAAGGCCTGGAAGGGCAAATAAAATGCCGGTCAGAAATTTCTTTGTTCCAGCCGTCGTAGGGCCAACTGGAGTCGGGGTGTTTTCAAACACAAGACAGGTGCTGAATCCATTACGTGGCTATAGGGCCGTACACACGCTCGATGTCCGAGTAGTTCACGCTGCGTAATACACTGGGCAGAATGTGCTGAGAATTCGGGAAAACTGTGGAATTGAAGAGTCACATATAAGTAAACGTCACCGGGACAGTGACCTGAGAGAATGGCCTTCCTTTTTTCACGTCCTGTCTGAGAGTGTAGCGATCAAGCTCTAGAAAACAATAGCACCATAGGACTCATTCACCATGACTTGATGACAAAAGAGCATGCAAATTAGGTTAGGATGAAGATCAAATGCATACTCACCTCATATCAGATGCCTTGTGTAGAGAATCAACTGCAAACTGCAAGATATAAGGACAAAGATAGCAAACATTTATAGGCCAATGTGTAAAATGATTTGAGGAAAAAGATAGTCACTCTTTTTCTGCCAAAATACCAGTTACTGTGATTGTTATACAGTAAGAAGTTTCCTTTTCATTTAATTTCCTTCTTTTATCTTAATTGTCGTCAATAAAATATGTTGTATAGCCAATTTTCATTTGTTTGCTAACTAAAAAGCAACATATTCAAGCACTAAACTGAAATCATTACTGCAGGCTGTTAGACAATGATGTTAACTGAATCATTAGCATCATTTCTGATTTTAAAGTGTATATGAGTCTATAAATCAAAAAGCAAAACAGTGCAATATTTTAATTGAAAAGGAAAGCATATCCAAATAGGCCTAAGCAAAGCTAATAAGAACATCTTGCTCTTTTAAGACACAACCCGTAATTTACAGTATCAAAATACAAAACTATCATTCATAAACTCCACAACAAATAACTAGCAACTATGATGACAAACAAAGTCAGAAAAAAGCTAGAATAATTATCCTGTAACAATATTATTTCATGCTGCAATGCATGCTGGGAGCTCACAAACCTTTGGGAAAAAACAGCAACATTGATCATTTTGAGAGTATTCTGCCAATTAACTCATTTAGTCAAGATGGAAGCAACATTTGGTGGACTGTTTTGTTATCCTTAAATGTGTTTTACATTAAAAGTCATTCATATTCTATTAGGCCTATCTGTGACTATGCTGCGATGGAAATGCAATTGGTTATTTATTTATTTTGTTACAGTGAAGTTACAGCCGTTGCATTTTAGTATGGTATTTTGGCAGAGACTAAGCTTACCAGGGTACATTTTGAATAGGGCCAGAACTTGACGAGCCATCTCTGATGTTTCCTAAAGCAAGACCATAAAACCCACTGCAAACCCCACACCTATGCGCGTGCTCGAGCCTGTGGCTGCATTTCAAGCCTGTTCTCGGCACGCTGATGTATATTTCATTGTCCGCGGCTTAATTTTGATTTATCGTCCGTCCATAAATTAGAAAAATATGTTTTAGAATTCCATCTTGCGGAAAAGCTGCGCGTGATGCCGGGGGATTGGACGATATTTAAGATGTCTAGAGATACATATTGGATTAGCGCGCTTTGTTCGCGCGCCATAGCAGGTGTTTAATCACGGCTGATGCGCGCGCTGAAATGCGTTAGGACAGGAACGGGAGCCGTGTTCCCCGGGACTGCGATAAATCACAGCCGAAAGCAACTGAACAATCCCCCTCCCCACCTACACACACACACACACACATAATACACTTCCAAAAAGCATAAAGCCAATCCTAAAGCCGCGCGTGCACGTCACCGAGGGCAGCAGTCACATAAACGCATTTAATCTCGAAATGTTAATCGGTCTTTAAAGCGTTTAAACTTTTTTTTTGCGACGTAGGCCTATTATTTTTTACCTTGAAACCGAGCGAGTGCGAGTTATTCATTAACCCACCTCTGAGAGGGTCCACATCATATTTGATAATTTCTGTTAGAAGTTTTCTTAAGATTCGTCTCGCGCAACATGTTTGGCGCCATCAGCATCCAAACGTTAACTATAATAGGCCTCTACGTTTGACATTTTTACTCAGATGTTTGCATTGTAGCCAATATGGATTTATCTCTATGATAATTGCACGAAATTGTATTTAAACATTAATTTAGCCATACTGTGTTAAGCCTAAAACTACACATATAGGCTACAGTAAAACACTATGAAAACAACAATAAACAAATATTGTAGGGACATAAAATATATAAACTAATCTAAAGTTTAACCTGCAGTTCATAATTTTTTTTTTACCATTTTCAAATAATATAATTGTGATGAGCTGATATTCTAAGAATCATATATTTAGGTAGAAAATGAGATGACTCTGACTGTTTAAAAGTTAAATAGATTGAAACAAGGATAGGCCTATTATAACAATGAAAACATTGCATGACGTGTGTGTGTGTGTGGAGAGAGAGAGAGAGAGAGAGAGAGAGAGAGAGAGAGAGAGAGAGAGAGAGAGAGAGAGAGAGAGAGAGAGAGAGAGAGGCAGGCGGGACAACGTTTAGGAGAGACAAACATTTTCAAGGTCACCCGGTGAACTGGAACGTAGCTCAGAGAGATGCATGGCGAAAACGGTGCGTTTTGACACGAGTGTGAGGTTTGATTAAAAGGTAAAGAATGGGTTTAAACACACGCCACGTGCGTGGCGCGCCAGACTCTGTTGGCTTTTCGCAAATCACTTAACGGTGCAGTGATGGAAATAAGATTGTAATGTTTGGTAATGGAAAAGAAAGCCCCATATTTCTTTTTCTGGCCTTCTTGTTTTCTGACATACACAAAATAAATTACCCAGGCTATAGGCATGGCGCGTGGAATTTTTTCCCCGCACCTTCTGAGGGAATTCAAACGTGTTCCTAGCGGTTTCATTTTACATTCGTTATCTCACGCAATATTGGTTGGAATGATGAAACATCAAACACCTAATGTAACATTAACAGTACTGACTGCTGAGACAATAGCTCACACACACAAAAAAGCCCCAAAAGTAACTCAACCTTGAACATAGTGGCTCTGCTGCCTGCGCGCGCCTGGCCTTAAATATGCCTAATAGTGAAACCAGGGGCAAGAAAACAGCCATTACAAACTGGAACAAATGGGCTTTTGCAAAACACAAACAAAGATGATTTAAAGTACACAAATACGTGCACATGTTAGTTACAACACATAATGCATATCCGTGCGCATGGGAATGGCGTTACGCAGACCCGCAAAACCGTACACAATCAACCCGCCACGCAAAAAAATTTTAAAACGTATGACTTTGCATGCATTTTGGCTAATTGTAGACAAAAACCTGTAGGTTAATGAGGGAAGATGTCCTCCTTCAGAAAATGTGCATTTAATTTTCAATTGTTACATATTTAGATATAGCTAAGTTTAGCGTGCGCAGGATTATTGTGCATCAGCCAATGTGTTATTATAGGAAATAAATAGAAACATTTGCTAATTAGCCAAGTTAGAACAAAATGTATAATTACTCAAAGAGGTCATTGCCATATGAGGCCATATGACAGACAAAGCAGAATCCCAGTAAAAGAGATTTATCTAAAAGGTAAAATTATTCTGCAACTTATTTAAGAAGATATGCCACTATGAAAGCAAACTGAAAAATTTCACTCAACTAACCCTCATGGATTTTAATGAAAGC
The DNA here is from genome assembly GCA_030378365.1 of Hybognathus amarus. Taxonomy (NCBI): domain Eukaryota; kingdom Metazoa; phylum Chordata; class Actinopteri; order Cypriniformes; family Leuciscidae; genus Hybognathus; species Hybognathus amarus. Next base: position 516,019 of record JAQIUQ010001069.1, on the reverse strand, counting down.
GAAGAAGTCTGGCATGTACATTTTATTCATGGAATACTGAATAATAACCCCATTAATTAAAATAGCCTAATGATTAAAGCGATGATAAAAAAACAAGCCACTTGAGGCCTTCACTTGAATGGGGACATATTATATCATGGGTCTAATTTGATCTTTTTACTTCAAATAAACACTCCTCAAATCCAAAAACATGAATGTGTTCACAAATCTCTCATTAACAAATAGACACAAAAAACGTTGATATTCAACAGTATCATAAAGCACTATTTTCCAGAGACACATTAGATCAATTAACCTCAAAACTGTTTCGGCTGACTAAATCTGACAAATGTTGATATTCAGATAAAATGGCCAAATTAAAATTAGCGTAGCCATTTATCAAAAGTGCAGAGATGAGATTTTGTGACATCTATGGTCAGGAGACAAAAAAAATGAAGGTGACTTACCCTATGCAGGGCTAGTTGTCACACTTTCTACTTTCCACCATCGTTGCCCTGGAAATAAAGATAGCTTATTAAACACATGCTGACCAATAACAGTGCATGCTGTCACATTATGAACTTGAATAGCCATATAAAGTAACAAGTAATTGCCAACATTATTAAATTAAATGCATATAGTGACAACATTTAGAACTTGTTCGGAGAACAGTTCAACCTTCATTATAGATATGCTTTATGTTGGTTTATAGTGGTTACACATTTATCAAACATGATATAATATTACTTCATTATAATATACTGACTTTCTATCTACACTCTTTGAAAAATTGTGGTTCTATATATGAAGCATAGGGTCTCTTACTTACTTCAAATAACCTTTTATGCTAAAAAAAGGTTCTATAGTGACAAGAAAGAACCATTTTGGCACAAAGGCTCTTTATAGGCTATTATTCATTCATAAATTATATTATTCTGCAACATTTTGTAGTTGTAATTAAATGATTGTTTATTAAACTGTTAGTAACTTAATATCACATTTTAATCTGAAAAACTGAAATGGCTCTCTTCGTGTGATATCGATTAACTACATACAATTATATAAATATATACATTTTCTAAACCCCATATCTCGAATTTTTTTATCATTCACATGCATTCATTAATACATTTTAGGGTTCTTGATGTTTGTCAATAATATGAAATATTTAATCCGGAAAGGAAAAAACAAATGATAATGAATGAACCCAAAAGGTTCCATGCAGAACATTTTTCCTGGTTACAAAGAACCATGAAGGGTTCTTATTATTGAACCCTTAAAAAGGGTTCTCTATAGAACCTTTTAGGGGTTCCAAATACGTAGAACCTTAAGGGGTCCATATAGAACCTTTTCTTCTAGAGTGACTATCCATCCATCCATCCACGCTATATGATGGTGTAGGAAATTGTAAGATGATACCATGCACAGAAATTATCCAAATTTAAGACTAACAGACTGGACTTTTGTCGTAAAACCTTATCTATTGATTTGTTTTTACTAGGTCACCGCACTGACCGGTTAACACCCATCAAGTGCTGCACAGCTTTAGAGTTGCCGCGAGCTTCAGAAGGTGATAGCGCCATTAAACAGCGATCAGAATATAGCAATTAAGCTGACATTACACTCGCCCGGCGCTGTCCATAGGTGTCCACCGTTTATCCGGGAACCACCTCCTCTTAATTGCCTCCTAATTCCGTGTGTCAGATCCGTGTTTCCCTGCTGTCCCGCCCGCTGGCCGTGTCTGTGTCTCTACCGTTCCTAACTCCGAGGCAGTTACTCAAGTCAATGACACAAGGCAAATTGCGTTTAATAAATGAGCTTAATGGATCACGCGAATTGGATTGTGAGCGTCATGCTTCCTCTGGTTAAGCAAAACATTTATATCCAGTTCTAAGTGTTTTTTAAACCGTGCAGACGGAGCTGTGTCTCTCACCTACGATTTTAAACTCATTATAAAACAGGTGAGACAAATTCAAGAGCATGAAAAGTGATTTAGGATAATCAGGGTATCTAACAGTGTCAGTTTAAGCTTGCTTCAGTCAAAGCGACTCCATTTAATCACAAATGACATTAAAGTACTGAGATATGCAATACTTAGCAAGTATGATGACACTTGTCCAAAATGGCATATGGCAGTCACCGTCAAACGTCCTGGTGCGACCACGTGGCTATTCTCTAACCTCTGCACGCTCACTGAATCGAGAATGCAAGTAAAATGTCAAAGAGACCATGCACACTCTCTCTCTCTCTTTATGGCCACGGTATGTTTGGGTGCGCAAAACAATCTCATCGGACATTATTGATGTTACAGATGTTGTAGTAATCAAATTATTGGTCGTGAAAGGCCCCCTCAGTCACTCGGTGCGCGTGGTGATGAATTACGTAAAGGTCATCACGCTGGCTCCGTTTTATTGGAAGTTTATATGGTAACGCTTGGATGAGTGTCTGTAGGTGAGTGTGTGACTGTGTGTGTTTGGGAGGGGTTATGTTAGAAGTGTGGGAATATTATCTGCTTGCAAACATAATATCCAGGCATGTTCATGTGAAGCAAAGATAATCATAGCTCACAAAGTTCATTAGCTGCTACTTGGAAACAAATCTATTTGTGAATGCGCTTTACGGCGACAGAATCGCAACCAATTTTCGAATATAATTCAGATACAGGAAGTTGTTTTCTAAGTGGGCGATTGCATTTCAGTTCACAGTCGAACAAAACAAAAACAAAAAAACAAGTACATTTAAAGCTACACTGTGTGATCTTTACCCCCATCTAGTGGTGAAAAGGTATATGACCATCCAGTGAATATTAGTTTCTGTTCCTCTCAATTCCGATTTCGTTTCAACTCCTACGGTGGCCAATGTAGTCCAAGATTAACATGGCTTCCAGTTCCAACCTCTGTCCATGAGTGTTAACTCAAACGTAAACGCGAAAGGTCGAAGCTTGAATTAATGGGTGTGTCCCTCTTTGGCTAATGTACATTCAAGAGGGAGGGGCAACATGGCGACGACATTAGAACCCCTTACCCGTATGTATTTTCAATGGCATATTATACACTTACGAGAATATTTATTACTTGAATGAAGTAAATATACATTCATGAGCACATATATTTTTGAAAGAACGTAAGTGTTTTAGCTAACTATAAACTAAAAAGAGTTACACAGTGTAGCTTAAATTCAGTTCATACCAGAAAGAAAATATTTTCTCCATTACATCTAAAAAGAAGGCTACAAATTAAGTATGTTCAAAACAAGTAGGACTAAATGTTACATAAACATGCTGGCAAAGCTATTTTTTATTCTTGCAATCACCTCAATTTCCCACTACAATAGGCAAATCCCACATTCAGATGCTCATTGTATTATAGGTTTACGATGGAATGTTCCCAAATAATTCATCCATTGAATCCTGACAAAATCTCTCTCAGTAGGATACTGATAATCCCTGAAAGGGGAACCAACACCTATAACTGAGCCTTTATAGGATTATCACGGATTACACCACATTAGGGTCCCACGTGGCCCAACGCCAAAGGCCCGGAGCCTCATCCATTGTGCTGGACCAGTCCCTCGCGCTGACACGCGGGGTTATTTGTTGTCACCCCGAGCACATTAATCCCGCCACAATTAGGTGTCAGCTCGCGTGCTCTTGTTCTGATGATAGCCTTGGGCGGCTGCAGCGCCTTCGAGCCCTAATCAGCAGAGTAAACTTGCGTTATATTTCAATTTGGGGAGGCGCTCTTCCGCGCAGAGGGCCCCAGCACGGCAATAAATAAAGCGCCTATTTACGCCACCATCACACAGAGACATCCAAATGCACTTACCACCGGCCCTCTCATCATGGCACGCATTCAACAACAGCCATAAATCAGAGCTTTTCAAACGCAATGATTAGTGAAGCCATTTACACACACAAACCCACACACAGTGCACTCAAAAAACCTAAACATACACTTCATACTCTTGCATATTGTAAATATACATTTCCATAGGTCTGTGCTGTAGAAGAGAAGCAAGTGAATACAAGCTAGTGTATTTATTTCAAAACACCCCATTAAATCAAAATCTCATCAAACTTTAATTTTGATTATAATATAAGTATATTATAATATATAATCCTATAATAAAGTAATCTATCTATCTATTTATCTATCTATCTATCTATCTATCTATCTATCTATTTATTTATCCTTCATCTATCCATCTATCCATCCATCCATCCATCCATCCATCCATCCATCCATCCATCCATCCATCCATCCATCCATCCATCCATCTATCTATCTATATCTTCTATCTATCTCTATCTTTTCATCCATCCTTCCATCTTTCAATCCATATCATCATATCTCTAGCCATCCATCCATCCAACCATCCATCCATCCATCCATCCATCCATCCATCCATACCATCTATCTCTTTTCATCCATCCTTCCATCTTTCAATCTATATCACCATATCTCCATCCATCCATCTATATCTTTTATCCATCCATCCATCCTTCCATCTTTCAATCCATATCCACCATATCTCCATCCATCCATCCATCCATCTATCTCATCTATCTTTTCATCCATCCTTCCATCTTTCCATCCATATCACCATATCTCCATCCATCCATCCATCTATCCATCCATCCATCCATCCATCCATCCATCTTTCAATCCATCATCCATCCATCCATCTATCTATCCATCCATCTATCTATCTTTATCATCTTCATCCATCCTTCCATCTTTCAATCCATATCGCCATATCTCTATCCATCCAACCATCCATCCATCCATCCATCCATCTATCTCTTTTCATCCATCCTTCCATCTTTCAATCTATATCACCATATCTCCATCCATCCATCCATCCATCCATCCATCCATCCATCCATCCATCCATATCACTATCTTCATTCATTCATCCATCCATCTATATCTTTTCATCCATCCTTCCATCTTCATCCATCCTTCCATCTTTCAATCCATATCACCATATCTCCATCCATCCATCTATATCTTTTCATCCATCCATCCTTCCATCTTTCAATCCATATCACCATATCTCCATCCATCCATATCGCCATATCTTTGTCCATCCATCTATCTATTCATCAATCTATCTATATGTCTATATCTTTTCATCCATTCATCCATCTAGTGAATCTATATTTCCATGCACATTTCCATCCATCCATCAAATTTCTAATTTTGAAGTGTATCTGTTGCTAATTTCATAGTGGCAATTTCTATGCTACAATACTAAACAATGAGCATGCATGAAATATATTTTTATAAGAGAACAAATGCGACACAAACATGTTGGCCAACAATACACATTCTAGCAATTGAAAAACCCATTTGACAATGAGGGTGATTTCCCCTCTTCACACGGATTATAAAAATCTGTTATTATGGCTAATCTGGCATTAGACATTCAGCACGAAGGTGGGCCGAACAGCCCAAAACAGCGCTATTGAGATGTTAAGCAGTGCGTTCTGTCTCTTGTTAGAGTGTTAATTGGGTAAGTGTAGTCCATTTGTGTAATCCCTCAGTTTCTCCTGATCTCTCATTGCTTTACTCCTCTAAACGGGAGTGGATCTGCGTCAAGTGGCGCCCGTAATCTCTATTCAAATATCTCCATATGACAACTGCCTGCAATTAGAGCGCCATCACTCTCTATTTGAGTCCTTCATCCCGGATCCGTCAAGGGAGCACGGGGGGCCAAACAAAGGAAACGCTTTATAGGGTTTGATTTTCCATGAGCTGCCTCTCAGTGTAATTCTCACGCAGGATCTAGAGGAGGATTAGGCCTCTGTTTCAAAACCTAGCAAGCTGCCTTCTTTGTGCTGTGCTCAGATCATGTCAAGTATTTGACAATACAAACTTATATTTTTATGAAAGCTACAATATCTTTTAGTTGACCATTGTAAAAAGGAACCAAAGAGTTAGTTACCTCCATACATTTTACTAATTTTCATTAACATGCTTATGGTGCGCTTTCTATCTTTTAAACATGTCTCAAATGTATATACTGATTTCACCAACAACAGTTCTGCATCCATTTTAGCTTTATGAGCAATATATATAAGAAATTAATAATTTCTGAGGTTCTGATTTTTACTCTTAAAAATAAAGGTTCATTATTGGCATCATGTTCCATGAAGAACCTTTAACATCCATGGAAACTTTCCATTGAACAAAAGGTTCTTTATAGAAGAAAAAGATCCTTCAGATTATTAAAATATTCTTAAATGGTTGTTTCACTTAAAGGGAACACAGCAAGGATCTTCGATAACACTTTACAATAAGGTTTCATTAGTTAACATTAGTTAATGTATTAACCAACATCAACTAACAATAAGCAATACATTTGTTACAGTATTTTTGAATTGTTGTTAATGTTAGTTAATAAAAATACAGCTGTTCATGTTAGTTCACTGTGTATTAACTAATGGTAATACAACCTTTGATTTTAATAACGTATTAGCGAGTGTTTACATTCATATTAACTAAGATTAATTAATGCTGAAGTAGTATTGTTCATTCTTAGTTCATTGTCACTAAACTAGTTATCTAAAAAACTTTAGAGTGTAAACTCAAATAAAACCCATCAAAACTCTCTATATAGACAAACCACACTGAAGACTTGACTCACAGTAAGTTTAGTGCGTGTGTGTGTTAATACAGTCTGTGGTTAGAATGTTGCCAAGTCAACAATGCAATACTCTAATAAGAAAAAAAAAACGTAAATGTTGTGTAAAGTCAATGATTAATCTAAACAAAAGTCAAATTTTTGATTAGATTAGACACAAGTATAATTTTAAATCATCTGTGTCATCTTCTGACAATTTAACAGTATGAAACATTTGTATACAGAGGATTTCCGGATTTCCTTCTCTATAAAGATAAACATTTAAAATTTTAAATCAAAGACGCTATCTTAAAACAGCTTTTGATGCCTTAAAACAACACATTCTCACCGCTCCCTGTGTAGTCAACTCACTTGCTTTTAGAACAGAGCCTAAATCTATAGGATATAAAAATAACCTGATTTAAACGGTAAAATACTGTAAAAATGCTACAGTGCAAAACTGTTAATCGGTAAACAGAAAGTTTCCATACTATACACAGTAAATAACTGTGATATCATTTTACAGTAAAATACTGTTAAATTACCAGTTTTTGAAAGTGAAAAGGAACAAATCACTGTAGAATTTACAGTGAAAAACCATAAATTGACATTCCTACAATTCCCTGTGTGACACTTCACATTTTATGTACAGTATTTTTGTTGAAATAACTATGGTTCCTGATAGTTTTATTGTTGTTTTTTTTAATCAGTTATGTACATTAGGGTTTTATGTTAGATTTAATGTTGTTAAATTCATGTTTATTGCATTTTTAATTTCATGTGTGTTACCATGATGGTGTTTAATGTTTGTGTGAATGACACTGTGCAGCTTCTTTAAGTATTGCTTTATATAAGTATTCACTTATGATGAGCTGTGATTGCTCATGTAACTCTCCATCACTGCTGTGGTGATTGTTGGTTGTCAGTTTATTACAATGGTCTAAAACAGATATTAATATGTCAATAAGTTCGTAAATTAACATTTTATCAGAAAATAAAATATGGTTTATTACTGTAAATTTTAAGTTAAGTCTGTAAAACTATTAACGTTCCTACCGTATTTTTAAACAGTAAAGTTCTGGCAACCACAGCTGCCGTTATTTACCGCAAATTTACAGTTTATTTGTTACAGTGTAAGCCGAGGAATATGCACAGGTGAAAAAAAGAGTCCCCTCTCTTAACAAAAGTGGCCAGAGCAGCCAATTGAGAAATGAGATGCGCATTTAAAAATCGGAGTCTGGCCGCGGGGGGTACCTGCTCGCTTTGAGCCCCACGGGTTAATTAATTGGGGTTGAATGCACATGGGCGAGGAGTGCAACCGCGCGCCTGGTGACACTCCGCATCTGTGCGGCCAAGTTGCGCGTGCGTTTTGTCTTTTCTCTTCGCCGAAAGTCCATTGAGAAGGGGCGCGCAGGGAGGATTCTTAAATGGTAAATTAGCATTCTGATGAGAGCGCGCGGGCCCCTGAGAGAGTCAGGAAAAGGGAGGGTGGCATTAATGACACCGCGTGCACTCCAGTGACATCATTTTCCACCGTAACCGGGCCCCTTCTCTCTCTTTCTCATCCCATCATCCCCATACGGTGCTAAAAAAGACCCCGCTATAGACCCTCCGTCCCCAGGGAATACGTGCCCTCGGTGCCTCGGGCCCCCGAAGAGTCTCAATACAAATAGCCAATTTGTAATACATATTGTGAGGAGGAGGCCGGTCTGGTTTTGTAAAGCGGGCCGGCAGCAGGATCTCATTTCCAACACCTCTTCTCATGCTGTTCACGGAGATTCACCTATCAATGGCGGCCGTGACTCGCACCTGCTCGCTGAATTTGCTTTTAATTCATTTTTCTTGTGAGTACGAAAGGGAAATGACTGGACTTTTAAGAGACCAATCAGACATGCGCCGGTTACAGAGGCCTACACACACACACTCATTTTGGGAAATATAAAAATGTTCTTCTTCTTCACAAAATAATAGATTCAAAACATCTGAGTTCCGCCATCAAATGCTGAAAACGGGGGAAAGTAATGCATGTTTTATTGCAAGGGCCCTATTATGAGCTTAATATCAAATGCATTTATGAGTTAGGACATTTATTAGATTGAGAGAGATGCATTTTGGCCACATCTCTCCATTTTAAACATCTCATAAGTCAGGCTTTTACACAGAGCCTCTTGATTTTACAGGTTGATGGGACATTCTGATTGTTTGTAAAGAGAGAAATTCATTTAAAAAGCCAAACCGCGACAAAACCTGAAATGGGCATTTCCATGCCTTCCGCAAGAGTGCTTTCTCTCTATGGCGGTGGATTTAAAGAGGATGAGATGGGAAGAGGAAGTCTCGCTGATAAGAGGGTGGTGGCGGCGCGAGTCTCCATTAGCGTCAGCGTGAGAGCTGCATGCTGGTTAATGAGGAGTACTCAGGGTCTTTGTGAAGCTTTTGTGTCTCTAATGCTATCTCCGCTTTGTCTGGAGGTGGATTTAGCCAGACCTTTATAGAGTAAAATTACAGATGAATAGACCAGTGCAAACTGTGGGGCCCGGCCCCTCTGTCAAGAACTTATTCATTTATATTAACTGACTCTGAGCACTGAATATTTGTGCATGCAAGTAGCTGAAGACCCCGAATCACCATTATTTTATGCAAAAAGTCAAATATATATAAAGGTAAAACATGCAAATATATGCAAAAAGTCAAATATATTTTAAGACATATAGGTAACACTTTACAATAAGCTTAAATTCGTTAACATTAACATGTGAACTAACAATGACCAATATATTTGTTACTATATATTAGTTAATCGCTGTAAATGTAAATGTATTTTAAATGTTAAAAATACAGCTGTTCATTGTTTCTGTTCATGTTAGTCCAGTACATTAACCTATGTTAACAAATACAACCTTTGATTTCAATAACGTATTAGTAAATGTTGAAATTAATTTCAACTAAGATTAATAAATGCTGTTCAAGTATTTCAACCTTAGTTCATGTTAACTGAGTTAACTCATTTTAACTAATGAACCTTATTGTAAAGTGTTACTGAAATAGATACTCTGTAATAAAACTGCATGTTAAGGCAAATGGACATACGATATATATACACAATATATACACATATATATATATATACATATATACATATATATATATATATATATATATATATACACATACATACTGTATATACACACGCACACACTATATACATGTGTGTGTGTATATATGTGTGTCTATATGAAGAGTCCAGATGCAAAAGCCATTTTTCAAGTGCCATTTGAATTTTCTTCTAAAATGATCTTATTTTATCAAGCTTGTATATTAAAGTTCAGTAATTTCACTTAAATGGCAATGAAGATTACTTATTAATTGTCATTTAAGTGAAATTACTGAACTTAAATATACAAGCTTGATAAAATGGTCATTTTAGAAGAAAATTTAAAATGGCATTTAGAGGTTTTTGCTAACTCTTCGTATATATATATATATATATATATATATATATATATATACATATATATATATATATATATATATATATATATATATATATATATATATATACCTGTTTGCTAGGGTGTTGTGAATGGTTGCTGAGGGTGTTGCTAGGAGGATGTTTGCTAAAATACACTTAAAGGGAGTCCATCCAAAAAAAAAAAAAAAATCCTGTATCATTTATGTATCAATCCTGTCATTTATTCCCGCTCTATTCCAAACCTGTATGATTTATTCTTTGTGAAACTCACGAAAACATATTTTGAAAATACAAATTGTCTTTTGTGTTTCACCAAGTTAAAGTCAAACAGGCTTGAAACTATACTATACACTCATATATATATATACTATATACACATACTGTATATACACACGCACACACTATATACATGTGTGTGTATATATATATATATATATGAAGAGTTCAGATGCAAAAGCCTCTAAATGCCATTTGAAATTTTCTTCTAAAATGAGTAATTTCACTAAATGACAATTAATAGGTAATCTTCATTGCCATTTAAGTGAAATTACTGAACTTAAATATACAAGCTTGATAAAAATGATAATTTTAGAAGAAAAATTTCAAATGGCACTTAGAGGCTTTTGCATCTGAAACTATATATATATGTTTATCTTTATATATATATATATATAAAATATACACTTAACTCTTTATATATATATACATATATATATATATATATATATAAATATATATATATACACACAAAAAAGTATACAGTTAGATAGATACTATATGGCATATATGGCCATACAGAGCGGATATTGTCAACATTGTATTAACAAACCCAAACTAAATATGCAGCATTGGTGATGAATTGTTTTTCTATTCCCAATTTTTCTGCCAGACATGTTAATGCACTGAGTGTTTTTTTATGGCTAATTCAGGCACTTGAGGGCTTTCACATGAGCAATCTGGGTTAATTAAGACACTATAGCCTTCACACTAGCAACTCCTATTACATCTACAGCTTTTACTACATAAACACACAATCAAAGGCCACAAATTTGTACGTGCGCATTTTTCTCCTCCAGAATTCAGGAAAACACCTGCAAAAGAGGGTACTTAAACCTTAATGCGGAGGCACAATGAAAGGGACGTCGGCTTTCAATGAGAGTTTTAATATGAAACTGAAAACACCCTCTTTATGACAACACATTCTATAAAACCCATTATCTAGCCAATTACACAAACGCCGTCCTTTACAGAGCAGCTCAGTAGTCTGAATCAGCCTGTCGAAGACAAAGCCTATGAATGATGATCATGATTTTTGTAAATCTAAAAATTATTACATTTCATTAAACATTCATAATGTGCCATAAAAGCTTTTTTATTGTATACTTAAATCAGATGTGATGACATAATTGCAGTCCAACTGTGAATCGGTTGGAGTTATCGCCTGTGTTTATTTACTATTTTTCCTTTGACTAAACATATTAACATTTAGTGGTGTTTACCTGTTTGCTAGGGTGTTGTGAATGGTTGCCAGGGTGTTGCTAGGAGGATGTTTGCTAAAATACACTTAAAGGGATAGTCCATCCAAAAAAATAATAATAATAATAATAATAAATAAATAAATCGTGTAATCATTTATTCCGCTGATTCCAAACCTGTATGATTTATTTTCTGTGAAACTCGTAAAAGATATTTTGAAATACAAATTTTGTCTTTTGTGTTTCACCAAGTTAAAGCCAAACAGGCTCTGAAAAAGAGGTGAGTAAATGATGACAGAACTATCATTTTTGAGTAAATTATGCCTTTAAAGGGTTAGTTCACCCAAAAATGAAATTCTGTCAGTATTTACTCACCCTCATGTTGTTCCAGAACCCTGTAAGACCTTCATTCATCTTCCTAACACAAATTAAGATATTTCTGATGAAATCTGAGAGCTGGATCACTCCTGCATACTCAGTCCATAGGCTTCTCGAGGGATTGAAATCTGCCGGCTTTCCGAAAAGTTATTAAAGACATTGCTGAAAATAGTCCAAGTGACTTTCAGTGGCTCAATTTGGTAATTTTATCAAGCGACGAGAACACTTTGTGTGCAAAACAAACAAAAATAACTACTTTATTTCAACTCTTCATCTGACTTCTGTGGCCTCTCAGTCAGCCAACGTAGTGCTACAGCCAGAGCTACGTCACACGCAGGCTCACTATTGGCCGACGCTGCCTGGTCATGTGTGTGATGCGTGTACGGACAATAACGGAAGCTGCACTGATTTCTACGCTATTTCGTCATTCTTTGTCGCACAAAAAGTTTCTCGTCGTTTGATAAAGTTAGATTGAGCCACTGAGTCATTCTGACCATTTTAACGATGTCTTTAATAACTTTTCGAGGCTCAGCAAGTTTCATTTCCTCAAGAAGCCTCATGGACTAGTACGCAGTATGATCCAGTTTAGATTTAATCAAAAATAGCTTAATTTGTGTTTTCCATTTTCAGATGAAAAACATTTTTCGTGAACTAACCCTTTAATACAATGGCAATCACTCTACAGTGTACAATGACACAAAAGAGGCATTTTTCCATTAAACAGATCTTAAATGACGGCCACAGCACCACATAAACTTTAATCTGTACCTCTAACCCTGACTTAAACTGCACAAGCTGGCTTAAATACTGAAGACTGAGTTTGAAACCTTTAACCTTCCATCGGTATAACAATTGCTGATACTAATTCCCACAACCAAATTAACTATAAGTAGTTAAAAAATAAAAAATTGGAGCTAGTTACATGACATAATTTAGTCTGTTGTAAAGAATATATATATACACTCACCGGCCACTTTATTAGGTACCCCATGCTAGTAACGGGTTGGACCCCTTTTGCCTTCAGAACTGCCTTAATTCTTTGTGGCATAGATTCAACAAGGTGCTGGAAGCATTCCTCAGGGAGTTTGGTCCATATTGACATGATGGCATCACACAGTTGCCGCAGATTTGTCGGCTGCACATCCATGATGCAAATCTCCCGTTCCACCACATCCCAAAGATGCTCTATTGGATTGAGATCTGGTGACTGTGGAGGTCATTTGAGTACAGCGAACTCATTGTCATGTTCAAGAAACCAGTCTGAGATGATTCCAGCTTTATGACATGGCGCATTATCCTGCTGAAAGTAGCCATCAGAAGTTGGGTACATTGTGGTCATAAAGGGATGGACATGGTCAGCAACAATACTCAGGTAGGCTGTGGCGTTGCAACGATGCTCAATTGGTACCAAGGGGCCCAAAGAGTGCCAAGAAAATATTCCCCACACCATGACACCACCACCACCAGCCTGAACCGTTGATACAAGGCAGGATGGATCCATGCTTTCATGTTGTAGACGCCAAATTCCTGACCCTACCATCCGAATGTCGCAGCAGAAATCGAGACTCATCAGACCAGGCAATCGTTTTTCCAATCTTCTATTGTCCAATTTCGATGAGCTTGTGCAAATTGTAGCCTCAGTTTCCTGTTCTTAGCTGAAAGGAGTGGCACCCGGTGTGGTCTTCTGCTGCTGTAGCCCATCTGCCTCAAAGTTCGACGTACTGTGCGTTCAGAGATGCTCTTCTGCCCACCTTGGTTGTAACGGGTGGTTATTTGAGTCACTGTTGCCCTTCTATCAGCTCGAACCAGTCTGGCCATTCTCCTCTGACCTCTGGCATCAACAAGGCATTTCCGCCCACAGAACTGCCGCTCACTGGATGTTTTTTCTTTTCGGACCATTCTCTGTAAACCCTAGAGATGGTTGTGCGTGAAAATCCCAGTAGATTAGCAGTTTCTGAAATACTCAGACCAGCCCTTCTGGCACCAACAATCATGCCACGTTCAAAGTCACTCAAATCACCTTTCTTCCCCATACTGATGCTTGGTTTGAACTGCAGGAGATTGTCTTGACCATGTCTACATGCCTAAATGCACTGAGTTGCCGCCATGTGATTGGCTGCTTAGAAATTAAGTGTTAATGAGCAGTTGGACAGGTGTACCTAATAAAGTGGCCGGTGAGTGTATATAATATGCAAATATGGGAAAAAATACTTGAAAGCGCAAACCGATCACCAAAAGAAAACTCTTTACTGTAGAGATCAGCGTGAAACCAAATAGCAGACAGCTGGGATTTTCAGGAAACCTGTTTGGCAACAGTCATTAGTTTTGCAATTTCATTTATTGAAAATGGTTGAAAAGTGACATACTTCTGCTGTGAATTAGCAAACTAATATGACAGAAAACAGAATAAAGGGTCAGTAAATGTGAAGAGGAAAGATTTGGCATCACTGTGTGTGTGTTTGTGTCCGCTAAACCCTACCGTATGTGTCCCAGCTAAACCCCATGTTACCACAAAAATGGCAATATCCCAAATCCTTGACCTTGTGGGGACATTTTTTGGTCCCAAGAAAAACAGCTTATAAATCATAAGCCCCTTTCATACAGAGCGTTGATCCCAGAAAATTGCCATCAAATTGCCAGAGTGCCTTCTGTGTGAACGCAAACATGTCCCAGGATTCGAGTCCGGCATTCGATTCCGGGATGGGGACCTATGGTAACATTGTCCCACTTTCCCGGAACGCGCCCTGTGTGAACAAAAGGCAGTATGGATGTCGTGAAGGGCTGTGTGCCGTAGTGATGACACAGATACGGAGATCATTCCCCAGATAAGTGAAATGCTACATGATGTGCTGAATCTACTGATCGAAATTTAAGCAATGCACGAGTGTGATTTTTCGAGAGAGATCATAAGCAAAATGAAGACGCTGCAGAGACACGATATCGTGGGACACATAATCAGTGAATTTTCTGGAATCTCTGTGGGAAAGAGGCAACAGAAAGTTATGTTTTTTTAAAATGTAAAACTGCAAAAAGTTTTCTGTGATGGGTTCAGGGGTAGGGTTAGTGTAAGGGGAAATAATATACAAATTAGACAGTATAAAAGTAATTATGACTATGAAAAGTCCTCACAAAACATGAAAATACAATACGTGTGTGTGCGTGTACAAACAGCAAAGAAATTCTTACGTTATTTCTCCACTAGCTAATGACCATAGGCAGAAATGACATTTTTCTGTTTCATCTCACGAACGAATTCATCTCATATAACCGACCAAAAAGAGGAAAAAAAGAAGACAGTGGAGAAAAATCAGCTGAAAATCAGAAAAGATGAATCGGTCTTTCTCGTCTGAATGAGCATCTGATTGAATACTTCAGAGGGAGAACATGCAGTCATTTAAGTTCAGCTCCTCAAAGACGACCAAAAAAATCTAATTACAATAAAACAGACATAACATAGCTGTGAAGCAGCCACTTACGGCTAATCATATCAATTACTGCGCCAGGGGCTCCTCAAGACACCTGAGTGATTGTTTGAAGAGAAAAATTGTATTTGGTGAGCCAGAGACACTCACTCACAGCAAACCATCCATTACTCTCCATTCACTTTCCTCTGCGAAACTCCTAACCTGCGCATACACAAACACACACACAAGAGTAATCACAGGGAGGAATGTATAGGTTACTGCTGCGATTTATATTGTTCGAGCGGTTTAAATGTGTCGTAACTGCGGTAAATTGGATGTTAAATGAGATGAGAAACTTAGATGCATAATAGGAGATCAATGAAAACAAGACTGTCCGTTAAAGATGTAGATGTTATAAAGCGCAGGTGAGTAGATGTTTTCCATTAGGCTCACGAAAGCTCACTTTAAACTACTTTACACAGCAATATCTACTCTGAAACTGATTTGTTCTCACTTTTAAGTTCCCTATATAAAACATATATACACACTAAGTTACACTCTTAAAAAAAAGGGTTCATTGGGGTTCTATATGAAGCATAGGGTTCTTTACTCAACTTTTATGCTAAAAAAGGTTCTATAATGACAATAAAAAGAACCCTTTTGGCACAAAGGTTCTTTATATGCTGTTATTCATTCATATATTACATTATTCTGGCAACATTTTGTTGTTGTAATTAAATTATTGTTTATTAAACCATTGTAGTAACTTAACTCTTTACCTGTCACCCCCCTTTTTGATAATTGACATTAAAATGCACTATACAAACTTAAATGGTTGTAATTCAAGATTTCTTTGGAATATAGACCTAAGTATGGTCTTGTTTTAAAGAAAACAATCAGCAGATTATTACTGAAGTGAAAGCACTTCAAAAATTAAAGTATGAAAAAGTTATGGAAGTTATAATTTACAGTAAATCAAATATACTTTATTAATATATTTTTTAATATGAAAAAAATATTTTACAAAATATTTTTTACTATAAAATTATTATCAAATGAAAGCTATATATCTCACCAAGTTTTGTTCCAAATTTAAAGTTGATATCACAAAAATTGAAGTTCCCATGAGATTTTGTTTAGGCGTAGATACTAAAAATAGCCACCGGGTGCCATTGAATTCCATTGAATTTAATTGTATGCATTTTGCCATAACAAATTAATACATTTCTATCCAAATATCACTTCTTTCACAAAATAAGGAACCTTGAGACTTAGACCTTTCTGAAAATATGTGTTTTGTCAAGATTAGAAAGGGGAGGGGCCCAAAAGGGGAGGGGCCTAATAAAAAAAATACCGTTTTGGTCTAATAAAAAAAATAACATTGCGTTACCATCGCTATGGTAACATAACATCCAATTTCAAAACGGTTTTCACAAGAACGAATTCTGAAATTCGTAGGCTTTCAAATGATAACTAATTTATGATAACTACAAAAATATGTGATATTTGTATATTTATATATATAATATATTATACTTTTTAGAGGACTTCTTACCTTACTTTTTAAAATATAATTGTATCTTTTTTTATTGACAAATACGAATTATGTTTTATTATGAACTTTTAGCACTTAAAACCAAAGTTTCAATTATTAAAAATGTGTGTCAACTTTTTGTAACAAAGGTCAGAAACTCCTGTAATTATGTCGATTTTTTGAGGCGCACTCTTGTCATAAATTCATATATTACTGGGATGAGAATGTGTTGCCTTTTTTCCTGGTTCCTATTAAGGGTTCTTAAAAAGGGTTCTGTATAGAACCTTTTAGGGGTTTTTAAATAGATTATTAAATGTTTTTGAAAAACGTCTCTTATGCTCAGCATGGTTGCATGAATTTAATCACAAGAATTATTATTAAATATTATTACTATTTAAAATAACGGTTTCTATGTGAATATATTTTAAAATGTAATTTATTCCTGTGATCAAAGCTGAATTGTCAGTGTCACATAATCCTTCAGAAATCATTCTAATATGATGATTTGCACAAAGAAACATTTGTTATCAATCACTTAATATTTTTGTTGAAAGATGATACATTTCTTTAATGAATAGCTCAAAAGAATAGCATTTGAAATAGAGATGTTTCGTAACATTATATATGTCTTTCCTGACACTTGATTAATTTAATGCATTTTTGATGAATGAAAATATGAATATTTTTTTCCTTTCAATCTTCAGGACTGGTTTCAGTTTATGTGGCAAAACAACTGGAAAAAGTAAACGAATTCATGCATCAGAGTTGCGGTGACACTTTACATTATGACTTAATTATAATATAGTAACTGCGAGTCATTGCTGCTTTGATGGATATGATTTACATGTAATTCATTTATATTACTCAGTAATTTGCTTGTTTGCATGCGCAATAATGCAAGTGTTTTTGCAAAGCCTTTCAAAGAATGATCAGTAAAGAAAACAGCAATAGAAGGGACACATTTAAAGGACAAGTTCAGTATTTTACAATTTCAGTCTTGTTTTGAGATCGTTTCTGATGAAATAGAATGGTTAGGATTGTTTTTTTAGAAAAATGCTGCGGTCACGAGATTTTCAGATTCTGTGGTAGCACCCTCACACCTCTACAATGGTAGCATAGGTGCACAGGAACAATCCTATAAAACGCATAAACTCAAGTTTACAAAGACGTGAAACTCACCGAGTGGGGTCTGGGATGTTCACTGATATGCTCACACAAAAAACGCTGCAAAAGATGCTTTCCAACAGGTGTTTTACCATTCGTGTAAGAACTATTTTTCCGAACGCCTTCACAACCGTACATTCTTCCGTTAAGAGCTTGAATAATAGACACTCCAGCCCAGTTGGTGGCGATAATGCACCTTTGCTAATTGCAAGCAAACTACTTGTATTGTGTAGCCTACGATACCGCGACTGCATAAGACTACAGAAAGAATACAAACAACCCAATTTCCGTTTCCAGCGGCGGAGAAATACCATGCATCACAGAACATACAATACAAGTCAATGGAGTTTTCCAAAAACTACGATAAAACACTGTTGGAAAGCATCTTTTTTTCAGTGAACACCCTAGACCACTCGGTGAGTTTCACGTCTTTGTAAACTAAAGTTTAATACATTGTTTAAAGGATTGTTCCTGTGCACCTATGCTACCATTGTGAAGGTGGGGGTGCAACCACAGAAACTGACATTTTCATCCGTCCAAAAAAGCCATTCTATTTAATCAGAAACGACCTTAAAACAGGGCTTTAATAATCGTAAAATAATGAACTTGTCCTTTAAGCTTTGTTATTTTAAATTAATTTTCAAAATACAGTTCTTCGCCAAAAGTGCGACTTTTTCGTTTTCAGTTTTAACGTTAAAGAGTAACTAAGCCCTAAACCAACTTTTTAAGTTAATACCAGTCATTGATTCGAGTAACTTTTTTGACATTTATGTATAAAGTGTTTTATTTCTACATTATATGGTATAAAAATGTCTTAGTGCTGCCCTCTTCAGGTTGAACGGTGGCTACTGCAGTTGAATTTTCCTATTGAATATTAGCGGTTCTTCGTGACGTACGCAGGTTTCAGCTCACCACGCTCTTGGTACGAGCGGCAGTATAAAAAAACAGCTTGTTTCGTCAAAACCACTGTAGCGAGTCAGGAGTTAGAATTGCGAGTATTGAAAACGATCAGGATAGAGTGTTTTAGCATCTATTTTGTCCCCTCAATCTCCGGGTCTGCCCACTTTTTCAGCTTTTTTCAAATATTGCCAGTGGGTGGAGTCAGGCGCTGACCAGGGGTTTAGTTACCCTTAAAGAACATTTACGTTTCTTATAACAGAATAACGCATTACATGAAAAAACTAATTGACACAAGGCAAATAATAATGTCTTAGAAAAACTGCAGCACTGTTTAAAAATGTCAAAAATATCTGCATGTGGGCGGTTATTCATTTACAAACTAAATTAAATGTATAATAAATTCTTTAAGTGAAGCGATTTGTTGTTGTGTCTATATGTTAAAAAAGATTCTGGAAACCCCTAATTAATAATCTTTTAGTCATAATATTAGATCATTTTTAAATACAGATGTCGATTTACTTTGACAGTTGACGGATATTCATCTAGCACAAAATGTGTCAAAACAGCCTCACTTGTGTGCAATTTGAAACCGTGATTGCCTTTGCTTTCAGTCAGACATGAAACAATCAGGTGGACACATTCACTCTAAAAAATGCTGGATTGTTTCAACCCAAATTTGGGTCAAACATGGACAAACCCAAATGTTGGGTTAAAATGCAATAAAAACATTTACAGTTGAAGGTGAAAGTTGAAGTTGGGTTAAAATTTTAAATTACATTTTTAACCCAACATTTGGGTTTGTCCATATTTTGGGTTTGTCCAGCATTGTTAAGTGTGTTCAATTTGGACCATTACAATCCCCAAAAATGCAAGTTCTTGATATATTACACCAAATATATAGCATGTGAACCCTGAAGCCAAAAGGAATGTGATTCTTTCCTCCAAGCAGTCAATATTTTACCCTGACAAACGGTCCTGAACATCAAGCATAAACGAGTGAACAATAGGTCACATGTCGTCGTCCCTCCCAGCACTTCACCCACTGTTAACCGTCTTTGTTAGAGCACAACAGATGCATTTGTAAACGCTTGTGGCACTTTTAACCACACAATTAATCAAGAGAGCTGCTTTTTCCTTTGTGTTTTTATTGTTTCTTGTTTTCTTTTGTTACAATATCTGCTGTCACGGAGCACTTAGTGTATTTCACCCGCTGAAATCCCCCAGGCCTCTGGTAACAGACGCATTTTCACCAATTATACTGAACTCCAGTCACTCCAGTCCAGCTGAATATGCTGCGGGACACATTTTGTGTTGTAAACTACTGAATGACATATTCAAGAATATGTTTTTTTGACTTTAAATTGTAGTGTTCTGTGGTATTCCTCTTAAAGGGATAGTTCGCCCCCACAACAATTAAAGTTCTGTCAATTTACTCACCCTCATGTCGTTTCAAACCTGTATGACTTTCTCCTGTAGAACACAAATGATATTTTAAAGAAAGTTTTCTTGAAATATTCTCATTTCAGTAATTGTAATACATTATATTTGTATACTGATCTAAATAATTAACTTAAAATTGTATATACTGTATATACTGCTGTCAGAATTGTCACATTAAATGTATAGTTGACTTAGAAATAATTTTTGGTGTGTTTTATCTTACCTCAGAGGGCATCCAAGATGTGTCATTGTTTCCGCAGTAGTTTAAATTTGTATATTTTTAGGTGCAAACCGTTCTTGTCTGTCAGTCATATAATGCACAGGCACGTGCACATAGACATCAAAGGGGGCTTGAGCAACTGCCCTTTTTATTCCTGGAGAGAAAGTGCCTTTTTTTCTGGGGTGCTTTTTACATTTTTTACAAATAATATATATTCCTGTTTGAGCACAGCTTCCCTGTCAAACAAATATATTTATTTAGGAAACTCTTTATTTATTTTTATATTATATATATTTATTTTTATATTATATATATTATTATATTAATATATAAATATATTATATTATTTATTTTTATATTATATATATTTATTTAGGAAACTCTTTATATTTATTTAGTAAACTCTGGAACGAAACTCTTCAAATGAGTTTCGTTCCGCTTTTGGCACATAAACATTATCGAACATTTATCGAACTCTATTGATATCTGAGCATTGGCGATATTGACTCGAAATTGAATAAAAAAAAAAATATATATAAATTTAAGACGTGGCTGAATGTAATTTATGACATTGTATGGAAAATCCGGACATTTTTATTACTTTTTATGGCCTAAAATTCTTATTAAAGTTAATGACTTGCATACATCAATAGTCTTTCCCCTGAAATTTAGAAATCTAAATTGGTGAATTTAGAGGAAATCTACAGATGCAAACAGATGGAGGATAGTAGGTTTAAAACAAACTCCATCTAAATGTGGATTTTGAAGGTTTTATTTGATGATTATGATACAGTCTTCCCTCCTATGTGAAACTAAGTCCATGTCACTATCAGGTGTATCAAATATATAGCATAGAAAACATACATTGTGGCATGGTTTCCTTTGCTGCTCAATAAACCTGGTGAATACTAGGGAGAACATTGGTTTCTGTGTGAACTGATTATTTTGTAGACATCTTTTGAAAATGAAACAATTGCGTGAATTTGAGGAAGATAAAATTAACTTTAATACATTTTATAAAAAGTCAGAGTTGTGTTAATATACTTTTTTGTTTAAAACAAGTCAAAAGAAAAAAAACGTAATTATGAGAAGTGCCCTTTTTTTACTTGAGCCAAGTATATGGTCACCACCTCAAAGAGCATGCACAGAGAAGTCCAAATTATACCTGATTTAATGACTCATAAATGTAAGCACACATTGATGGCCTAACACACGAAACGAGCGGTTTGTGTGAGAAAACGAACAGTATTTATAGCGCTTTTACCTCTTGTAACCAAAGCCATGTCCAAGTGTTCTGAGGGCGGGGGCGCTTTGTGGCTGTGGTGACAAGAGGTAAAAACTATATAAATTCTGTTCGTTTTCTCACATAAACTGCTCGTTTCGTGTCTTAGCCATCAATGTGTACTTACATTTACGAGTCATTAAATCATGTTTAATTTGGACTTCTCTGTGCATGCTCTTTGAGGTGGTGACCATAGACCTGCATTATATGACAGGTTTGCAATATCAAGCAGCTGTTTTTCAAGATGACATCGGAAGCCAAACATTGGAAAAAAGTGAGTTAGTACAATGAAAGAGATTGATTTAATCATCAGAAACTCAAAATAATAAGTTATCTGAACTAAATAAATTATTTAAGTTGATTTGACAAAAGAAAAAATATTGGGATAACAAATCTTGATTTTTTTTTTTTTTTTTTACAGTGCAGACAATTTAAAGATGGCCGGAACCACCTCTTATGTCAAAAACAACACTGTAAAAAAATATTTCCAAGATTTGTTATCACAACATGTTTTCTTTTGTCAAATCAACTTAAATAATTTTTTTAGTTCAGATAACTTATTATTTTAAGTTTCTGATGATTAAATCAATCTCCTTCACTTTTTCTAGTTCAATCAACTTAAAATTAAGGCAACCAGGTTACTTAATTTAAGTTAAACCAACAATATTTTTTTACAGTGAAGGTGGATAATGCTTTATGAATATGTCCATAAGGGAATATATATTCAGGGTTCTCACTTCATAATAAATATTTAGCATATGACATCCGTCTGTGGCTAACCTCATCGACATGCATGATGCTCTCAGAAAAAGCTCGATACGAATGAAGCATAAAAAAATGTAGATTAGAAAACAAGAGCAAGAATGCAGAGATGAAGTGGGGGGCAAAAAGGAAAAAAAGGAAGAGAAAATGCCAGTTTTATCAGAACATGTCAGCACGAGTGTGTGTGTGTGTGTGTTTGTGACGCTGTCAGCAGATCGGGAGATACGCTTGATAAGATTCTGTCTAATAGGAGCTGCTCCCCACGGTCGGGTCAGACAGCCGTTTCCAAAAGCTACTCTCACACACACACACACACACACACACACTCGTCCTCCTCCTCTGGCCCTGACAGACACCATGAAAAGCTCAGATTAAGAAGCCCATCATGTTGCCCTGAGCTGCCCACAGAGAGACCACGAAATCAAGCTGTCAGAACAACAAGAGAGAGAGACAAAGAGAGAGAAAAGCAAAGGAGTGCCAGTGGTGGAGAGGACGAGAGAGTTTGTTCAAGTGTGTCAGCAATGTATATTTATATCACACAATTTCTTTAAGCAAACAATTAGTCCTGTTTCATGGCAGTACTTTGAAAGAGAATCACAAGTGAGAGTAGTCATTAGTGTGAGAGTAGTCATTAGTGTGCCAGTGTCATGTGTGTGATTGACTGTGTGAATCTGTGTCTTTTTGTGTATGTTGTTCACCTGTTGTTCTCTTTATTCACATGATGAATATGAGATCTGTCCGACATCCTTTACAAATATACTATGATAAACAGTTTCTTCCACAATCTACAGTAGTGTACAGAAGTCTTAGGCACACTAGTATTTTCGCCTCAAAAACCTGGTTTTAAGCCAGTTATTTATATATTTTGTTGTTAGTGTGTCAGTAGGAAATATCAGTTTACATTTCCAGACATTAATTGTGCCATTAATTGTAATAATCCAGTGCAATTTTTGAATGCACAAGGATTCTGACAACAGCCAATGCTCCACACGGAGGTCGGATCTCACCATCATCGAGTGCATCTGAAATTATATGAAGAAACAGAAAAAAAAACAGACTAAGACCAGAAGAACTGCGGCAACGTTTCCAAAGACGCTTGAAAAAACCTGCAAAACTAAAAACTATGTGCAATACCTGGACAAAAGCTGTTTTAAAATGTAAAGGGTACTAAACACCTATTGATTTCATTTAGTTAACTGTTAAAAATTAATAACAGTTAAAGGTGCCATATGTAATAAATGAGGTAAAAATATACAGAAAATGAGCTACACGCATCAAAAGAATGAGAAGAAATAAGTGCAATGATGTCATTAAAAAACTGACAAGTTATATTGCTGCAGAGATAAACCTAAATTAGCATGCTAAATTACTAGCCCCGGCCCGTCAGGTGTCGTAATACCAGTTTCGGCCATGGGAGGCGGTATGCGGGCGGGCAACATAAACACCAG
The DNA here is from genome assembly GCA_030378365.1 of Hybognathus amarus. Lineage (NCBI taxonomy): Eukaryota > Metazoa > Chordata > Actinopteri > Cypriniformes > Leuciscidae > Hybognathus > Hybognathus amarus. The sequence continues at coordinate 491,940 of JAQIUQ010001069.1, read as the reverse complement.
CCAAACTGCCATAGACGAGTAACTCGCGCGGCTTGTGTGTGTACTTGAACCTGATGTCAGTCGTGTGGAAATACAGCCCACTACTACATTTCAGTTCAGGGAAGAGTTCAAAAAATTATTGGTCGACATTATGCATGAGGAATACATTTTGGTAAGTTGTAGCATACTGTATCTTTCAACAGTGTTCATGTTCTTTTACCATTAGCTAGTAGAGATGATCGGTTCACGAGCGTTAGGGATCTGTGGTGTAACATGTACAAGCGCCAAAACGGTATTTATTTATTTGAATTGCGTAATAAAATTGACAGAATCTGAGAGCTATTTGCGTGTGTCTCACGGTGAATTCGTGAGAGTTGGCAGCTCTGAACAGGCGAGTCTATGAGACGGTCTTCATTATTGCGTGTTGAGATGTTGTTCATTGAGTCTCTGATCTCTAAAAATCTCCAAATGCTCCACGTGAAACTGCGGTCTTCCAACCTTTTACTATCGTGTCAAATTATTTGAATAATATGCGTGAGAAAAAGAGCAAAACAGCAAAACAGCACTCGTTTGTATTGTTTGAAGACGCGAGAGTGCGCGCGGCCATGGCACAACTCACTTTTTTGGAAGTATACTGCCCCCATCTGTTATGGAAAATGGAATATGTTTTGATTTTTAGTTCCAGATGGCACCTTTAAAGAGTAACTAAACACTTAACCAACTTTTTTTAGTTAATGATCTGTAAGAATGGAGCTTCATAAATGCTGTTCATTGATTCAAGTACATTTTTTGACAATTGGCAATAAAGTCTTTTAATTTTCAAATATATGGTGTAAAAACGTCTGAGTGCTGCCCTCTTCAGGTTAAACGGAAAGCTCCTGCAGCAGGGGTACTCTCTGACGTAGCGAACTCTCTGACACTACTCTGTCACGCCCTTGGTGCGAGCTCACCACGCCCTTGGCAGACCCTGGTATAAAAGCATCTGGTTCCGTCAAAACTACTGTAGCGAGTCAGGAGTTGGATTTATAAGTATTGAAAACGATCAGGATAGCATCATGAGAACCCGAACTCGAAAGATGGACTAATCATTTCTCTTTCCGGTGCTGACAGCATAGACTATATGGGACTGACAGGAAGAACGAAAGACTTGGTCCCGGCCGAACTTGGAGAGATGAACTAATCTTTATTCTTTCCAGTACTGCTGTGCTATATCGCACGGCCGCTTCCTTTCGGCGCCCATGTTATGGTGTCGTTCACACCAGACGCGGAGCGTCGGGCGAGGCGCAGCCGGCCCGCGCCGTGAAGCGCCAGTTTCGGCGTCTAGTCTATTTTTTCCGGGAGCCGCAAGTGATCCGCGTCAATTCCGGAAGGAAGTTACACCAAGACACACTCGACCATCCGGTAAATGTAATCAAGATTTTCGAAATTAGCCTACTAGATGTTTTGGAATATTTAACATGACATTTTAATTATATAATGATGAAATGAATGAAATGATTCGATAAAAGATTCGTTCATTTTGCTGACGAGACTCAAAGATCCGAGTCAGTAAAATGATCCGAACTTCCCACCACTACAGCTGTCAATTAATCCGTCACTGCGGGTCTCATGTGCACGCTCCCCGCTCAGCCCCGCCCTTGGCTCGTCCCCTCTGTCTCCGCTGGGGTCTGCCCAATTTTTTAGCATTTTTCAAATTTTGCCAGTGGGTGGAGTCAGGCTTTGACCAGGGGTTTAGTTACACTTTAATAATAGTTAACTAATAAAAGTGAATTGATAAATAAAATCTATTTATGATTATGGCATTATTTTTGAAAACATTCACATTTACAGCATTTTTACACAAGTGCCTTAAACTTTTTCACAGAGCTTTGCAGGCAGGCACTACCTTCGAGACGTTGCTGCAGTTCTTCTGGTCTTAGTCTCTGTTTTTTCTGTTTCTTCATATAATTTCAGATGCACTCGATGATGGTGAGATCCGACCTCCGGGTGGAGCATTGGCTGTTGTCAGAATCCTTGTGCATTAAAAAATTTCACTGGATTATTACAATTAATGGCACAATTAATGTCTGGAAATGGTAAACTGATATTTCCTACTGAGACATATAAATAACTGGCTTAAAACCATTTCTTTGAGGCGAAAATACTAGTGTGCCTAAGACTTCTGCACAGTACTGTAGCTACTAGAATTATTGTTGCTAGTAAAAGCATAATACATTTAATATGAGCTATTTTAAACAGTCCAATAAGCTTCAAAATCTTTGTTTTTCCATATCTTTATTTTAGAATCAATATGGTATTGTTTGGGAAACTGTTTACTATGGTACATTTTTGTAAGGGAAATATAGCCTGAGTTTCTTTACATTTTGTTGCTTCATCATTACTCCAGTGTCACATGATGTTTCAGAAATCATTCTAATATGATAATTTGCTGCTTAAGAAATATTTCTTATTATCATAAATGTTGAAAACAGTTGTTCTGCACAATATTTTGGTTGAAACGGTGATAAAAAACAGGATTTTTTTGAATGCATAGAAAGTTCAACCTTTATTTGAAATGGAAATCTTTTGTCACATTATAAATGTCACTTTTAATCAATATAATGCGTCCTTTCTGAACAAAATGTGAATTTCTTTAAAAGAAAAACCTGCACACCACTCATAGAGACCAACTATTAACCTTCACTGTAAAAAAAAACATTGTTGGTTTAACTTAAAAAAAATAAGTAACCTGCATGGTTGCCTTAAAATTTTAGTTGATTGAACTGGAAAAAGTGAGTTACTACAATGAAGGAGATTGATTTAATCATCAGAAACTCAAAATAATAAGTTATCTGAACTAAATAAATTATTTAAGTTGATGTGACAAAAGAAAAAACTGTTGTGATAACAAATCTTGAAAATATTTTTTTTACAGTGTTTACATGCCAGGGACTAGATTCTTTGGCAGATGAAATCCACTTAACACAAATAATAGATTAGGCCTATGGCATTATTTCTTACACAAGACGACTTTTCGAACTCAAAGCCATGCTGTACTGTATCTAAAGGGTGAATTTAGCATGATACGATACGATTATAAAGCTGGAAACGTACGTCTGAGACCGGTCTCGGTTAAAGGAGTTGTATGTGAGATTGTGGCCAAAACTGGTACTGCAATCAGTTTCAAATTACTGTAGAGCGGTGTATCCCCTCCCCCTGACTCGAGGTTGCCAGATAGGCTGCAGGATCCAACATTTTTTTATCCCACATGTTTGTATCTGCAGCTGTGGAAACTAGAGCAGAGCTGGCAACCCGGATGCTGCAACACTACTGACTTTGTGATTGGTAGATCAATGGAGGGTGGAACATCAGACCAAAACACAACATGACAGTTGAGGGCTGCAACTTAAAAATACATTTCTTACATCCAGCTCCTTTAAGTGGTCTCGGTCTTGGCGGTCTTTGGTCAGGGTCATGGACCTCTGCTCGAGCCACACGAGAAAACACTGTCTCCGCGCGACATGATCGCAGCGGCAACGAGCACTTTGATCACTTGATTTAAAAAACACATATCATGTACAGTTTTTGATGTATTAATATTTAGTAAATCACATATCAGTGACATGATGGGTTTTAACTTCATTCAGGAGATTTTGTGTGTGTGTGTAACCATAGCGACAAAACCACCAACTTACGGATGCTGCTCTTAAGCTTGTAATTTCGTTTTTAAAAAATATATTGAAGTATTTAAAAGTTGCAGAATGGATTATTGGAGACTTTGAAATCGGCAGAGATAAGCAGGTAATGCAAAACAAAATCTTACAAGTTAACTTGCTTAGCTTCAACAACAACACTAGTCTGTTTTTTCCCCTTTTGTCTTGGTCTCGATAAGTTAACCTCTGGTCTTGGTCTCGATACCCTGGTCTTGGTAGTGTCTTGGACTCGGTTTACGGCGGTCTTCTACATAAAGCCAAAAGTGGAATTAAAAATGGAAATTTCTCAGAATATGAACCGACCGATTCATTGGAGTTTGTACCCGTTACACATTCAAAAACAGCCCCGCATCACTAAGCCCACGCAGAATCTTCACACTGTCAGTTACCATGGTAACACACGTACAACCACGCCCACCCGAGCAACCTGCAACATCTCCAGGTTTAATTGAAAGCGCAGTGTTTACATTGCCCTAATTTAAGTCAAATCACGTCGCAGTAGAGTTTAAAAATAATTACTGAAGCACCAGCTGAATGCCTTTAAATCCTCGGATTTTTAAATCCATTTCTAAACCTCAAACCTACTTTAACAGAGGAAAAACATTTCTTCAATGCAAGTATTAAACCCTTCATTAAAGGTGTGCCATGCATTTCGTTAGAACGCTGTGATAAACTGTATTTTGAAGTAAATTACAGCACAATCTTGAATGCCTGCTGCTCAACAGTTACTGTGACCTCTGTTAAGTGAAACGGCTCCCATTTCAGATACGCTTTGTTTTATTTGAACAGCTTTTATTGGTCGAGTGGAGTTGCATGTTGCTGATAATTCTCTTGATTTTATTAATTTAACAGTGCATGAGCTGGATTGGGACTGTGGTTCACAGTATAGTCACACTCATAACGCAAACGTTGCAGCTAAAAATCTTGGAGTGTCATATCCACATTCAAATGTATGATGCCCCAAAATAGACGTATAAAGCAGTTCACTACTAGATCTTTAAAACAGCCATTATTTGATTATATATATATATTATTATATTATATTTGATTATAACAGTTTCAGTCCTGGCTGCTGATTGGTCAGCACAAACACACACAAAAACAAGTTAAATTGACTTAATTTGTCTTTTGCAAGTTTTTGCATGCATCATTTATAAGTAAATTTCACATGGAATTTCAGTTTAAATTCAAAGTTTAAGAACAGAACTGTCAGAACTGTTTTATTTTGTACTCGTTAACTGCTCTTAAGTTGAAATATTTAAGATAACTCATATATTTAACTTAAAGGCGCATTGTGCAATTCTCTGAGTTTTTGCAGAACTATGCCCCCTCTGGCGACAAGCGAAACTGCAACCAGAGGTGTGCACGCTCATGGATCACACGCACGCTTGCACGAGCTGTTCATAACCAAAGCATCAGCCGCACAAATCTTTTGTTACAGTCATAATGTCTTCAGAGTTAATAAAGTTATAAATCTGCAAATTATTTTAAATGTATGAAAGGAAAGGCATTTGAGTAAATTACACACTTATGTGTGAGGAGGAAAACGGGGGTAGTAGAAAACTTCGGTTTTTGTTTCCATCTATCTCCATGTTGAACTGTTTTATGTGCTTACTGCATCCACTTATGATTGTATTATTATGGAAACACATTCATGAACAATATAAGTTATTACTTTGTATAGGATTCCGTTTGAGCCCTAAAGCAGACCGGAGATCTCTAAATTTGTTGAAAACCTTCCCATCTTACGTGGAGTTTGCGTTGGGGTTTGGAATGAACTACAAGACATTTTCTTTTAATCCATCTTCTACTTTTGTTGAAATTTGACTTAAATTTTGGCGCTCGAGTTGTCTTTGCTGTTACCGAGAATGGCCGCGAATACACAAACCTGCCAGACATAGCCAGGTGAGCATGAACGCACATGACGTTCACGCCCAGTCTCAAATTTCATCCCAAATCCCTCTTATTTATTTTACTGTACATTATAGAGGGAATCGCAGTGATCAGAGAAGGGCTCATTCAGCCCATCAGGCAATTGTTTAAGCATGTATGGGTTATGGAAAACTGGTATTTTTAACATGAAATGTTGTGCAATGCACCTTTAAAACTAATTTCAAAGTAATCTCAAGTACTCAACTTTAATATTTTTAGTAGTTGAAACTTAATTAGGTAATTTAATAAATACTAACATGCTAAAAGGTAACACAATGCTTTGAACAATATAGAAATTACTGAAATAGTATGGAAATATAAAACATTTAATATATACATCTGTTCTCAAACTATGCTCATCACCATGATGGTAGAAAATTAACTCCCCAATTAACTAATTGACTTACAAATTAAACACCAATTAAATATACATTTTTAGTTTTAGGGTTTACAGTGCAGGAGAAAAAACTGCATATTGATAAACAACTAAAATAATATTCCAAAGAAATTAAAAATTAAAAACTGATTGGGAAAAGGAAAAAGAGAGAAAATGTAAAACTTTGTTTTACAGTATCCCTTTATATTTTAGTAATAACAGTAAATAATGAATAATTACTTGCAACTAAACCAAACCCTAACCCTAATTACACAGTAAGTACATTCGTAATGATTATATAGTAAGTTAAAGGTCCCATGACATGAAATTTTCACTAATGTTTTTTAACATTATTATGAGCTCCCCTGATTTGATTTTCACCACATGGGACTTTAAAATAAAGTGTATCAAGAGATGATACTATTCCCTAGTATAGCATTGAGGAATTGTTCACTTAAATGTGATACTTACTAGCTAATGTGTCAAATGTATGTGTAATTAATTGCAATTAAATGCTTAGTAAAATAATTTGTCGAAAAATCTGTGTCCCTAATGTCCTGAAGGGGCTATAGCCATCTATTTTAACTAGAGGTAGATCCGATTAATCGGACGATTTTTGGCATTTTTTAACATAATCGGCATCGGCCAATATCTAAGTATATCAAGCCGATTAGTAGGCAGGCGCATCTGTGGGCAGCCTAGTGTTGTCGTGGAACACGTGTTTGACGCACACTGCCACTAGAGTCATTTTCCAGCCGAGTGAGCAGCAGACCTAAATATGAACACGTTCATCAACTATCGTTCATTGAACGCGTTCAGGCACAACACTGACCGTTAGTTAGTAGCTGGATTAAACATGGTTAAAATGCTGGCCAAACAGTGTAAAGTGTGACTGTATTTCACTGTAGACTAAAAGGTCCAACAGCGGGATGCCGTTGTCTGAAGAACAACAGACGGACGGTGCGTTGTGGTGCATTTAAAGTTTTTGTAAAATATCGTTTTCCCCTCTGGTGGTTGTTTTTGTCGTTCAACAGCAATTTACTAGTGAAATACGTTATTGTTACAAGTTAAATAAAATGAAATATAATAAATCTTATATGAAAAAATTAAATGTAAAGTTTTTTTTTCCTAATTTTTTGTGATAATTAGGTTATGTCCATTTGTCTTTTTCCGTCAACAAACAAAACAAACCAAAAAACATGTTTCAGGACATTTTTTGAGAGGATAAAATGTTTTTGTTGAGAAAGTTTGTCTATGTTAAGTAATTATCATTTCTTTTACATTTTATCTTTCAAATAGAGGTTAAAAACCAAGCAAATATTGGCCAAATATCGGCCAAAATAAATCGGCAGCATTTATCGACCATCGGCCTGACCCGGATTTCAAAAGAGTCGGTATCAGCATCGGCGTGAAAAAAAACCATATCTGTGTCGACCTCTAATTTTAACAATCATTATTTTTACAGTATAATACTGCATTTCATACTTAGTTAAATATTGCCAATATTGTTTAGAAATTTCTCCATTTATTAAATTGACAGTATGATTTATAATGATTATACTATCAGCATTATTACACAGAGATAAAAGCCAGGCAGAGATAAACCAGCTAAGCACGAAAGGTGTGCGCATGATGAGTGTTTTTCCCAGGGCGTTTTCGGAGTGCATCTTAACGGCACTGACATCTTAACAGCCTCCAGTGATGGAAGGAGATGCTGCTGAATCCTCTCGCACGCGTCCGTTCCATCTCTCAGAGGCACATAAAAATGTCAGCTGCACATCATATCTGGGCTGTGTGTTACTGCAGTGATAGACAACAAGTGCCTTAATGCTCTATAAAGATGTGGCTTGTTGCTTGACAGAGGAAAAAAAAGCCTCATACTGGCCATTAACTACAAATTCTCTCAGTTAATGGGCAAATGTACTGAAAATCTCTCGATATACATACTCACGCACGCATACGCACATCATCGACGGGGCTGAAAGAGGCCTCTAGAGTGAGGAAGGATGTGTTTATGGGAACAAGTGTTTTATGACATTAAGGTTATGATTAATGTGCAAGCATTACACTTTGGCGCACACCAAACTTTTGAATGGTAGTGTATCACGGTTTCCACAAAAAGCAGCACTGGTTTCAACATTGATAATAATAAGAATGTTCCTTGAGCAGCAAATTAGCATAATAGAAAGATTTCTGAAGGATCATGTGACATGTGAGGTATTGTGTGGCATAAGTGTCCAAATATTTCCATGAGTCAGCATAACATCTTTAGCATTACTCACCTTTCACACGGCAATTCAACTTTGTCACTTTTTTAGTCATCTCTTACCTTTTGTTCTTCCTAACTTCCTCACCTACAACATGTCTGTTATCTTGTAGAAAAAAAGCATAGTTCCCATTGGCAGAGACAGATCCTGCTTGTGAACTCCTTGAATGACGTATTTTGTTGTGTCTGGGACGGCCTGCAATCGATACAACATAAACTAAATCCTTACACGGTATTTGAAAAGTATCTTCACTCTCAAACACAAATAACGCTTCCTTTTACAGTACAGTACGTGTACTTACAGTGTACTTGCCTAGAAAGTACTGGCTTATATAAGGCAAGTACATGGGTTAGGGGTAGGTTTAGGGTTAGTGCCTAGTTATTACCCAGTAATTGTAATTACTATAATAAGTAGATAGAATGTACATGGGTAACAGGACTGTAAAAGGAAGCGTTACACAAATTCTCACAATAGAAAATTACAGTACATACCTGTTACCTGTATTTCATGCTAAACGCTGAAGAGAACAGAACCTATAAGATTACAGTACATAAAACTCCTGATTGGCTCATCCAATCAGAGGAAGTTACAGTTCTTTCTGACATCATCTCATTAGTCTCAGAACCAAGAGTGTGGTCAGTAAGCGTTCCTTTCTTAACCCTCTGGGATGCTTCGGCACAAATGGACCCGGAGAAAAATCACAGCTTCCTCGGAATGGTCTGAAAGTTGGTGACTTTGTTGGTATTTGGTATATGAACACCCAATAAAATTGAGGACAAGATGTGAATGGTCTAGTCAGGGGTTCTCATCTCCAGTCCTCGCGACCCACTGCTCTGCATATTGTGTATGTCTCCCTTGTTTAACACACCTGATTCAGATCCTCAGCTGGTTAGGATAGACTCTAATATCCTAACGAGCTGAGGATCTGAATCAGGTGTGTTAAACAAGGGAGACATACACAATATGCAGAGCAGTGGGTCGCGAGGACTGGAGTTGAGAACCCCTGGTCTAAGTGGTTGTAAAAAAAGTCACACTCAGGCAGTGCCGCTGCTAGTCATTTTGGTACCCTAAGCATAATTCCTTTATGATGCCCCCCTCCAAAAATAAAACATTTTCATTTAGGATTTTCATTTAGGGGGTATGATTTATATAAAAATATATAATATATAAAAAATATATAAAGTTACACTTTAGTAATGCTTACTATTAACTAGTTTCATTACCTGGTTGGTTTCATGGTTTTATAATCACTATAGTCCCTAATTTGAGGCAGGCTGGTTAGGGGGTTCGGGGTTTCCCCGAGAAAATTTTGGATTTCTCTGAACTACAGATGTGCATTTTAAGATGGTGTGAAGGCAAAAAAATAAAAAATAAAATAAAAAAATCGATAATAACAGCTTTAAAACCATGTCAGTGGGCAGCTGATTATTTTTCTCTCTCGTCAGCATCACACTCTTTGTCTCTTTGTTTTTATCTTGCCCTGTCTCTTTCCCTCCTAAAGTTGGATTTTTTTAATTTACTAAAGGCTACAATTTGTATTTTATTCTCAATATGTACACACACTGTGCCTAACATGATAAAAAAGGCTTTGTTCATGTTTCTTGTCCCCTCACAATGACAGTATTGTTAGCCTAAACTATTACACGTAGGCCATATGTTACATAGGCCTATTTTCAGTTAAAAATGGCGAAATTAGACAAAACTATATTAGTTTGCCTAATTATTTTTTGTCATTCGTTTAACATTTGACAAAAAAAACTATCAAATATATACTTACATCTTATCTCGCACTTGACCGTACACTGAAGCGTCGAGTTGCACTGTTAAAATTCGCGCTCAGCGTCTGTGAACATAAAGCCCGCCTACTTCTGATTTGATTGGTCAGCTCAAATACTCTGACATTGACGAGCGGTGACAGACCAATGAGGCTCTGAACACACACACACCGTCAGCTGTTTCTGACGTGCTCTCTGCTCGGTGCCGCTGCGGATTGAAGATGAAGAACGCGCTGAATCTGATTATAACAAGAAGTTTGAAGATCGATTTTCATTAGGATATTTTGGTGCCCCCTCAGCACTTGGTGCCCTACGCACAGCACGTGATGCGCGTGGTGGGAGCGGCGGCACTGCACTCAGGACCTTCAGGTCCAAATGGACCGGCATGGAAAATGAATGGGAAATTGGCAAAAATGTGAATATACTGAGTTTTTTGTGCGTACAATCTACAAATCAGCAACGATCTTGAAAAAAAAAAGCACACAACAGTGAAGGGGTAAATCTATAAAACATCAAGAGTGCAAAACACGCACATCCACACAAACACACTTTTATACACAAACACACCAAAAAATTCAGATTATATATGTGATGCATGTCATTTCAAAAATTGCTTTTATGAGGCCTAGGCTTCACTCTAAAATGAAATACTTAAAAAATATTTAATTTTTTTTTATATATATATATATATTTTTTCTATTATAGTCAGTGGGGGGAAATTTGGTCATAATCATTGCATTAATACTAATTATACATTTCTTTCTTTATTTTTTTTTCAAAACACCAAAAAAGAAAAGAAAAAATATTATAAAAAACAAGTAAAAAAAAGTGATTTTTTAAAAAAAATATGAATCCCGCCCTTTGGGTCCATTTGGACCGAGGTTCCAAGTGTGACTGTTAAACGAAGAACCCCAGAGGGTTAAGAAATGTATTTTAGAGAGATAGGTGCAAGGAACACATCAGAAGCAATGAACGAATATACTGTTAAGACTAGATCCGGTTTATCAACTTACTTTAAACCAGACATCATGTCTTGTGATCATTTGACAATAACATCACAGCTAACATCACACAAATTAACCAAACGAGCAAGAACTTCTCAGTTTCCATACATTTTCTTTAATCACTGTAATTACGAGTAAATGTACTGTAACTGGTCTGGGAGCCTGTCGGCCTCCTGGAATAATCATTTTAAGGAAGCCACTTCATATGTCTGAACATTTTGCATGTTTTGATCACACTGAAGTGCAGACAGAAAAAAAAGGTAAAAAAAATGCTGACATCATGTTATCAGGGAATTTCTCAAAATTAAATCTTCCCAATAAAAAAAAAACCTCCAAATAGTCAGTATTGAGCTTGAAAAGAATTTGCGAATACAGATTAGCAGAGAACATTGATGCACTCTTCATGAAAGCAGAGACTAATACAAGCATATTTGGGGCATAGAGAATGTGGACAGATATAAAGTCTTTCTGTTTTGTGATTTACACACTCAAAGCCTGACAGGCATATTTCTCAAGACAATAAAACCATCCTAAGTGTCATTATAACCCAAAGTGAGCTCTATTTGAATTATGGCACTGAGCTTGTGAGTGTGAAAGGGTGACTGTGAGCACTTCTAGGGGGTGACGTTCGTCAAGGCCGTTTTAAACTGTCTCAGAAGCATGGATGCGATCACGGTTTTCTCGGTGTTAATGGTGATGAGAGCATCAGGATCCTTCAGGGCGACTGACACCAGGACCAGAGAACCAGAACTCACCGTCTTACCAGCAAACCTAAGAAACACACACAAAAATGAAGGAAATAAAAGAACATTGAATTTTCATAATTAAAACAGAATAGACACAATTTACTTGAACAAATACCCTTAATGTTATCATGCAAAATATATACATTTATATTATTCCAAAAAGTAATCCTTTCACTACATGTAATAACATTCTGTACATCTGAAATTACTCTTCTGTAGACTTTATCAATGAACATGACACAACTGAAACATGAAACAAACTGAATGAGATTTTTATCAAATAAATAAGAGAAATAAATAGAACGATGTACTGACAAATTATCTTAAAAGAAGGTGATAATGATAATAGCCGAACAACAATTGTAGTAATACATGACTAGATGAATATATATATATATATATATATATATATATATATATATATATATATATATATGGCTGTCAAATGATTAATCGTCATTAATCGCATTAAAAATAAAAGTTTGTGTTTACATAATATATGTGGGAGCACTGTGTATTATTTTTTTTATATATAAATAAACACACATGCTTGTACATATTTAAGAAATATTTGCATGTATACACTGTATATAGATTTAAATATAATTTATATTATACATAAATATAAATATTTCATATATTAATAATAAATGTTAAATAATATTTTTTCTTAAATATACATGCATGCGTGTGTATTTATATATATTTACAAAATAATTATACACAGTGCACCCACATATATTATGTAAACACAAACTTTTATTTTGGATGCGATTAATCGTTTGACAGCCCTTATATTTTTGCATATACAATATATATATATATGTGTGTGTGTGTGTATGTGTTTGTCTTCTACAGTGTATATACTGTATACATACAATATATACATATATATATATATATATATTTAATATATATATATATATATATATATATATATATATATATATATATATATATATATATATATATTCAAATTTGAATATATTCAAATAATACAAGATATAATATAATATAATATATACAGCGAAGTAAGATGTTTTCCAAAACGGATATCAGGTTTCCAACCATTAATAGCAATTACTTATTATTAAAGAAAGTAAGTTAATAAATGCATTTAATGAAGCACATACATTTGTACCATACCATATGTGAGCATGGGAGAGGATGGGTGTATGTGTGTGTGTGTCCGTGTGTGTGGGTGGGTGGTGAACAGGCATGGCAGTCTATTATTTGGTCTGATTAAGAAGCTATTAGGGGCCAAGGGACACACTCCTGTCAATCACAGACTCGAACCTCTCAGCAGTAGCCTCTCACAGACAGAGAGCAAAAAGTGGGGTGTGTACTAAATAGTGCAGAGGACAAGAAGACTTCAGAACTGATGGAGTAAAGCATAAAAAAGTGATTTCAATAAAAGCTGCAATGTGTGATATACTGTTCATGCTGCAGTATTAAAGACCATTCAAACCAGTACCAAACGATCCAATTATGTTGGATGATGTTTGTAGGAGATTCATTTAAGCTCCGTCGTTTCACACTTGGAGCGAAGTATACATAAATATTGCTAATTGAGTAAGTAAGCTTTACTTGGCATCCTTCTGCCAGTAGATAGTCACTGACATGTAGTAGAAGATTGTTCAATGCAAATCAGGTATAATGGAAAGAACGTGGAATAATTCAGTGTGATGTGCAGTGATACAGCAGTGTATTCTTGCAAAACATCCAAACATCCAGCGAAAGCCGCTATCGATTTTAAAAAGCAAAATAAAATGCTAAAATGTGATTGGAAGTGTTGTCACTGTCCTATGAATGGTAGCGTATGCTGTAGTGAGCTATAGTAGTAACAGTGGTGAACTGTACTAATGAACCGTCCCATAGCGCTGTGGGAGAATTTTTGGTGTCCAGTAACCGTGGTAACGTCACAGACTGGAAACACTAGTGAACGCACTCGACAGTGGAGACACGACCCTGTCCGACCTCTACGCCCTTGTACCTCCTTCGTGTCTGTCTATCCTTCTCTCTCTCACTGAAGGAGGACCCACGTGCCTGATACACTGCCATCTGCCTCCCATTTACACACCCTATTATACAACAATGGACCGTTTAGCACACACCCACACGCGGGGACCCCTTTTAGCACTGAGAAGCACACATGCCCCCTGTCCCACCATGAGGCCCCTCTTTGACTTTCACGCACACACACACAATGGCCACCATTTAGTCATGACAGCATGAGACACAAGGGCCGTCAGAACAAACTGCTAACCAACTGGAGAAGGGATCACATCTGACAATCAGGACACACACACACAATACCTGACAGATATAGACAGACAGACCGAATGAACTAACGATAGATAGATAGGTACATAGATAGGTACATAGATAGGTACATAGATAGGTACATAGATAGGTACATAGATAGGTACATAGATAGGTACATAGATAGGTACATAGATAGGTACATAGATAGGTACATAGATAGGTACATAGATAGGTACATAGATAGAACATCAGATGGATGGATGGATGGATGGATGGATGGATGGATGGATGGATGGATAGAACATCAGATGGATGGATAGATGGATGGATGGAACATCAGATGGATGGATAGATGGATGGATGGATGGATGGATGGATAGAACATCAGATGGATGGATAGATGGATGGATGGATGGATGGATGGATCATCAGATGGATAGATGGATGGATGGATGGATAGATGGATGGATGGATGGATGGATGGATGGATGGATGGATGGATGGATGGATGGATAATCAGATGGATGGATGGATGGATGGATGGATGGATGGATGGATAATCAGATGGATGGATGGATGGATGGATCATCAGATGGATGGATGGATGGTATGGATGGATAATCAGATGGATGGATGGATGGATGGATGGATAGATGGATAGATAATCAGATGGATGGATGGATGGATGGATGGATGGATCATCAGATGGATAGATGGATGGATGGATGGATGGATGGATGGATAATCAGATGGATGGATGGATGGATGGATGGATGGATGGATGGATGGATGGATGGATAATCAGATGGATGGATGGATGGATGGATGGATGGATGGATGGATGGATAATCAGATGGATGGATGGATGGATGGATGGATGGATGGATGGATGGATAGAATATCAGATAGATAGATGGATGGATGGATGGATGGATCATCAGATAGATAGATAGATCGATAGATAGACAGGTCTAGTATTTTGCTTCTCTGTGATGTCAGTATGCTGATGACACTTTGATCTCTCAGTCCCTGCGGCACAACTAATGGAGTCAGTTTATAAAAATCTTATTTACACATGAACTTAACACAGCCCAGAGGTGCACTGTGTGTCTGTGTGAGAGTGAGTGATAACCCAAAGCCACTTGATTTACATGATTTCAGTGGCATTTAAACACACAAATATAGACACACACAGCGAGTGCACAGTACAATTACATCTCTGCAGGGTCCTGATACTGGACAGATATTCTGTTTAACTCTCCCTTGTCTATCTGTCTTTCATTCTCACATAAAATAAACATTCACACACCCACAGCAGCTCTACCCAGTGTGTGTGTGTGTGTGTGTGTGTGTGTGTGTGTGTGTGTGTGTGTGTGTTATACGGGGTGGTTCAGGCACTAAATGGGTCATTGGTATTCTGGTCTATCTCCACTGGGCCTCTGAACTGGATTAATTGAGGCTGTGGGAAGAAAAGCAAAGCAGAAGCCCAGTGCTGGCCAGCCGGGCCGCTCATCGATCCACAAACACACACACACACACACACACACACTTTAACACTTGCTCCTAATCAGAGATAGAGACTAAATGACTGTTGTCTCTTTATTCAACCTTAAAGACTAGACTGGTAAGATTCCTGTTCACATGGGACAGTTCTCATTCACTTTCACAGATGAACCTGAACAGTGAAAGAAACATTGCTCAGCCAATTTATTAAATCATATTTTACTGATAAATGGGTCTGCTTCACAGATTAACAAAGGTGTAGATGTAAATGGGTAAACCACACAAAATCTGTCATGAACATTTATTTATATTATTTACAGCAAATAAAAAAATAAAAAAATATATCTTACTTATTGGAAAAAAAGTAAATTTATTTCTTTTTTTTTTTTGTGAAATATTAATTACAAGCACATTTAGCCAATCATCCTTCCTATAATAAAAAATAAATAAATACATTTCCATACTCTTTACTGCAATTTACATTTACAGTACTTAAAATACCATGGTAGTACATGCTGCATTGTCTGCATTAAAAAAAGTTAAATATTTATTTACATAAATAATACAATTATAATTTATTGTTTATAAACAATAGATATATTATTAAATGTATATAAAATATATAATATAGAAATATATGATTACATAATAAAATTTACACATTAAAGTATAAAAACTATATATACTATATATATATATAGTATATATACATATATATATAGTATATATATACTATATATATAGTATTATATATACTATATATATATATATATATACTATATATATATATATATATATATATACTATATATATATATATATATAGTATATATACTATATATATATATATATATATATATATATATATATATATATAGTATATATATACACTATATATATACACACACATACACACTCACCTAAAGGAATATTTGGAAAACCTCTTCAATTTCTCATTAACACAATTATCTAATCAACCAATCACATGACAGTTGCTTCAATGCATTTAGGGGTGTGGTCCTGGTCAAGACAATCTCCTGAACTCCAAACTGAATGTCAGAATGGGAAAGAAAGGTGATTTAAGCAATTTTGAGCGTGGCGTGGTTGTTGGTGCCAGACGGGCCGGTCTGAGTATTTCACAATCTGCTTAATTACTGGGATTTACATGCACAACCATTTCTAGGGTTTACAAAGAATGGTGTGAAAAGGGAAAAACATCCAGTATGCGGCAGTCCTGTGGGTCAAAATGCCTTGTTGATGCTAGAGGTCAGAGGAGAATGTGCCGACTGATTCAAGCTGATAGAAGAGCAACTTTGACTGAAATAACCACTCGTTACAACCGCGGTATGCAGCAAAGCATTTGTGAAGCCACAAAACGCACAACCTTGAGGCGGATGGGCTACAACAGCAGAAGACCCCACCGGGTACCACTCATCTCCACTACAAATAGGAAAAAGAGGCTAAAATTCGCAAGAGCTCCCAAAATTGGACAGTTGAAGACTTGAAAAACGTTGCCTGATCTGATGAGTCTCAATTTCTTTTGAGACATTCAGATGGTAGAGTCAGAATTTGGCATAAACAGAATGAGAACATGGATCCATCATGCCTTGTTACCACTGTGCAGGCTGGTGGTGGTGGTATAAGGATGTGGGGGATGTTTTCTTGGCACACTTTAGGCCTCTTGGTGCCAATTGGGCATCGTTTAAATGCCACGGCCAACCTGAGCATTGTTTATGACCATGTCCATCCCTTTATGGCCACCATGTACCCATCCTCTGATGGCTACTTCCAGCAGGATAATGCACCATGTCACAAAGAATCATTTTAAATTGGTTTCTTGAACATGTCAATGAGTTCACTGTACTAAAATGGCCTCCACAGTCACCAGATCTCAACCCAATGGAGCATCTTTGGGATGTGGTGGAACAGGAGCTTCGTGCCCTGGATGTGCATCCAACAAATCTCCATCAACTGCAAGATGCTATCCTAACAATATGGGCCAACATTTCTAAAGAATGCTTTCAGCACCTTGTTGAAACAATGCCACGTAGAAATAAGGCAGTTCTGAAGGCGAACATTTTATATTACAAAACTATTTAGTGTACTGAAACATTTAATTTTTTTTTCTAAATATTTTCAGGGGAAAATGTAATATTACCCTTAATTATCCTGTCAATTAACAACTTAATTAACATGTCAATAATTATTATTAATAATTTTCAAAGGGCTTTTTAAATGGGGTTAATATTATATGTTTTTTTTTTTTGAGATTCAAACGCTAGTTCTATAAGGTTATATAGTTATAACTGCCTCAATTCTTCGTGGCATAGATTCAACAAGGTGCTGGAAGCATTCCTCAGGGAGTTTGGTCCATATTGACATGATGGCATCACACAGTTGCCGCAGATTTGTCGGCTGCACATCCATGATGCGAATCTCCCGTTCCACCACATCCCAAAGATGCTCTATTGGATTGAGATCTGGTGACTGTGGAGGCCATTTGAGTACAGCGAACTCATTGTCATGTTCAAGAAACCAGTCTGAGATGATTCCAGCTTTATGACATGGCGCATTATCCTGCTGAAAGTAGCCATCAGAAGTTGGGTACATTGTGGTCATAAAGGGATGGACATGGTCAGCAACAATACTCAGTAGGCTGTGGCGTTGGAACGATGCTCAATTGGTACCAAGGGGCCCAAAGAGTGCCAAGAAAATATTCCCCACACCATGACACCACCAGCCTGAACCGTTGATACAAGGCAGGATGGATCCATGCTTTCATGTTGTAGACGCTGAATTCTGACCCTACCATCCGAATGTCGCAGCAGAAATCGAGACTCATCAGACCAGGCAACGTTTTTCCAATCTTCTATTGTCCAATTTCGATGAGCTTGTGCAAATTGTAGCCTCAGTTTCCTGTTCTTAGCTGAAAGGAGTGGCACCCGGTGTGGTCTTCTGCTGCTGTAGCCCATCTGCCTCAAAGTTCGACGTACTGTGCGTTCAGAGATGCTCTTCTGCCCACCTTGGTTGTAACGGGTGGTTATTTGAGTCACTGTTGCCCTTCTATCAGCTCGAACCAGTCTGGCCATTCTCCTCTGACCTCTGGCATCAACAAGGCATTTCCGCCCACAGAACTGCCGCTCACTGGATGTTTTTTCTTTTCGGACAATTCTCTGTAAACCCTAGAGATGGTTGTGCGTGAAAATCCCAGTAGATTAGCAGTTTCAGAAATACTCAGACCAGCCCTTCTGGCACCAACAATCATGCCACGTTCAAAGTCACTCAAATCACCTTTCTTCCCCATACTGATGCTCGGTTTGAACTGCAGGAGATTGTCTTGACCATGTCTACATGCCTAAATGCACTGAGTTGCCGCCATGTGATTGGCTGCTTAGAAATTAAGTGTTAACGAGCAGTTGGACAGGTGTACCTAATAAAGTGGCCGGTGAGTGTATAAGGTTATATAGCAAGTTCTATAAGATTGGTACTGGCTATCACTGACCCATAACGGTTGACCACTTTCACAACCTCAAATCTCCTATTCACGCTTCTGCAAAGGCCAGAAAACATTTCCTTAAACAAAATACTAGTCATGTTCTTAAAGACTGAAAGCAAATGTTTTGCACCGGATGCACCATATGGTAAAGCCTTATTCTGGTATCTTGTTCCTCTATGTCCTCAAGTCTGCAGAGAGGGTTTTAGTCATCAATTGCCAAATGTCCGTGCCAAGTGTGTTTGTGTGTGAGCGTGTGTATCTGTTTTAAGAGTCCTCTGTACTAATAGAGGTTAATGTGAGTGACCAGATGACCAGCTGTCCCTCTCCAGAATGAAGGACAAGCTTCTCTCCTCTTCTCTGAAACAAATTCCACTCACACAGCTGCTAACTAACACACAGAGGATAGAAGTACACATACACTAAAGAGAATGCATCACAAGACTAAAGCTAATTGTGATGACTTGGGGAAGACAGAAGTTAAGAATGTACTGAAAGGATCCAAAGACAAACCCTTGACAAATCCCAATCCACATTCTAAAGAAAGACAGATACTATTGCTCACATATAACAAATATGCTTCACTTTATAAAAAAAGAAGCTAATCTGTATAAAAATGACTGGTTAGTTTTTCTTTTATAATAATTATAAATCCAAAATGTAAAAACATTCAAATCAACTCAACTTTAAATTTTACGTTCTTTAATGCAGCTCAGTGGTCAGGCCGTGGCGTATTAATGTTCTATTGGTGATATGAATTTGCAGATTCCCAAACTTGAATTTTGTTACACAGCTAAACTTCGCATGAGTTTGCATTTCTGGTCTCCAGCATTCCTATGCGTTTGATTCAAATCTATGGAACGAAAAGTGTAGTGTGAACGCCTCTTATCACTAAACACACACACACCACAAAATCACCCTATCTATAATAAGCCCACTGATATGGCTGCTTGTTATCGCTTTGGTTTGGCTTGCTAAAAACAAAAGTGAGAATATCAGCGATTCATTCCATCTCTGTTTAGTAGCAGAGAGGACAACATGTTTTCTTTCTGTAATCTAGAGAAGGACAGGAACAGAGTTCTGTTTTTCAAGCTCATATAGAAGCTGCTCTCAAGATTCCCCTGCATTCTCCCATTACAGCTTTATACAGAAGCAGTGCTGCCCCCTGCTGTCAAACTGAAGAACTGCAACCCACAATCCACAGAACAACTGGGTCAATTAGCTCTAGCACACCAGCAGGCACCATTAACCACAGAAAGTGCAGAACTTTGTGCATACATGTTAATAATGACATCTACAAGAAAAGTATACTATCAAAAAGGTGTCAGAGTAGGAAAAAGAGACCATATATTTCTCGTCACTTGGTAAAAGTATGTAATTAACATCTAAACTGCATTACAACGTTAAAAACCGAACAAAAAAATGGAGCCCGTTAAACTTGAAAACTCACATAGAACATCTCACTCATACGTTTGTTAGTGTTAAAGTGTCTAAAGGTTTGTAGAGGAAGGATAAAGGAGTTTTCTTTCAGTAAGTCTGTTAAGAAACAGCCGTGTGATTGATGACACGCTCTCATTTGCCCGATTGCGTATTCTAAATGAAATATAGGCCTTTTCCACAGACCTGCAGGCATTGATTTCCACTCAGCCTGTGTGCTGTGTGTCCTTGTGGGGAAGATTTTAATGCTTCTCAAGGTGCTTTCATATTTGCTCATATTTTATAATTAAATTACCCTACATCAGACCGACCCAAAGTACAGACCAAACGTCACTTTGTTTGTGTGCAGATAAGAGACAGAGACAAATAAGTTTGTCCGTGTGTCAGCAAGTTGGCTGCATGTGTGTGTGTGTTTATGCATACATGAAAGTTTTGGCTGCTACAGAGTCCTTTACAAAGTCAGAAAGACGTCCTATGGTAATTACTTTGAAAATTGTGAATCTCTGTAAATGTTCAAGAAAATACATGCATCTCTATGCCTAACTATAACCCTTAAAAACATTGCAAACTGCATTTTAAGAGGAAAAAAGATACTGACATATGATTAACTGACACATAAACCACTTTTCCTTTATATGACATTCCCAAAAGTAGGTTTTGTAAGTTTTATGCAACTTCTACAGACATTTCGGTTATGCTTCCTTTTACACTACAGTACTTACAGTGTACTTACCTAGAAAGTACTGCTAATATAAGGTTAGTACAGGAGTAGGTTTAGGGGTAGGTTCAGGGTTCAGTACTAGTTATTACCCAGTAATTGTAGTTACTAAAATAAGTACATAGTATTTACATGGGTAACTGGACTGTAAAAGAAAACGTTACCGACAATTTTTCTGCAGAAATGTCCTGAAAGTATAGCTAGATTAGACAAAAACGCACACGTCCTGGAAAGCAGAGAAATCTATGAAGCTCGTATAAAAATACTATTTAAAAAAATTAACTATCGACAGTAAACCTAAAGATGGAAATGGATATGAAGCATTGTTTCTAAGAAACAGGACATTATCTTTACCTGTGTATGTTCTCTTGACTGGATGGAATCACACCAAGGTTGGCGGCAGACACCACATTTCTGTTTACTGATTGGCTGGAGATGTTCTCTGGCGTTGTTGAAATTGTTGCCGATGACTCGTTCATGCCCACCAGTTTACCTGAGCACACAAAAAATCATTAGTTTTAGACCTAAGAGTAATCTAGGCTCTACAGATCTTCAGGTAACAGTTGAAAAAATCAGCAATTTTTATGCTTTTTATTATTATTTTGTTCTGTAAATTGTTCTGGGAGCCCAAGTTAGACTCTAAACTGCAAGAGATGTAAGTTTCCTGCATATATTTGTTGAATGTAACAGGAAGTGCTTGTTTATGAAGTTAAGAGATGAAAAATTAAACCTTGAATGGAATAGTTTGACAAAATAAAGTAAATTCTCAAATTTACTCCAAACCTGTATGACCTTATATAATGAAAAACAGCAGTTGTGATTTTCCACACACACTCAAAAGTTTAGGGTCAGAAGTATTTTTTTTTTATGTTAACGAAAAAAGTCCCTTATGCTCACCAATTAAAAATATAGTTTTTTTTATATATTTCTTTACAGCTATTACTAGTTCAGTTCAGTTTATTTATAAAGCAATATTAAAACAACAGAGCATTGACCAAAGTGCTGTACAATAATACAATTCTTCCTAATAAAAGTACTCCAGTCTTCAGTGTCACATGATCCTTTAGAAATAATGCTAATATGCTTATTTGCTGCTTTTACGTTGAACAGTTGTTACTTTTGTGAACATGTTTTTTTTTCATGATTCTTTGACAAAGAGAAAGTTCAAAAGAACAGCATTATGTATTTACTGTCACTTTTGATCAATTTAATGCATCCTTGATGAACAAACGTATTAAAATCACATTAATTCAATAATGACCATGCCTTTTAAAATATGAAAACTTAAATCAAGGGAACACTTCCAGAAAAATCTTCATCATAAAGCTTTTAGGAAACTCACACCTGGGATTTATAGAAAGAAACATCTAGCATGCATACATGTGCATTATTTCATATTTAACATAACTAGCACAGAATGAAAGGTGCGGAATACAGGCCTTCGGTAAGAGCGTGCTATATTTGTGGTCCGCGTTGGACTTGATTAAGACTAACACGAGCGGAGAAACACGGCGACCCTGCAGGACATTAGCCGGAGATGGCGTAAATAAGCCTCGTTGAGACGGTAACAAGCACATAAAAGCAGCCCGCCGTTGCTTCTCCAAGGAAACGTGTGCGGACAATACAGCTTAATGCATCCAAACTGGACTAAATGAAAATGTTGTGTTTCACTTAAAAAACCACAGACAGACCGGGTGCTTTTCTTTCTGAAAGGCACAAACTACGAGCCACTTCAGGGTGGCTTTCAAACCGTGTGAATGTGAGAGAGCACAGTGATACGTGCACACACACACACATACGTGCACTCGCTCGTACAGGGGGCAAGGTTTTTGAGAGTGCTCATTTAAAGTCTTAAATCTGTCCATTAGGCTCTATTGTAGAGAAAATGTGGAGTAAATGAATATAGCGCGGCTTATGCTAAAAGCCTTTGCCACAGCAACCAATTAAGAATAAATGATTGGCTATAAAAAGCATCTTACTTCCTGTTCCTCGTCTGTAAATAGTGAGGCGGGAAGCACTCTCTTCTCTCATTAAAATGTGCGCGCACGCGTGTCGTCCTGAGTGAAGGTATAGGCGGCTCTCTAAAAAGACAAGGCAGGAATCCATTGAGCGTAAATGAAAAATCAAACCCGCCGCTTCTTTCGGAGAGTGTCTGCTTCATTATGTCGGCCTAATGTTGGGCCGTAAAGCGGAGAGAGGTATTCGCGTGGGCCAGGTGTGTGTGTGTGTGTGTGTGTGTGTTCCCGAAAGGCATCCGAAC
Source organism: Hybognathus amarus (assembly GCA_030378365.1). Classification (NCBI taxonomy): domain Eukaryota; kingdom Metazoa; phylum Chordata; class Actinopteri; order Cypriniformes; family Leuciscidae; genus Hybognathus; species Hybognathus amarus. The sequence continues at coordinate 468,494 of JAQIUQ010001069.1, read as the reverse complement.
AAACCAGATGCATGCTAAACTAAGCTTTTCTACTCTTGGCTTCCATTTATTTGGTTTTCCCATGGCTGTGTTTGGTTTTGTTAGCTGGAACGGTTTGTTGCCCTAAGGAAGAAGGAACAAATTTGATCAGGAGAAGTTTAAAGTTAATTTCTGCACCACTACCATAACTAAAAAATCTAAAAGTAATGACTGTTTTCAAACAGGTCTCCCAGTAGCTAGTCATTCATTGGTCAGACAAGCAAAACAACCCAAATGTAAAACACTATAAACACTTATTACACGAAAAACACTATGTAATAAGAAAAGTATTTTAGAATTTATCAAAAGTATGCCTCTGATGTAGGTATGTGGACATTTCAATAAATAGCGGCCGCCATTGTGTTCCAAATCTCTGTGCCGGATTTTCCCGACTCATTTTGAGCGGGTCTCCTAAAATGCGCTGTTTTCATTGACTCGCTGTGGGAATCCTTGATTATTTTTAGCCAATCACATCATTAGGGTTTTCGACTGCACATTTGTTTTAATTTTTTTCTAGTCAGGCTGCATTTTCCTCCTGAAAGGCGATTTTGAACAATACGGAAGAATTCAACTGTCACGAAATTATTTTTACCCACTTTGGACACTTTCCAGAGGAAGGTGGACATGAAGAACATATGTTTGTGGTGTGCTGTACAAAATTTCGTGGCCATTTAAACTCCCCCACTTTTTTTATGACTAGCCGACAAAAAAGCTGTCAAAACGCAGCGCGTCGTGTAGGCTACTCAACTTTTGTGTGGTCTCCTCCACTTTCTTTCCTCCACCAGCATTAGTATTGTTAACTCTATATTCTTACATAACTGGAAATAGCATGAATCAGCCAAAATCCATCTTTTAAATTAAGGATATATAAATTTCCTTGGATCGTTGTTTTCCATTCAATTATTTGTATTTTCAACAACTGCTCGTCAGAAAAATACCATAAAAGATAGGCCAAATCAGTCTTTATGTGTGTTAAAATCAAGTAAAAATCCAAATAACTATATGAAACCCGAATCATAAACCACTCGAAAATTTCATTAAGATATCTTGAATATTGAGAAAGTTATGAGCATTTTTGTGAAAAAACAACTTGTTTTCGGTCACACTAAATTCTATTGTTTTCACCTTAGAAATGAGACAAAAATAGGCGCTGATTACTGAACTATAAAATGTTGTAACTTTCTTCATACTTGACATATTTACTTTTTTCTTTTTATTTTGTAAAGGGGGTACCCAGGTCTTTCCACATATGCTATCCATTTGTCTATTTGTTGAGTTTTAATTTTTTGTCCACATACCTATCTGATGGACACTTTACTATGCTTAGAGGAGTTGTGAAGGGCAGCAACAAAACTGACAATGACATCATGATGGATGTAATATGATTAATAATACACACATTCAAACTATATAGAACGGTTAACAAAGTAATTACTTTTTCAAAAGAAGTACATACTTATGCTACGTTCACACCGGATGCGAATAGCGTGTCAAATTCGCGTCTACCGCGTCTAGTTTGACGCTTGACCACTTTATGTTAATTCGCGCCAAGAGCGAAACTGGCGCGGGTAAAATAAAAAGTTTGAAGCAAAATTTACGCACGTCTTCGCGCATCAAAACCGAAACCTGTTGGCGGCCATCTTTGTTTATGTTGATCGGACATTCAGTCGAGAGATTCACCGCACTGTATTTACTGTGGAGAGCTGGAACAGCGGCGTGGGGATCATCGTCGCCTCGAGGCGAACTGTTTGGCGAGATTCATCATTTGCTCGCTCCAGGAGCTGTGTTGTCTGGATGACGGCCGCTGTCAGCGGTACTTCCACCTGTCCCACGCCCAGTTTGATGACCTGTTGATCACCCTCGCCCTCATCCATCTAATCTAGCTGTCATTTATTTTTGTTTTGATGATAAATAGAGCCAGCCTCCAAAAGTTATTAACCTGTCCTGTGATTTTTTCTCTCTCGCATTCCAGAAACGAACTTATGCACATGTATGTTGGTTGTCTTTACATCATAATAATAGTTCATATAATATAGATACGCAGTGAATAACAATATACAAAATGAACATGTTACATATATAGAAATAATGTTTTAAACTGATAAAATATTTGCTTTGTTGTGCATAAGAATCCCACTATGCATTTAGTCATATTACAAAATAATTTATTGAAGCATCCAGATCCTTCACCACGTGAGCAAGCAGCAGGCTCCTGATTGGTTAACGCGACGCGAATTGACGCCAAAGTTCATATTTTTTAACTCAGGCGGCAGACGCGAATTCGCGTCAAACGCGTGAATGCACAAATGGCACTAACTAAATCATTCGCGCTTAACGCGCCAGACGCTCGATGCGTGCCATTCTCGCGGACTTGACGCGCGAAATGACGTGTATCGCGTCTTCGCGCCAGCGGATTTTTTTACGAGTGTAATGCTACGTTCACACCGGACGCGACTCGCGCGTCAAATTCGCGTCTACCGCGCCTAGTTTGGCGCTTGACCACTTTGTGTTCATTCGCGCGTCAAGAGCGAAACTGACGCGGGTAAAATAAAAAGTTTTAAGTGAAATTTACGCGCGTCTCGCGCGTCAAAACTGAAACCCGTTGACGGCCATCTTTGTTTATGTTGATCTAGCATTAATCGAGAGATTCACCGCACTGTATTTGCTCTGGAGAGCTAGAACAGTGGCGTGGGGATCATCGTCGCCGTATTTGTGTCCACCGGGCCCTTCGCAGGCGAACCGTTTGGCTATTTTCACCATTTGCTTGCTCCAGGAGATGCGCCTGGATGACGGCCGCTGTCAGCGGTACTTCCGCCTGTCCCGTGCCCAGTTTGATGACCTGTTGTCCCGCATCGGAGCGAGGATCACCCTCGCCCTCATCCACCTAATCTAGCTGTCATTTATCTTTGTTTTGATGATAAATAGAGCCAGCTTTCAAAAGTTATTAACCTGTCCTGTGATTTTTTTTCTCTCTCATGTCCAGACACGAACTTATACACATATTATGTTGCTTGTTACATCATAATAATATTTCATATAATCTAGATATGGAATGAATAACATTCAATACAAAATGAACATGTCTCGTATATAGAAATAATGTTTTAAGTGATAAAATATTTGCTTTGCTGTGCATAATCCCACCATGTATTTAGTCATATACAAAATAATTTATTGAAGCATCCAGACACTTCACCACGTGAGCAAGCAGCTAGGCTCCTGATTGGTTAACGCGGCGCGAATTCACGCCAAAGTTCAGATTTTTCAACTCGGGCGGCAGACGCGAATTCGCGTCAAACGCGTGAATGCACAAATGGCACTAACTAAATCATTCGCGCTTAACGCGCCAGACGCTGCATCGCGCATTCGCGCGAACTTGACGCGCGAATGACGTGCATCGCGTCTTTCGCGCCGCGCTTCCACGCCTCATTCGCGCCGCAGGAATTTTTCACGCGCGTAACGCATCTTTGCATTGACTTAACATTGAAATCATTCGCGCCTGACCACCGCGCTATTCGCGATCCGGTGTGAACGCTACCATGAACGCGTCTTTGCATTGACTTAACATTGAAATTATTTGCGCCTGACGTGCTACTCGGGTCCGGATTGACGCACCATTAGAGTATGCAATTCTGGAGGCAGCCACTGTAAGCAGGCAGGAAAAAGCATTTTAAAATTGAAAAAAAAAAATTTACTAATTGGCTCAGGGCAACAAACAGTTAAAAGAACAGATTTTAAAAAATTCACATTAATTTGTTAACCGCAAAATAGTTCTCCAAGTTCCTGCGGGACAACAGGTCATGTGTCATGCCTAGATCTCCATGGACAACTTGTTCTGGTCTTCAGCGGAGATGCTCGCGGTGTGCGCGTTCAGTGTATGCGTGTCAGATTTGCCTGTCTGAGCTTTCTGCATCAGCGGTTATATTCAGAGAGGACAGTTCGAAGACGAGGACAGTACTACATGAGAGATTTTGTGTGTGTGTTTAAATAACCAGATTTATATGTAAAGAGCTGCTTTATTTGAGTTTTTCAGCAGTGCACGCCTGTCACCAACACTCAGCCAGTTCATCAACTAAACACTGCACACACTCAAAGTGGTGTGTGAGGATCTCTGGTGTTTGCCAACATGTTTGGGCCAAGCAGCTCTGGAGTGCATATGTGTGTGAATAAGGAACGGATCACATGCATTTGAGTTTTGTTTAAGACATACTGATTAGGCTGGGAAATATATATTTTTTATGATATATTCATAATTATTTAAATAAAGTAACATGACTTTTCCAATTACTTTTTTTTTGCCCATTAAGTTTTCTATGTTAAGAAAAGATGTTTTAATAAAGTCTCTTAACATCATTTGTAAGTGTAAGGTCAATGCAACGGAATCCATGAATCAAACGATCGGTTAAGTGAATTGGTTCAAAACTCTGATTGAAACATATCTAGATTTTGATATTTTAATTCAAGTTGGGTATTATGGCTGTTGGAAATATTTTGATTTTGAAATTTTAATTCAAGTTAGGTATTATGGCTGTTTGGTGGAAATATTTTGATTCTACATGCTATAAAAATAGAAGAAGCTGAAGAAATATCACCATAAGCATTGGCTTAAAATGGCGTTTATATATTGAATATCACTGAGCCCTCAGTAGTATGTTCTTGAAGTGTTTGAGAGTGGTCTGTAGAAGTTTTTAAGAGACAGTGCTGTATTTTTGAGGTGTTTAAGTGTTATTTGAAGGTTTGTACAGCAGCAGTGTTGTGTTTTGTAAGTGCTAAGAGGTGTTTGTATTACCCTGCTCTTTGGTGAAGTCCGCTTCACTCATTGTGATGGGCAGTAGCAGCTCTCCTACCGCAGGCTGGATGGACACGCTGAATTCATCTTCTTTAGTACTGAAGGAGGAGAGACAGAACCATCAGGTCACTACACAACTGTCCATCTTTTCCCATGTTTCCCTTCTATACACATATTACTGTTCAAAAGTGTGTGCTCAGTAAAAGAGTTTTGGAAATGTATATTCCGCAAGGATGCATCAAATTGATCAAAAGAGACAGTATAAACTTTTAAAGAAATTATATTTCAAATAAATGCTGACTATTAAAAAGGAAATCCTGAAACAAAACTGCAGGATTGTTTTCCAGAGAAAAGTTATTTTAAACTGTAATATACATTTAGTGCTGTCAGTCGATTTAAAAATTAAATAATTAATTGAACATTTTTCTCATTTTCACATTTAATCGCACCTAACATTGAAGTTTTTAATATATTTTTATGTTGTAATAATTTCACATGTAATTGCAAAATTAATGGAGAAACAACATACAGTTATTTAAAATATTTAACAGAATATTTTAAAAATTCAATAAAGTTATCAAACAATTCACAATCTTCACATAAAAATAGATAAATCTAATAAAACTTATTAAAGCTTTTGTTTTTTGATTATCCTTAATGACCGACATTACAGCAGCAGGTTTATTAGGCTGCTGTCACTTAAGATTTAAAATTTTTATTTAACCTTTGTTTAACCAGGTTAAGATACTGACAGCACAAGACACATCCGATGTCTTACAACTCTTAAACTTTTTAAGACTTATCACGCTTACATGGTTTAATCGCACAAATGAAATTTAATGAATGATAGTGTGATCATTTAATGTACAGCTATAGCTAAAGGATGACGGAAAAAATGGATGCTGCATTAATTGTGTTAAATGTTTTTAATGGATTAAATTAAACAAATGGATTGCATTCGTTTACACATTCATTTTATATTATTTTTATCAAATAAATGTAGGCTTGGTGAGCACTAGAAACTTCTTTTAAAAACATACATAAATGGTATTTGGTACAATTTAGAAGAAATACACCACCATAAAGTATATTTATGGTATTTTTGGCAAATGTATGTTGTTTTAAGCTCAGTAACAAGAAAAGAATTACCGGAAAAATATACAAATAAAGTAAATATGGTTCATTTTGATTACATCTTAACTAAGGATTTAATGTGATAAAGCAGTAAAACATTTTAGGTAAGTTATTAAAAGTTGTTTACAGTTTTTAAAGTAACATTTTACATCCAGGTGAGGGAAAGACTTAAAACCCAATCTATTTTGTTTTCGGCCCCCCCTCTCATCCCAAAAGAGTAAAAGAATAAACTTATTGATTGTCAGGTTTGCCAATTTACTTTGTTAAGTAGTCAATTAGCTGAGAAACAGAACTGTTATTACCATCCCACTGGATCAATCATCACTGATCCACAGATGGAGAGAGCCGAAAGGCGAATCAGAAAGAAGGAGTGAGAGAGGAGAATGAAAGGCATTTCTATTTTGATAAATTCCTACTGATTAGCATCCTCACTGTCTGTGGCCTATCGTAGGAAAGAAGACCGTCAGGTACTCCCGATAAAGACTGAAATCTGACATTAAAGTCCCATCATGAAGAGCAGAAGGCTGGGAAAATAGGAAGCCAATAAAGAGTGAATCCACGGAGTGGGAGAACAGGGTCACTACGGAGATCAGGTGATGAGGGGAAACAGGCTAGAAAAAGATTTCAGAGTCCAAAATAAGCGGGCTAAGGAGTCAACGTCCAGAAGTAAATCCAGGTATTTCTTTATAATCGGCATAATCTCTTGGCAGCATCGATGATAGAGAGCGGCCGAATCCCTCCTTAAACCGACTCCATGAGCTTCGGACTTGTGTCTCAGGGCCACAGACATGCGATCCGGGCCTGACCTGTGCCCACTCGTCTCGCATGTCATTGAACTCACATTGGCTCCATTAGCACACATAATCTACCGGTCTCTTGCTCGCTCTCTCTCTCCCGGCTCGGCTGTTTATGGTGATGTTATTCACGCCTGGCTATTTCACTGTATCGATCACAAAAGCCTCCGGCGTAATGGAAAAAAGAAAAAACAATTACAAGCTTTGTGGGGAAGTGTAATCACTCCAAATTAGATTATTAAAAAAATTTAATGCATATTATTACCATTCACACAATTCGGTAATAATTTTATTTTTAAAAACGTATTGAAAAGGGGAACAATTAATTTTGTCTTATTTTGCCCTGTGTAAGGATAATGAACAGCAGTAATTTAATCTGTATAATGACACGCTAGCGCCATCATATTGTGCACGCGTTGTGAGTGTCTATTAATGTTTTTTGCTGAATGCTGTTTTTTGAGGAAAGCAAACACCATCATGCCTCATTCTCAGGCGTGTCAAGGCCACCTGATCTAAGGGTTTTAGTTCCACTAAAGCATATTGACTCAGAGGTAGAGATAGAAACTGCTAAGAAATGTAATGAATCTGGTTCCTCTTGACGATATATATCTCTATAGAGTATGAGGCATGTCAGTATGCAGTGAACTCTTACCAGTAGCTGGAAGTTTGCAGCCTGTGTGGAGTCATTGAAGTCCACACCCATGGACACTGTTACTGACGCCTGCGGCTCCAAACGCTCTGAAGAGGGAGAGAAACATCTGTCAGCATGCGGTCCGAAGAATCAAAACCATAAGATCAATCTAATTCTACAGAGAAAGATTAGAAATCAAAGCGATGTTTACATGTCAAGTGAGTAAGTAAGGTTGGTAGGAAGGATGGTAGTCAAGAAAGGATGGTAGGAAGGAAGGATGTAGGAAAGAAGGAAGGAAGGAAGGAAGGATGGTAGGAATGAAGGAATGATGGTCAGGAAGAGAAGGAAGGAAGGAAGGAAGGAAGGTAGGAAGAAAGGATGGTAGGAAGGATGGTAGGAAGGAAGGACAGCAAGGAAGGATGGTAGGAAGGAAGCAAGGAAGGATGGTAGGAAGGAAGGATAGGAAGGAAGGATGGTAGGAAGGAAGGAAGGATGGTAGGAAGGAAGGAAGGAAGTGAAGGAAGGAAGGAAGGAAGGAAGGAAGGAAGGATAGCAGAAGAATGGTAGGAAGGAAGGAAGGAAGGAAGGAAGGAAGGAAGGAAGGAATGAAGGAAGGAAGGAAGGAAGGAAGGAAGGAAGGAGGAAGGAAGGAGGAAGAAGGAAGGAAGGAAGGAAGGAAGGAAGAGGAAGGAGGATGGAGGATGGAAGGATGGATGGATGGATGGTAGGAAGGATGGTAGAAAAGGAAGGAGGAGGATGGTAGGAAGGATGGGAGAAAGGAGGAAGGAAGGAGGAGGAAGGATGAAGAGTAAGGAAGGAAGGTAGAAAGGAAGGAAGGTAGGTGCAGGTAGGTAGGTAGGAAGGAAGGAAGGGAAGGAAGGAAGGAAGGAAGGAAGGAAGGAAGGAAGGGAAGGAAGGAAGGAAGGAAGGAAGGAAGGAAGGAAGGAAGGAAGGAAGGAAGGAAGGAAGGAAGGAAGGAAGGAAGGATGGTAGGAAGGAAGGATGGATGGTAGGAAGGATGGATGGAGGGATGGTAGGAAGGTAGGAAGGAAGGGAAGGAAGGATCTGCTCCTCTTTCCCAGAATCGATGTTGAATTTGTGAAACAGTGTAAAGAATTTCATCTCTTCTCCTCCTTACACAGCCATTAAATTCATCTTTGTCAATACTACCAACACAAGCATGATTCGATTTATGTTGTGAACCCGAACCTGTCCTGTGAATGACTAAGAACTGTTTTGTGAGAGAAAAGAACAGAGGGAGAACATCGGGAATGTGAGTGTGTTTGGTTCTGATGATAGGAGTCTGCTAATTGATACACAGGCTGAAGTCATTCCAGCCTGGATTAATACAGGCTGAAGGAGGGAGAAGGGAACATGTGGATAGGTGTGTGCTGGAGAAATCTGTTAACATTTACCAAACACATAATATACAACTGGATGGCTTTCCTGAATTTTATCAAATTTAGATGGTTTGTGATTAGCTGAACTGATTTAAAGTTTACATGACAATCTCAGGGGAAAGGATTTAACTAAGGGGTGAAAAGAAGACAAAATCCCCCACAAGGGAAAGAGAAAGGGAAAAAAACAGAAAAAATAAATAAAAAGACAAGAAATTAACAATAATAAACAACCAACGTAAAAATAAATAAATAAAAACACCCAAATGTAAAACAACTTACATATTTTCAAATAAATAATAAAAAATACAAAATATAATAATAATACCTGTAATTAAAATGTATAACTATCATCTAAAAATAAACACAATATTAATAACATGTAGTATGTAGGCAATTAAATGTGTATAATTTAAATATATTTATAATAAGTAAATAAATAAAACCTAAAGTAAAAAAAAACAACTAATTAAAAAAAATTACTAAATGTCAATATTAATAATCAAATGTACACAACAATAAGTATACGTGATGGAAAACAACAACGATGGAGGGATGGATGGATGATTGGAGGGATGGATAGGATGATTGGAGGGATAGAGGGATGGATGGATGATTGGAGGGATAGATGGATGATTGGAGGGATGAGAGGGATGGATGGATGATTGGAGGGATAGATGGATGATTGGAGGAATAGAGGGATGGATGGATGATTGGAGGAATAGAGGGATGATGGGTGATTGGAGGAATAGAGGGATGGATGGTAGAGGGATGGATGGATGATTGGAGGAATAGAGGGATGGATGGATGATTGGATGGATGGATGGATGATTGGAGGGATAGAGGGATGGGTGGATGATTGGGGAGGGATAGATGGATGATTGGAGGACTAGAGGGATGGATGGATGATTGGAGGGATAGATGATTGGAGGGATAGAGAGAGGAGGATGGATGATTGAAGGGATAGAGGGATGGATGGATGATTGGAGGGATAGATGGATGATTGGAGGAATAGAGGGATGGATGGATGATTGGAGGAGAATAGAGGGATGATGGGTGATTGGAGGAATAGAGGGATGGATGGATGATTGGAGGGATGGATGGATGGATGGATGGATGGATGGATGGATGGAGGGATAGAGGGATGGTGGATGATTGGAGGGATAGAGGGATGGTGGATGACTGGAGGGATAGATGGATGATTGGAGGACTAGAGGGATGGATGGATGATTGGAGGGATAGAGGGATGGATGGATGATTGGAGGGATAGAGGAGGAATGGATGATTGAAGGGATAGAGGGATGGATGGATGATTGTGGGATCGAGGGGATGGCATCGGATGATTGGATGATTAAAGGGATAGGATAGAAGGATAGAGGGATGGTGGATAGAGGGATGGATGGATGATTGGAGGGATAGAGGGAGGAATGGATGATTGAAGGGATAGATGGATGATTGGAGGAATAGAGGGAGGAATGGATGATTCAAGGGATAGAGGGATGGATGGATGATTGGGGGATCGAGGAAGGGATGGATGATTGGAGGGATAGAGGGACGGTGGATAATCTGGAGAATAGATGGATGATTGGAGTAGAGAGGGAGAAATGGATGATTGAAGGGATAGAGGGACGGATGGATGATTGGGGGATAGAGGGATGGATGGATGATTTGGGGATAGAGGGATGGATGGATGATTGGAGGGATAGAGGAAGGAATGGATGATTGAAGGGATAGAGGGATGGATGATTGGGATAGAGGGATGGATGGATGATTGGAGGGATAGAAGGATGGATGGATGATCTGGAGGGATAGAAGGATGATGATGGACTGATTGGAGGGATAGAGGGATGGATGGATGATTGAAGGGATGGATGGATGATTGAAGGGATAGGGATAGACGGATGGATGGATGATTAAAGGGATAGGATAGACGGATGGATGGATGATTAAAGGGATAAGGATAGACTGGATGAATGGATGATTGAAAGGGATAGAGGGTGGATGATGATTGGAGGGATAGAGGGATGGATGGATGATTGAAGGGATGGATGGATGATTAAAGGGATAGGATAGAGGGATGGATGGATAGATAGATGATTGAAGGGATAGAGGGATGGATGTATGATTGAAGTGATGGATGAATGATTCGAAGGGATAGAGGGATGGATGGATGGATAATTGGAGGGATGGATAGATGATTAAAGGGATACCTGTAGGATAAAGGGATGGATGGATGGTTGGAGGGCGGAAAAGTACTAGCAGTTGCTGAATAGGCATTGATATGCAAATGTGGCTGTTTATGTTTTAATGTGCTCAATTTCATAATGATTTCTACACGGCGTGTTAAGCTCACCGATAGCGCTGAAGCGGTGGATGTTTTGTCCGCTGGAACTCTTCTCAGAGATGTGGATGTTCTCGAGGGCTTGCTCACTGTTGTTGCTCAGTGTCAGCTGCAGGGACACCATGCTGTTGCCATAGATACAGGGCTGGCGGGTGAAGCGGTACTGGGCGGAACAGACCTTTACCAGTCATCCTGTGGAGCAGCTCATGGGAGGTTTCCGGCACAAACACGGGAAACTCGCCTGCGTACATGCCCAGGATATTAGAAATGGAAAGAACAATATGCATCAAAAAAGAAATTTGGTCATTATGATCAGCAGCAGTGACTTCTGGATAATTTGTGGTACTTAAATGAGTAATAATAAAGACTATACTATGGTCTTAAACAGGTCAATATAATTATTTAAAGGTGATGTAATTCTGACCAATGGAAAATGAAATAAGTTTTGTGAAAACCTGTATGAAAGTAATTATTTTTGCAATTGATCAAAAACCTTAAGCATGCTTATAATGTCAATGTTCACATTCAAAACATCTTTGTACACACAGTAGCGACAGGAAAAAAGATGAGGTACAGTATATACATTCATTCTCTTGCACACATACAAATTGAGCCCATTTCTCTATTAAATACCGGTAACCTTATTAAGCCACGTTTTAACTTTTGATCTTAATGTAAAATCTCTGAGACACAGATAAATATGAAAGAGAGGAATAAGGCTATTTTCATTAGAAACACATTAGGAGAAACCTTAGTAAAACGTCTAAAGAACATTAGAGTAACACTTGGTTAATTTAAAAAAAACACTCCAAATTCAGTTATCACCATAATGTTATAATCTATAACTAGAATCAGTTTCTGTAATAAAAAAATTATAAATCAATAAAACTGTTGTTTTTTTAAAAAGTAAAATGGAAATGAACTCAAAATGTGTAATGAAAAATTGCCTCCTTTTATATTGTGATTCCTTAAGGCTCTACTTGCGGACCGGTAATGTTGTCACCACTTTAAACATCTTCTGCTCACCAAGGCTCCATTTATTGATTAAGAATACATTGTTATTATATAAAAAAAATATTACAATTTAAAATAATAGTTTTCTATTTGAATATATTTTAAATTAAATGTATTCCTCTGATGCAAAGCTACATTTTCATTTCATTTATTTATTTATATAGCACATTTAATTGAACAGCTGTTCCCAAAAGAGCTTCACAATCACTAAAAAACAACAACACAAAAATAGGAGTACAGAAAGAAAAACACACACAGAACATAGACAAGGTAAATGATAAAACACTTCCTGGGCATCATGAATGATGCCCAGGAAGTACTTTAACTTATTTACTTTTAACATGGCCTTAAATTTCGGTAGTGACTTTACCGACCTTGCAGAAAGAGGGAGATCATACCACAGTCAGCATCATTACTTCAGTGTCACATGATCCCTCAGAAATCACTCTAATATGCTGATTTGCTAATCAAGAAACATTTTTTTTATCAAAGTTGAAAACTTATTTAACATATTTTTGTGTAGACCATTTCTTTTTAGGATTCATTCTGATGAATAGAGTTCATGAAGTATTTATTTGAAATCAAATTATTTCAAATCTTTTTCGGTCATTTATTATCAATTTAATGCATCTTTACAGAATAAAAGTATTAATTTATTTATAAAAATCTTACAGAGTCAGGCATCACATATAACAAGGGCTAGACATAAACTTTTTTGGTTTTCCAAAATTACTAGCCACGCAGCATTTTTACTAGCCACATTTTTGTTGTTGGATTACATTTTATATGACAATGGGGCTTAAAACATGCTACAATGTATTAATATTTTATTATTAGCTCTGATAAGGTTGTAAAGCTCCTTTTTTGAAAACATGTTGTTGTCCATTAAGGATAAAATAGCTTCTTATTGCATATAGGCCTACTAAAATAAAAGTGCTGCATCGATTTATTTATTTATTTATTTATTTATTTATTTACAGCAGTAAATACAGTACTACAGAGTAGAACATTTATCTGCATTAGAAAACAATGAGCAAAGAATAAATGATTTTTTCTAGGAAAAAAATCCACAATTAAGGCAACAGCATTACAACTTTATACCGGCCTATATGACAGTTTTGGGGACTTTGGATTGATTGATTGTTTTGCAATCAGCATTTCCTCAGAGCTCTGACTTAATAAGCATCATCATGAAGCTCAGGTAGCTCTGAGTAACTGGAGAATATATTCATCTAAAACAAGTATAGGCCTACAGGTCTTTATTTTCCAGATTATTCCCACAAACACATCTCCTGCTTTCTTTCATGGCGTGATTAATTTTATTAAAACATAGAATTAACTCTAGAAAGATAGTTGTGATATGACGTGACATAAGGGCAGCCCTGACTGAACGCTGTGTTGATTTGTGTGTGCACCAGTCATGTGTGATGATCGTTTGACAAAAGTCTGGATGTCATTGGTGCGCGCACCCTGCACGTGAGATGCGCCAGTGGTCTGGATTCTCCTGCTATTAAATTAAGATTGCTATATCATCACATTAAGCTGATAATTAAGGGCAGACTAAAATAGCCCTCAATCGCGACGCCCAGTCCGCGAGTTTAATCTCCGCGCGTCTTCTTGTTTACAGAGTTGTCTTTCAAGAGGATTCACCAATGGACCAATGACCAAACACTAGACTATGTGCAGGTAGTACACATGTGAGTTGTAGTTTCGCAGTGATAAATTGCAATTTGTTTGTTATGTCAGATGTCTTTTGACCAGACTAAAATTTTTCACCACGCCAAAGTGGATAGTGGGAGTGACTGTGTGAAATCCACTGGCATTTGGCGGACTGGCAGGTGTTAATGTTAAGCCTCCGCATATAACCATTATATCCACTCTTAGAAATAACATAAAAATAAGAATCCAATTTCCAATTGTTTCAGCAAAAAGGTCTCTATTAGTGCATCTCTTATCACAAACATTCACATACTATTACAATAGTTCAATTTAAAAAGAAAAACCTGTAACAGCACAAAAGAAAAGAAAGGCCAATCGTCATGCCTGAATTGCGTCTGTGACACCGGCTGCCATTCGATATGACGAGTGTGGAAAGACCACTGACGTCTCAATGCATTACTCCTGACTCTCTGGATTCTCTCTACCTCGTGTGACAGCAGAACAGATCGGCGGCTGATGGCAGTTTTCTGGCTCTACACAGCACTCCTGAACACCTGGACAGGGATGACACTTCTGCCTGCAATTTATTTATTGGCTGCGGCTCGGTCTTCAACACCAGCAATCCCTCTGAGCTATGGATTCCATCTGCAACCCAATACACTGGAGTTCTCTCATAGAGTGATGACGGATGTTATAAAAGCTAAAAATAGTGCAATGGAAATAAACCAAAAATGTGTAATGAAAAATTGCATCCTTTCAGGTTCTGATTCCTGAAGTGCCTCAAGGCTCTGTTTGGGGACCAATAATGTTTTCACCACTTTAAACATTTTAACATTAAGACACACCAACACCAGGACCAAATCAAATATATATATATTTGTTTTTTGATTTTGAAGAGAAAGAAAAAATCTACAAAATTCTGGAAAGATGATTTAAATGACAAAATGTGTTAAATTGAGCTTAAAAAATACGTTTTACGCATATTAACAGCTAAAAATGTTATATTGTAGTTTGATAAAATATTGGAGGAATATTATAATATTATTAAATAATATTAAAACAGATAAATAATTGTTGATAAACATAAAAATTGTTATGGTTTCAATCATTTGTTTTATATAAAATTGATATTTAACATTAAATAATAATAATAATAATAATAATAATAGTAATAATAATTACATTTAAAATAATAATATGACAAAATCATAGATACAAATTATTACATGATTTTATTATTTTATTTTGATATACATTTAAATATAGGGCCCTATAATTTCTGCAATCACGGAATAAAGAGCACACTCTTTTTACAACTAAAATAACAGTAAAGGGTAAAAAAATTAATCCCCAAAAATTAAAACAGTAAAAATGGAATTTGCAAAAATTAAAACGGAAAAAACGGAATTTGGGAAAAAATACAAAATTGAATTTGGGAAAAAATAAAACAGATTTATAGGGCCCTATAAATACCCATTAATGAACCTATTATTTAATATACAATTATTTAACAAAATTATTGCAGAGCTTCTGTGCGGGCCTGCACATCACCTACAATCACCATGACGGATGGCGTCAACTGAAACTAGACAAACCAAAATAAAATTGCTTTGCAAAACCTGACAGTACGAATGATAGCGTTACTTGAGGACGTGAAGTTGAAAGCACCTTTGACGTGTCGTATCCTTTTGTAAGCTTCCAACCAAAACACACACGCATTCACACAACATAAATTTACAGCCGTGCTTTTGGAGTTGTCAAGCTGGTCTGTGTTGATAAAAGTAGCCAGAATGTTTACAGTGTCAGATTTACCACACAGAAATACACGGGTTGTGTGGTGTCCACCATTTCATGATAACCGCTCCTGTCAGTGTCCTCAAGGACTGGACGAGCCAATATACAACACATCGCTTATGATCACCAATATAACACACACGTCCTATAAAGTGGTCAACTCCGCTGGGCGGTGGAAGAGTAAATAACCGAAAGAAAAGAGTAACCTTGACCGCACCGTCTCGCACACACACACTCGGACATGTCTCCTGTGTGAAGGGGAGCTCTGATTGAGGGGCTCTATTTATGGATGAGCTTAAAGGAAACCTCAGTGATGGATGACAACTCGCTCTAGTCACCTTCACATATCCCAGCATCCTCTCTGTCCAGCTGCCGCCCAATTCTGCTGACAGATGCAAAACACATCCGCCAGCCGGGATAAAGAAGGAGAGAGAAAGAAAGCAGAGGAGGAAAAGAAGGATAAACGGAGGACAGAAGGACATACAGCAGAGAGAATTAAAAATCTATTTTCTATTGCTGTTTGAAATCTAATTCATTTGTTTATGAGACTGTCTGCAAGAGAAAAATGTCATTTGGTGAAATGGCGAGGTGTGAGTGCAAGCATTGATCCTGTCAAATGTTAAAAGTCACAGTGATTAATATTGAAGGCTGTAAAATAAACGTAAAGGAATACGAGCGAGTTTCGTTTGTGTAGCAAAACTCAGAATGGCAACACGTACAAAGACGCGCACATATTAACCGTTGTGTTTTGCACCATTGCTTTTGGCAAAGCATCGGTCAATCTATCAAACTAAAATCGAATTTGCCATATGGCACACAAACGGCTACAATCTAATTAAGTATATTTGTTATTACGCTGTGTGTTTCAGACACTGTTCATTTACAACAGAGCAGCTCATGATCCAGTGTTTTAGCATATTAGATAATGAGATAACTCCATCTCTGCATGTGCATATAAAGCGATCAGGTATCTTCAGACAATTTGGACAAAACCGCTTAATTCATATGGATAAGTTAGACGATCTTTTTATGAACTTTTTGAAGCATCAAAGTGACAGAAAGCTTTCAGATTTCATCAAAAGAACATCTTCATTTGAGGTCTGAAGATGAATGAAAGTCTTACAGGTTTGGAAGGACAGTAAATTATGACAGAAGTTTCATTTTTGGGTGAACTATCCCTTTCGCGTCCATTTGGGAATGCAAAATGCAGGGCGTTTTCTCTCATTTGCATAATAAAAAATAATTGTGGACAGATGATTATAGCATTTCACCACGGTTTGTAAAGGGAAACGTTTTCGAAACCTGCTCTCTCAAATGAACACAAAACTTATCTCTGCAGATAATACACCAAAATAAAAGCTTCAGGGATTAACTGGAGTAAAGAAATGAAGACATAAGTACTGTCATTGTACTACTGTAAAGTAAAATATTTATTAATATAGCAATTATGGAACTTTTTTTTAATTTTACAGAGCGGAGGTATTTGAAAGAGATTTTACCGCACTCACGTTAAAACAAGGCCGTTACACCTCGGGTGTGCATTATTTTTCGCATAATTCAACGGCCTGAAGTCAATTATTCCGCTTATACTACAGTTACCACACCTCAAAACATTGTTCAGATGATTCATATCAAGACGTTTGTCAAGATTTTGACATTAAAGCGCTCTTGTATGTAGGACTAATTTCTTACGCATCTAATCCCATGCCTCCGTTGCTAATTCCAAAACGTCCTTTTAGAGGTAACGTTAAGTAACGGAGGTTTGAGTCACTGATAGCAGACTAATGTAATGATGGGGGACACACTTACAATTCGCTGAAATATTCGAAGACCGACTGTTTCCATCGACTGTAGCAGGTCCTACTAATCACCAACTGTGTGAACACAGACTGAACGCGCTGCTGTGCTGAACGCGCGTTGGGCATGATCAGTCAGAAGTATTAAATTACATTCATAACTGGCGTAGGCCTAAACTAGTCTGTCCCGGCTTTATGCAGTTATTAATGCAGTTATTAGAGAGAGAGAGAGAGAGAGGAGAGAGAGAGAGAGACGTTGAAATAATGAGACAGAAAAGCATGCGCGTCAATATTATTTATTTATTTATTAACTTCGTTTTAATTAGTTCGTTCATTATTGTTTTCTATAATTGACAGTAGATAACCCAATAAATGAAAAACACAAAGCCCTTTTAACAAGTAAGCCTATCAATAATTATTTATTTGTTATATTATCTGGAATAATTACGAAAATCCGTGCAGCAGGACTATTCATTTATTTATATGTTCAGTTTAATTTTCTATTTAGCCTATTATAGATAGGACTATACTTTATTTATTAAAATTAAACTGTATGTGTCAATTGATTGTGAAGTTAGACATCGAAAATTGCAGATCAAGCGCATGGGGCTGCATGTCTTCTCTTGTTATGAATTGAATCCTAACTCTGCGCAGTGATATGGAACTGTAATGCGGTTCAAACTTGCCTGAAACTACTTTAGCCGTGCGTTTCCCTGAAAATAATGCACACCTTTAGAACGTTCTCAACCAATCAGAATCAAGCATTCAACAGCCCTGTAGTATAAATATAATATTATTAGCATCATTTCTTTACTCTATCCTCAATTGTTTAGCCTCTTTAAAACACTGGTGTGGATGTCAAGTGTGGACTGAGACTATCACAACTAAAAAAAGAGGTCAGTGAAATTATAGCATCATAATATAATAGAGATACTATTGAGTTTTTGTTAAAATTTTGAATTAGTTTTTGTTTTTATAATTTCAGTTTCATTTTAATTTGAGTTTTGTTGTGTCTATGTGTTTGTTTTTAAACATGTTTACATAGTTTTTATTAATTTATTTCAGTTTTAGTTTCAGTTAAGTACACAGTTTAAACTATTGATGATGCCTTGGCAACAAGCTGAAATATTTGTATTTATTTCATTTCAAGTAAAGAAAGTTTTTACCATTTTATTTTAGTAAACTAATAACCCTAGCCAGGGAAAACCCAGACAACTTCTGGCAAATTTAAGTTACTCTAAATGTTAAGACTAAAATAACTCGGCTTGCAACTGAGAACGGTCTGGTTTCAACCAGGCTATTAATAATCCGTTATCTGAGTCTTTAAAGTCTAGTCAATGTCAATGCAAAACCTTTTTTCACTGAAAAGGGGTTGGAACTCTAATTTTGCTTTCAAAGTGAACCAGATTGATGCATTTAACTTTAAATATCCAAATAAAAAAAAACAATTTCATGGGACCATGTCCCTAGACCCCCTGAGCTCCACCCAACCAAAGTCTCAGAAAAAACTGAACTGACACAAAATCAAATGAAAACTGTCCAACTGCACCGAAAAACACTAAAATGTGTAAGCTCATGTGATTGACAGCACGAGTTCTCACGTGCGTTTCTACCTTGCTGCTGAGTCATAATGAGGACGGCACTGGAGCGTGCTCCGAGAGAACAGGTCACGGCGGCGCGCCGACCGGCTGATGGGCACCGAATGAACAAATTACTGACGCGGCCCCCGGATTAGTGATGGGGTCAAGCGCCCCAGCCCCCGCGCTCGCCCTCGTTCGCCCCCCGCTCGCCCTACACTGACAGTTCAATTTCCCTCCAACGCCCCGCATTCGCCCCCCATCGCCCTGCGCTAATTATCGAATGAAAAGTTATCAGCCGGCTCCCCGGCGTGAGCTTAAACAGTATTTCAGAGCAGATCCGCACGTCAAAATGTTATTAGAAACGGGAGGAGCCGAGGCAGATGGGTCGCACGCGTGACCCCGGATCGGACTCAATACCGCCGCTGAACCATCCCAGAATGCATCGGAGTGTCTCTCTATTTCACACACCGTTATTTCAGTCCGCACCCGTTGCCTGCCAAAGTCACACACACCCACACACGGCCGTGTCAGTATGAATATATTTTCATACATCTGCATGCGCGCGGCTAAGAAAGACCAGCTGTGTGACGTGACACACCATAATAAATGACCATGTTCGAATGCATGTATGTGCGAGCGAGAGAGATGAGGTTTATCCACCGTGACTAAGACTATAGCGGCCCGTAATGTATTTATGCATAGCATTGACTTTAAATAAGCCCTTTCTCTTTCTCTCAATCTCACCCTTTATTTCAGCTCTGATTAGCCTGCCCGCGCGAGGCTCGTGGGTAGTATTCTAATGACCTGTGCCTAACAGCTTCTAGCTGCGCGCAGCCCGGTCCCGCAAGCCTGCTCAATCAGAAGCACCCGCCCAACGCCGTGATACAGGTCGCCGGGGCAACCCCGCGGTGATGGACAGGAGGAGAATAGGAATTCTGACAGATGGAAGTTTAAAAGTTTTCTTTCAAGGATATCAAGGATCGTGCGTTATCAGCAATCGTAGTTCAACCACAGCGCTGTCAGCGTTCGCAGTTTAATAGCGTGTCTCGTATACTGAAAGTAATATTTCAGTTAGGGCTGTCAAATGATTAATCGTGATTAATCACATCCAAAATAAAAGTTTTTGTTTATATAATAAATGTGGGTGTACTGTGTATAATTATTTTGTATATATATAAATACACACACATGTATGTATATTTAAAAAAAATATATTATTTGTATATAAAATATTTATATTTATATATAATATAAATTATATTTAAATCTATATACAGTACATACATGAACATATTTCTTAAATATATACAAGCATGTGTGTGTATTTATATATATTAAATAATTATACACAGTACACCCACATTTATTATATAAACAAAAACTTTTATTTTGGATGCGATTAATCACGATTAATCATTTGACAGCCCTAATTTCAGTATGACCTTTGGTGCATTTTTAAAATTCGTATAGTAATAATATCAGAAAAAAGGTCAGCAAATTCAAGAACATGGAGGAATAGATCTGGAAATTGTATTATACTGTATGATACAATACGATTTAAAAAACAGAAATTGGGATGTAAAATTATAAATTCGTTTGAATGAAAGTTTTACACAATAGATCATTACTGACTGATCTTACTCATACTGTTGCTATCATTTTCTCCACAAGCTTTTTGTTCTTTAATGAGGATCTGTGTTTTTTAGATGTTCATCAGTTATAAAAGCATTAGTCTCTATAGAGGGAATGCGCGTGACGTCACCGTCGGCTGGAGTGCCTGCATTTCCTCACAGTGAGTGGCAAAAAGACTAGCGGCTGTATATGTGTTCAGCGTAAATACCGCGATAAACAAACACAACACATATAAAGTGGGAAAGAGCTTCTGCGAATTGACTGTACAACTAGATTTGACAAACAATCGGAGGTATATTTTTACAGACTGCGATAGAAAGAGGAGCAAATGGATCGCTGCAATTCACAGAAACAACTGGACTCCAGTCGGCAAAAGGTGGATTTGCAGTTTTCATTTTGTGTCAATATGCTGAATTTAGCTGTAAAACCATACCCATATATTTTGTATTGTTAGATATATTAACAACTCATTGTTTAAATATTTATAATTCCATATTCTGCATTATTAGATGTGTTTAGATAAACACTGACCAAAAAAATATATATAGTTTTAGGGCTGGACGATATGATGATATATAGGCTATATGTAACACTGATATAAGTGATCACCCGGATTTAGACCTACCTATATTGTATTTATATAAAGCGTTCACAGGCAAATTTGCTTTATGTTTAGGTCTTTATTGCTTTTATTTCCTCTGGTGTCAAAATCAGGCAAACATAAATGTCAGGCGACACGATTCCTGGCTGCATGTCAATACCCATGGATCACTGGATCTTTAGTAAGTTGTAAGGAACACTATCTAGTCCAACATTTCGTTTAAATTGATCAAAATTGTTCGTTTTAGTCGCATTTTCACAGTTTCCCCTATTAAATCCAGTCACGCAGCAGATCTTTTGCCACTCAGTCAGGCTGAGGGGGGTTGTTCCGGCGGGAAAGTGATGTCAATGCATTCCCTCTATTCTAATTCACAGTATTAACAGTTTTTGAAATCACTCCACTGCATCATTTCTTGCATTCTCTTTATTATTTCCAGCCAAAGTAAAAATAACATCAAAATAAATTTTAAAGCTCTTTAAGGGGAATGTTTTACTGAAAATATTGAACACTGTTTGTGGAAATCTCCAATTCATTCCTATGGAATGCTTGTCTGAGGGAACGACAGTAAATACGAAGGGCAGAACGTAGTGTCAATTGATAAGTCTGTCGTGTATATTTTGAACCTGTGCACTTATGTCGTTTTGCCATTGTCGTTCTGAAAAACTGATCAGAAGCAGTTTACAAAACAATTACTTCAGGTCTACTAATGCTTGGACAAGTGGCTACTTTCACGTTAGAGCAGAAAAATAAAACAGTACCCTAACTTTCAAAAACAATTATTCAGCAAAGATGCATTGAATTGATAAAAAGTGACAGTAAAGGCATTTATAATGTAACAGACATTTCTATTTAAAAATAAATGTTGTGCTTTTAACTTACTAGTCTACAAGAAACCCTAATAAATGTACTGTTTTCAACATTGATAATAACGAAGATATTCTTGAGCAGCAAATGAGCATTTTAGAATGATTTCTGAAGGATCATGTGACACTGAAGACTGGAGTAATGATGCTGACAATTCAGCTTTGATCACAGGAATAAATTACATTTTAAAAATATATTAAAATAATAAACAGTTCTTTTAAATACTAATAATATTTGATTAAGTAGTTTGTATATGTATTTTGATCAAATAAATGTACCAACCTCAAACTTTTGAATGGTATTGTAGCAAGCCATAATGTGTCACTCTGAAATGCCAGTTCCTCATTAGCATTTATTAACTTTTTTTTCAAAGTGCCGACATGTTTACGATGTAAAAAAAAATCCATTAAATTCTTCTTTCAACACAAAAGATCACTATGTACGCACAGAGTTAAGGCCCGTTCACACCAAGCACGATAACTATAAAGATAACTATAAAGATGTAATTCTAAAAATCATTCTCCAATTAAGAGATATCAGAGTTCACACCACCGCTATAACGATAAAGATTTGAGGAACGATATCGTTGGGATCACTTTCAGAACGATATTTTTCCAGCTGTCCAACGATAAAACACTGACAACCAATCAGAATCGTGCATTTAAAATGGCAGATGACATTGCAGAGAAGTTAATCGTCAAGGTACAAAAAAAAAAAATCCTCCACTGTTTGACAAGTCAAACCCACTTTTCAATGATACGTTAAAAAGATGGATATATGGAAAGCATCCTGGGAATAAACGGTGAGAAGTATTCACAATGAGATTATGCAGTTTAGCATAGTGTTACAAAATTACCTCAGGTAGGCTATCCAGCGCTAGTTGACAACATTGCTGAAGTACTAGGTGATGTTTTTATCCCATCATTGAATTCGTCAGCTAAATCCAGATATTATTACACTAGACATGCTAGATTCACTGTTTAGATGCGCTCCCAACACCTCTCGTCTTTTAAGGATATCGATCGTGTACCCAAAACAAAAAGCGCCTGTTTTTCCTTTTGATATTTGTTTGTAACGTAAAGCAGCAACAGCAGGTCATTTGCGTGCGCGCTACTCTGAAACCGCAGCGCGCGCGTGCGTGCTTAGAATAAAAAGAACGTTATCGGTCGCTGGTGTGGAGCACATATAGTTATCTTTATTCGTTATTTTTATAGTTATCGTGCTTAGTGTGAACGGGCCTTAAGTGACGTCTTTTCTAAGTGTAAAACAACACAAAGAATTACAAACAATAAGATCAAGGTCTAGATCCCACTAAGAATCTTTTGGTTGAAATATGACAGCAGTGCTGGTCTATAAACACGCGTATAGAGTGTGTGTGTTATTGTCAGGAGGTGCTGTGGGCCGCAGGGATATTACAGTTCATGTGTCAGAATCCTGAAAAGAGAAAGACACAGATAGTATTTGAGAAGAAATGACCACACATGCTTCATTCATCTCTCAGTGACATCTCTCCCTCCCCTCTCGCTCTCTTGACATCCCTCTCTCCCTGACACAGGACTCTCACGGGAGAGGAAGGAGCCTTCATACTGCAAAAGGTCAACAATCACATACACTGACAACACACACACACACACTGGTGGAGAAGAAAGAGGGAAGGCAATGAAAAACCAATCTATAATACAACAGGACAAAGAACATCCAAGACATCTAGATGGACTCAAATAAAAGACCAGAGAGGAAATGACAAAAAGGATGTAGTATGTACAGTCAGTTGGTCATTAATGCAAAATAAACCCACACAGAATGAATATACCCGACGTCAAAGAACTAGCGGTGCTGAAAGCCTCGGCCAGAAAGCTGCGCTGAATACACCAAAAAGGACTAAAGGCGGTTGTCAGTTAGCACTTGCGTTCTGCGCCTGCGTGCAAGTAAAGATCTGTCTATATCAGCATGTAGTCTATAGAACATCACAGTCCCGCCCACAGCGCGAGAGAGCACTGGTGCCGGAAGTAAATTTCCCATTAATTTCTCCCATTGACATTTTGTAAAATCCATATCTAAAGAGTTTTAGAGCATGTCTGAGGATAATCAGCTACGGCTGAACTCGTAAGCATACAACACATCATTTCGAGTGAAAAAACGAAAAGAAAATCCAAAAACAGTCAAAGGTACAAGCCTGTGTACATATTTTCATTTCCGAGCAAAGGAACTACTCCTCCCATAAACCACCGCGCCTCACTGAAGTCGTCTGAAAGCCACCGTGAAAGAGCCTTTTGAGCGACTTCCAAATCTGACGACGGGCACGTGAACTTTTTCCTCCAGTGAATTTTATATAGTGAATGTGCAGGGAAACTGCTTTTCTCTCGATTTACTGAAGCAAACGCATTTGCAGATCAACATGCAAAAACATTGAGTATCTGGCTCGCGCATTAGGTTAAGCTGTGGCAACTGCACACCCAATGGCGCGCGGGCGTCTCAGAAGTGCGACCAATGAACTTAGCCCTACGTCATTACGCGAATCTTCAGTCTTTCACGTACCTTCGCGGGGTTTGACACGTGACACGACTTCCACCAATCAGATGCATCACTGTTGGATTGTGGGATTGTTCAGGATTGTGGGTATTGAAGTATTTATCCAATACATCACAAATAAAAGGCATTTATCTTAAAACAAGGTTAGTGTCCCATAGGGGTTGAACGACTTCAGATTTTTTGAAGTCGACTGTTATGACATCAAAGTCGAGTCGACGTCGACTAGTCGCTGACGTACATTCATAAAAACATAAGAGACGTGACTGCTTTGCAACATGCCACAATTTACAATTAATTAACAGAAAATTATACAGATGCTGCCAGCTCATAATGGGGCCGTTTACACCTGGACACTTCATGCGTTTTTATTGATCTGATTTATCAAAACGATTCCATTTACACCTAGTCACATAAATATGTTTGCAAAACGGATACAGATCCGATCTTCAAACAACGCGCAATATGCAGATTTTTTTCGGAGTTCACATCACCGAAAGCAACAGTAATGATCTGCATTTTATTGATCATCAGCTATTTCAAAATTTCAGACCGCAATAAGAGAGACAGCACTGGTAAGATCATTTTATTTCTTTACTTTTAGCTGAGATGATTGTGTGTTAAGCGTCTGTGACTTACATTCACTTTGATTTACGATAGTTTGCACGTTGGCTTTATAAATAGATGCTCAGCTGCGATGATGAGTGTTGCCATAGCTTCGTCATATAATGAATAACACATTCTCACACGTTTTCCTTCAGCATTTTCGGGAGAAGTCCAATTTATATATGCGGTTTAAATTTAAAATCCGTCTCGAATGCGATTCGAGAGGGCATTTAGCCTACACGTGGTCTTTTCACGATCGGATAGCAATCAGATCACAGAAACACATGAAAGTGGACAGATGTAGGCTAGCTAAACAGCCCGCTGTTTGTACATCATCATTTAAGATGAAAAGAAAAAAATAATTGCGGGTGAATTAGAGATGCATTGATATGTTTAAATAATATATGAAAAAAAAAATAATGCTTGATAATTCTAAACGAGAAATTAATTTCCGGTAAAAGAGTGAGCGTGCGTCATGCTTTCACTTTCGTTTTCAACAATATAGTGCTAAGTTAGTAAAGTATTTCCATACACTTTATGTAGCCTACCAATGCTGCTTTCTTGCTGCAATGACCCTCTGAGCTCTTCATCTGTTGAAAAATATTTGTGTATTCGATGCTCAGGGATTTACCAATCCCCAAAAAAATCCAGACGGCTTCCAACTAGAGCCAATTGTGCGGAACACACTGGAAAACAAAGCCAGCCCGACGCTCAAAAACGGCCCAACAGCCAACCGTCCAGCTTGGTGTGTTTCAGCCATTAAATATACACTTTATTCTGATTGGTCATGGAGTACGAAAAATGACTCCTAAAGTACTCCAGAGAGCTAACCACAAAAAGCCAGAAAGGAGACAAACACACACACCTGTAAGGCCGATGCGCTGGGTGAGATTGAGAGCCCCTGCAGGTCAGACAGAAGACTAGGAGACATGATGGAGCTCTTGGAGTGTGGTCACCGGCATGGGCGGAGACTTGCAAAAATACAAAAAAATTTAAATCCATGTTTCGTCGCGCTTGCAGCTTCTCCAAATTTGGTCATTTTAATTTTTTTTAAGAAATCATCACTCTGGGTCACCCTTAACATTGGTCTTTGGGTTATAGAATAATTAATAAATGAAAAGTTAAATATGATGATCCAGAAGCGACCACTGCAGTGCAGTGAGAGGTAGCGGAAGCGGGACCCGCTCGGCCCAGTTCCCAGTTGTGGTCAGAACCAAATGCAAAGTTTTAACGCTGGCTTTCAGGACTACAACTGGTACAGCTCCTCCCTATCTTAACTCACGACTACAAATGTATGCTACCTCCCGCCAAATACTCAACCACAATCACTCTCCAAAACTTTCATTCTCTCTTTCCTCTCTGCTGAAATGAGCTGCCAACCTAGTGTCTAGTCTAGCATTTGTCATTGAGTCATAGCCATGCTCTCTTAATTATGGGGATTGTCTTTTTTTCAAGATTATTTTTTATGCAATAGCGGTAATGAGATTTCGGTAACTTTCACACTGCAATTCTCTGATTGGCGGAAACTGCCCTTGCAGAATCAACTAGACTTAACTGTAAATTTTTCCCCCAGGAATTCTGATTTTAAACATCAGATAATTCAGGCCAGCTGCTCTTCAACAACACCATATAGGATCGAATTAACAACCTCAAAGTTCACAAAAGGTCTGTAATTTATCATTAAAAAGTATAGGGGCAATTAATCTAGACTTTCACTTCTCGGAACCTGTGTGTAGACAGTAGGGTTTGGAAAAATAGCCATTCCATTACAAAACAACACAATGCCTCAATTTAACTCAAGTTATCAGAGCAACTGACAGTCGTCCAGATCAAGGAGAGACACTTCCTCTTCTCTCAGCCTGATGAACATAGCAAACA
This sequence comes from Hybognathus amarus, assembly GCA_030378365.1. NCBI lineage: Eukaryota > Metazoa > Chordata > Actinopteri > Cypriniformes > Leuciscidae > Hybognathus > Hybognathus amarus. The sequence goes on along the minus strand of JAQIUQ010001069.1, from coordinate 441,437 downwards.
AACATTCAATTAACACATGGGTGGCAGGTGTTACACACATACATGTAATATGCAGAAAAACGATCATATTCATAATTGTTTGTTTGTACTCTCTTGTACTTCTTACCTTCTGTAACCGGTTTGCACCTGGACAATTTTAGACTGTGTTTTTCTCTTCTGATCGGTTCCCGAGTCTGAATTTGAATCCAGTTCCAGATTCCTGATCCGATTCAGACGACTCTCAGACAGAGGAACTCTCAGAGTTCTGATTCAGTACTTTTTAATTTGGATTTGTCATTTGCAGCTTTCCCATTCTTCAGCTTCCTGTCAAGATCACACACACACACACAATTTAACTATTTGTTAGAGTTCATTAGCCAAATGAATAACTGCAAAATCAACCTAGATATAAAAGGGACCAATTATGCCCTTTTACAAAGTCTTGATTTTGTTTTTGGATCGACTACAATAGTTTTTTTTTTTTGTTGTTTTTTTTTTTAAATGCATAATTTTTCACATATGCATATTTATTAAATTAAATTAAATTTCCAGTCTGTCAGTAACACTCTGTTTAGTTCCTCTCTCTATGAAACCTCTCCTTCTGAAAAGCACAATGTGCGCTGATTGGTCGGCTGCACCAGTGTGTTATTTTTGGTCAACTGCTTGAAATTTGTTTGGAAAATGCCATGCCTCTTCCCATAATCACTGATATAGAGAATAACCCCCACTGGACTGACTTTGTAACTTTGCAGACAATTTTTTAAAGCTCAAACAGAAACATTACACAATAAAGAATGTTGAAAATGTAAAAAAGCATAAGAGGAAATATTTTAAAAAGAGACACACTTCTTAAGAACATCTATAACCTTTCTTATGCACAAATCACTACATTTATAAATGCATAAATACTCGTTAATGGGTCATTTTTGAAAACCTGTTTGATAATGAACTACTCAAGAAGAGAGAGAGAGAGAGAGAGAGAGAGAGAGAGAAGAAAGAGAGAGAGAGAGAGAGAGAGAGAGAGAGAGAGAGAGAGAGAGAGAGAGAAAGGTTAGCAGAGGGAACAATGTCTGTTTAATTGTGAAATGATTAGATAGATTAATTTGGCCTTTGGATTTCATTTGCTCAGAACAAGTGGCGTGGACACACACACGGACACACACACCCTAACTGAAGTGTTCACAGTTCAACAGCACCATTAAAGCAGTGTGTGTGTGTGTGTGTGTATTAATGAGAGCATTTCACGGTGGTTGAGAATGTGGGAGAGAGCCTTAAATTATGCACAATGATGGCAGAACAGCAAACAAAACAGGCAAAGAGATATCAGCACACGTGTGTGTGTGTTTGTGCATTAGCGGTTTAATTACAGTCTCTAATGAAGGCAGCAGGGTCAACTACAGGAACATTACATCACAACAATCAACAGTGTGAACTGTGTGTGTGTGTGTGGTCTTGTATACAGAATCGAGCAAGTCATTGGTCGTGAGTTTTTATGTCTTGAAAATGTAAACATTTGGTTTTAAGTGATAGACGAAACGTTGCAAATTCTGCTGATTTTAAACATGTTACTACTCTTAACAAATTGCAAATGCGACTGTTTTTACTTTTGGAAGCATCAGTAATGGTTTGAAATGAAAAAAAAAAAACATAGATGGTTTGCATTGCAAGTAATTTTTTCGTGACTTAAACATATAGCTGTTAAATGATTTACATTACAGCTTTTTAATTGAAAATTAAACTTAAAATGGAATGAAAAATACACATATTTCTAGCACATAAAAACATATTGCTAAAAATAAAATGTACAGTTTCTTTGTGGGGCGGCCAGTAAAAATGTTGTAAAAAACTGAATTACTCATTGTTGAGTCCTGGCATGTGTGAAAGAGAGAAAAGTGTGTGTGTGTGTGTGTGTGTGTGTGTGTGAACAGATGGAGGGTGAGATTATTGGTGCCACATTTTATTAGTCACGTTTTATGCAGCAGCATAAACAATCAGCCAAACACACACTGAACACACACTTTATTTACATCCTGCACATATATATAACCCAAGTTGTACATTGTGTGTCCAAATGTGCACACACTTAAGCAAAACACACCAGAAGTCAGAAGACCCAAGTCAATCTTGCATACCATCTGTCTATATATTTATGCAGAGGAACACTTCAAAATTAGCAATAGCATGTGATGCAAGTATAAATGCTGCAATTTAATCTTGAGCAAACCATTAACCTTAAAGGGATAGTTCTCCCAAACCCGTATGTAGTGATGTACTACTATTACCCATAATGCTTATCGATCCAGTACTTTAACAGTATTCTTATCGGTTCTTTTTTTTATATACATTTATATTAAACAAAGATAAACAAAAGATAAACAATTAAACATATTATATAGGCCTACACAGTGTTTTAATTTTAGGAAGGTCTACTAACATTACTGTTTTAGGTATAGTCTAAAAATATATATAATAAAGTATTCAAATGTAAAATAACAATGCATACTTTATCATAGATAGAGATATTTATTCAAGAACTGTGAGTGATTTTCTTTTTGCCTTTTGTTGATTGATTCGCAGTAATGGCGCAATCGTCAGCATGTTTATCAGACTGCTTCCCCTTTAAAGGGATACTCCACTTTTTTGTGGAAATAGGCTCATTGTACAGACTCCCCCAGAGTTAAACAGTTGGGTTTTACTGTTTTCGAATCCATTCAGCTGATTTTCTGAGATTTAGAAGAATATCAGTAACCAGACAGTTTCTGGTTTCAATGATTTCCATTGTAGGAACAAAAATATTCTATGGAAGTCAATGAGACCAGAAACTGTCTGGTTACTGATATTTTTCTAAATCTCAGAAAATCAGATGAATGGATTCAAAAACAGTAAAACTCAACTAAAAAGTGGAGTATCTCTTTAAGACTGAGAGCAGATCTAATAGGCTACTGATGCACCGTATGTTCTCCTAACTATTTCCATAACTGCATCCATTTAAGACATAAACTGTGTTCAAGTGAATCTCCAAGCCGGTTATTTTGACATATTTTTGTGTACATTTGATCGTTTAGACATGCACATGAAACCCAAAGTATAATTAGCTCTGACTCACTCTTAGCTGTTTTATGAGCACATCTCATTCTTTTGGAAAAGCATCTCTTGCACAGATTTTTGTGCTTTTAATAGCACTTTTTATTATTAAACACATCCGCAATTTAGCAACTGTAGACTGCATTTTACAACAATCACCGATCATGCTGATTCGTTCATTAAGTTTGAGCGTACTGCTGCATACTGCTTTTTATATAATCTTTGGAAGCCGAAATCTAAAATAAACTCTGACTAATATCACAGATTAAAGTGTAATCAGGCTACGTTTGAAAGTTTAGTTCTGTCCTCCGTTGTCACTCATAAAGCAGGGCTGTTGTGTTGTGCGTGCTGTGGCACTGCATGACATCTATCTCTCTCTCTCTCGAACTACAAATAGCAAAAATGCATCACAGACAAGTGGTTTAATATTATTATACATAAAAATGGCAGGCGAGATAAAACTAATTTAAATAACGTCTTTATAGCAATAATAAATAGTACGTGTATTTCTCCTAATTCTTCCAGTAATGACATCAGAACTGATAACATCCAAGCTTTTCGATACAGGTCTTTCAAACCCGTTTAATACCGTGTTTCGGATAACCCTTCCTACCTGTATGAGTTTCTGCTAAACACACAAGAAGAATGTGGGTAACAAACGGCTAACGGCAGCCGTTGACTTCCACTATATGGAAAAGAATACTATGGAAGTCAACTTTTTTGTTACCCTACGTGCTTCAAAATTGTGTAACGTTCAAAAGCTTGTGGCCTCTGAGATTATTTGAGTGTTCCACGTTTACATTTTAGATTATGCTCAAGGCTGCATTTTATTTGATCAATAATACAGCAAAAAATCTGTGTTATGATATATTATTACAAATTATAATAAGTTTTCAATTTTAATATATTTTAAAGTAAAGCTGAATATTCAGTGTTACTCCAGTCTCCAGTGTCACATCCTTCAGAAATCGTTCTCAATATGATGAATTGCTGCTCAAGAAACATTTCTGTTATTATGAATATTGAAAAAAATAATTGTGCTTAATATTTTTGTAGAAACCATGATATGTGTGTTTTTAGGATTCTTTAGTTTATAGAAAAAAAACTGCATTTTGTTTAAAAGAAATTGCAACAATATAAAGGTATTTACAGTAACTTTTGATCAATGTAATGCATCCTTGCTGTGTAAAAGCCTGTTCACACCAGGACGAATTTCGCGCGCTGTTATTTGCCGACGTTTAATGCCTCGTGACAAAACAAAGGGCACCAATGTGAATGTTCACACCGATGCGTAAAATGCCATGCGTAAAAGCGTCATTTTTAAAAACGCCTAGGGTTCGTTTTTTCAGTTTGACGCGCTAAGACATGAAATTGGCGCTGTTGCTCACGTGTTTGGAGCTTCTGAAGAGACAGTAAAACACAACTTGGGGGCGCTCAAACACAAAACGGTCTTGCCGAGCACACATATGCAACGGTGAAGAAGATATACGCGTCGCCGTCTACACAGCCAGGAAGAAATAAGACGAGGAAGATGCAAGGCAAGATGAATGTAGAGCTGCTGTTCTCGTTGGTGCTAGAACATAAAGAACTATATGACAAACGCGACAGGGACTACACACATCTTGATAAAAGAGAACTGTTATGGAGTGGTATTGCATGGCAAATGGGCGCCATCTAATGTCAGGGAATGAATTTGCATGTTCACTCGGCTCATCGTCAGTGCGAAAATCGCTTGGGTGTGAAAAACAAAAAACGCATTAATACGCACTGCTGATATTCTGTCTCGGTGTGAACGGGCCTTTCAAGGTATACATTTCTTTCTTTACCTTACTGACCCTGAACATTTGAACATATGGCAATGATACCTGTCTTTGGTGGCTGGTTTCTGCTGTTGTCGCTGTTTTTCTGAGTTTTCTTCTCATCAGTGTCTGATTCACTGGAGCTCTTCTCTGATTGGCTGGAGCTGCTCTTGTTTGAATCATCACTGTTCTCCTCATCTTCGATTCGCTTTCTGACTCTACAAGCACACACAAACATGTTAAGACAAGGATCGATTCTGAAAAAACATCATTTACTCTAGCTGAGCCGAACTCATGTTTTACCTCCACTGCTGCTACTACTTTCCTCACTGCTGCTTCCTCTTCCTCCTCCTTCCTCTTCCTCTCAGAACCAGAGTAGAACTTCTCATCTGATTTGGCATGTTTGGATTTACCAAGCGCTGGTGCCAGGGCCTCTTTCACCTGCCCCAGACACAAAGAAACAGGAAATGAGCTCATAATCATTTGAGAAGTGATGGGATCATGGCACTGTAAATGCGCTGTACTGTGAGGCCAGTTTATTTAATAGACATCAGCCCTTTTCACAAAGTAATCCCAGTAAATTACCATAAAATTACTAGAATGACTTACCAATAAATACATAAATATACTATTCAAACATGATCTCTTAGCGGTAATTTACCAGTAAAGACTTTTACCCCGACCCCACCCTGTGTGATAAAGCAGTGGTTCCCAAAGTGGACAACTGGCTGAGGGACGCAGCAGAATCTCAGCTTTATTTTTCAATGTAAAATAACTATCGTACCATATAATAATCTTTCACAGCATATTTTAAAAATAATATCAAAACACCAACATATGCATGTCCAAACAAAAATGAATAAGCGGAAAAAAATCCTATTATTTCATACATTTAAAGTTGCAATGTTTATTTACGGCTAATTGGACTGTTGTCGAGAGGGAATTCGTCCCGCTTGCTCCGCCCTTTGCAATGGGCTCAATTTTATGTTTCACTCATATTGACAGAACGGGACAAATGGATAAATGTATAGGTTTAAACAAAAAAGCAGAAATATCACATCCCAGAAATCCGACAGTCTTTTTTATCAAAAATAAAAATAATGAGTCTCTCTTTACTTTTATTAACATAAATAATTGTTTTCTAAATAAAAAAACTAAAGTCTTTCTCTGACCTGACTATCGATCACTTCAAGAAGTAGGCTACTTCTTATTTATTAAATTCAGGCAATTGGTCGATGAAACGTTAATTAAAATTAAGATACAATTAATACAAAAATGAAATTCACCTTAATGAAAGGCTTTAGGCTTTATGTTTGATGTGAAAGTTTTAAAGCAGTCTTTCAGAGGCGCTTTCACAGTGGTTAAGTCCGTAATCGAGGAACTGTCGCGTATCATTATTTATCCCTCATAAATATTGTACACGAAAAATAAGACAAATATATTATGTTCTGTGGAGATGAGCCAACCCTTCTTTCCAGTGGGTAGTATTACTTTTTGTACTTTTGCCACTTAAAAGTGAACTTTTTTTTGTGTCACATCCGTAACGCATGTGTAGACTGATATTTTTCAAATGTCTAAAGGGGATATGGATAATACATTTCGGTAACGTTTCCTTTTACAGTACAGTACTTACAGTGTACTTACCTAGAAAGTACTGGCTAATAAAAGGTAAGTACATGGAACAGGGGTAGGTTCAGGGTTAGTACTAGTTATTACCCAGTAATTGTAGTTACTAAAATAAGTACATAGTATTTACATGGGTAACTGGACTGTAAAAGGAAGCGTTACCGACATTTCAATATACTGGTATTAAATGCATTTTCTGAGAATTTACATTTCAAGTTTTTTTTACCTCAAATGTCACATACACGCTGGATTTGCCCATTTTTAAAGAATTTATCCTCAACTAGTTTTGTGGTGTAGGTCTACGTATTTTATAATGTTAACTTAAAATAATACATAGTAATTTAAAGATGTGGTAGCATTAGATCTGATTTTGCCTTCTCACACACATTTCTGTGTCATATCGCATGTCAGACAGCCATCATTTCTACTAAAGAAAATGACAAAAATAGTAACGCACATTAAATCGGATAAGTAACTTCAATCTGATTCCTGGTTTGGAAATAGTAACACGTTAGATTACTTGTTACTGACAAAAGTGTTCAGACTAGAGTAACGCGTTACTAAGTAACGTGTTACCAGCATCACTAATTGTATATATGTATGTACATATGTTTGTTTAGTTTAATTGACCATGTTACAGGGGCTGTTGCGAACATTTTGTGAAGATTATGCGTTTAAAAAACAAAAACAAAGCAATAATAGAAAGGGATTCTTACCGGTTCTCACTACCTCCACATTTCTGACTGATTGGTCAGGAGCGACGGACGGCCAACTAGAAAGCTCCAGGTACCCAGTAGCATGAGAATTGAGCGAATGAGAGAGCGTGCCAAGCTGAAAACGATCTCGGTCTGAAAAACAGACAAATACATGTTGATGTCATCAAATACGGTGCAATGTCAAGGTTTTGATACCAAAGCAACATCAGCTTATACAAAACTCAACGGTAAAACTTTTCAGGCAAGGTAAGCGAAAACAAATAAAGTAAAAAAAGGTAGAGGTATACATATTTTTAATTAATAAATACACGAAAGATTTACTACAATTGAAAATTGCCATTTAATTCTGCTTATGAGCTATTATAATCTATTATCAGAGAATATACAGTGCCAACTTAAATATGTTCAAGATAATATTTGACTAGGGTTGAGTATCGTTTGAATTTGAACGATTCTGATTTTGATTTCGACTCCTTGTTTTCGATCTTGGTTCTTAACGATTTTCGATTCCGATTCTTTTAAGAGGCAGGGTCAAAAAAGTTTAGCTAACCTTGCTAACCAGTCTTTCTGAAGGAAATACTCCTTCTGTCACAAATACTCCTTTTGTCACAAATTTAGCATTTTGCCAAGATTTGGTTTTTTTTAGAAAAGTGAAGCCACACTTTGGACCGCCGACATAAGCTACTCATGTTCGACTGCGCGGTTATGCCAACACTTCCGGTAGACGCTTCTTCATTGGTGCTGTTCAGCGGTTTCTTCTTCCGGTCGGCGGACTGTGAATATCGAAACTAGGAATCGAAATTTTAACTTTTGAACGATTTTGGGAAAAACTAAAAGTTAGTCCCGGTTTCAATCAGATACTCGATTCTTCAATACCCAACCCTATATTTGACTAACATTTTTTATATTATTTTCACTGTACAATAAAAAATATTAATAAATATTCAAATAAATTTAAAAGAATAACAATCATATTCATTTTAATAATGTATTGTACTATGCAAATACCAAAGCACAATGAGAGGCCAATAAAAAACTAATCTAAAAAAGGAAATATACAACTTCCTTTATAGTTTTGAAATCATATCAACATATATATGGCATAAAAAGTTTGAAAACAACTCAAACTGAGTTGAACAAGCTGAGAAGTGGTTGATACGTTATGATAGTCAAAAGTTTTGCTGCGCAAGACTAATAAAATGGCTTCTAGTTTATGCCTCCAAACTCTGGGTTTACTGTCCTTCGTCATAATAAACAAAAAAGCAATAAGTGTCCCCACAGACCTTCAAGAGACCTGCTGAGTAATTGGTATTAAACTGGCAGAAATGCCACGGCATTCAAATCTGCCCGTGTGTCCTTCTCACAATACACCGGGTACGTCCCATAATAACCAAGGTATATGAACGCATAATCACTCTGGCTCTGCAGAATATAAACATGAGCGAAAAAACACCAACGCACACAGTAGATCTAAACCAAGAATATTAAAAATGACAGCAGCAGTTAAATGTCTCGCAAGTGTTATAGGGTAAATTTATGCGGCATTAATGAAATAAAGACTAATGGCGGTATGTTTCAGTGTACTAATTTATTTTAATCTGTAGTAACCATGGGGACAATCATGAAATCATTGTAGTAAAACAAAAGCAGCCCCATCAGAGCCAAAATCAAGAGCAGTAGTTAAGTAAATTATCAATGCACTGGTTCGGACTATTGATACGTTTTTTCGGCTAAAGCATGATGGTTCACCTTCATCCTAGAGATCAGGTTGTGTGTCACAAATTGCGTCTTCAGTTCACGTGACTTAAAAAAACACACACAAAGGCATGTCGCTTTGAGTTTCATCACAGAGAAGCATAATCATCCCTTACAAACTTTATTACCTCCTATTAAGAGCGGGACACGCTTTACCAAGCACTGTGAACGATACTCGGCACAACAAAAATTACCCCCAGCGACAGCCGGCATCAATCACACCGAGCGCATCCTTTGCGCAAAACCCAAATCCATCCATGCATCCATCAATGCATCCATCCATGTATCTACAGGAGCAAATGAGTAACACCCTTTTCCTGCTTGTGAGCGTAATTACTCCTGGTTAATTGCAGGTGAAGTGCGTGAACGTACAGGAGGAGTTGTAAACCAACGTGAGGGTGTGAAGGGGCGGACAACATTCCACTGTCTGTTATCAAACGATGCAAAATCCAACAATTCAATTCTGCACAGGAGGAACAGATGGCGTAGCATCCCGATTCAAGCAGCTAATCCAGAGAAAAAAAAACAGTATCAGAGTATTTCTGCATGCTGTATTGACATTTACGGATTAGCATTAGCACTGCTGTCATGGCCTGCGGGAAGAATTCCCATGATGGTGTTGTGTGTTTCAGCTCTGAAGCCCTGCTGCAATGGAATCATGTGATGCAAGAAGAGAAAGTGGGTGAAATCAATGTTAGCAGAACTCTTAAGCTCGTATAGATGTGGTGGTATAATCTAGAATCAGAGCATGACGGTAGACTCAGTCAGGTTTCTTTTAAACTGCTTCAGCTGCATTCTCACGCACCAATGCTTAAACACGAAAGATATGGCCTAGAGGTTATAGATATGGGGTGCAGACGAAAGGTTGTAGGTTCAAATCTTCCACAGAATGATTTCAGGTATCTTTTGGTTTCCCATGAATTGTAATACAAGTCATTCATTTTTAAAAATCATTTTAACAGAGATTGCAATAACAAAAAGCAATTTACTTAACTACCAAAATATTCACTATGGAAATATAAAACAACTTTTTATGAATTTTCCAGACCTAAAAATCTACATTATTTGAAATGTCTTTTTTTTATATAATGTTTATAGAGATTAGAGAAAAGGCAATTTCTAGTTGATCAAATATTTTACTAGAGTACTTAACTACCAAAACATTCACTAAAGAAATTTAAAACAACTTTATGAATTTTCCAGACCTAAAAATCTACATTACTTGAAATGTCTTTTTTTTAAATAATGTTTATAGAGATTAGAGAAAAGGCAATTTCTAGCTGATAAAATATTTGACTACTAAACTGTAAAAAATATTTTCAATGTGGAAATATAAATGACTCTTTATGACTTTTCCAGGCATGAAAATCTACATTATTTGGATTTTGTACCTGCAGTTTCAGGTGGAGAATAAATAAATAAAAACATACAAATTGTTATATTTTATAAATATAATACAATATTTATAATATAATAAATATAAGTTGATAATTATTAAATATATTTTATTTATAAAGTGCAGAGTTATTTTACATTTGATTACAGTTTCTGTACCTGAAATTTAAAAAAAACCTGTATCTTTAATATTTCAATAGTATCTTTGTTCAGTTGTATTTTGTTTGTGTGATTGCTAATTTGTTTATTTGGTCTTTAAGTACTGAGTGTTTACTCGTCTTTAATAATGTTTGAAATGTATATTAGTTAGGCTAGTTGTTATTGCTATGGTATTTTTAAACCATAGGCAAACTGTTCCTTGTGTAAGAGCTATTAGCCTCTTGATTTTTGTTCATGGTATTCAGCTAAAATAAAATGTTGTGCAATAAGACTTACCAAAGTAAATCTTGAAGTGGAATTGAAATTAGGAATCACAATCGATAAGCAGAATTAGAATCGTTAAAATTCACATCATACCCAAAACCCTGGTAATACCAGTCATTCATTTTAGAGAGATATTACAGATTACAGAGATATGTGTGATCTATATGTTACCAACCTTTAAAGGCAGACTGCAAAACAGGAGCCGGTTTGGGCGCCATCAGGATCCGACGAGCGTATTTGCTCAGGGCTCCGCTCTTCTCGTTTGGAACAATCAACTGACGAATGAACCGTGTTCGGTCTCTGATGTCATAGTTCTGATCGTACTTGCCCAAGTTCAATATGTATTGAGTCAGCAATTTCGTCTGTGTGAGAGAAAGAAAGTGAGATAAAGCACAGCCAAAACATACACACACACAGTGTGATTTGATTTTACCTGTTTGGAATTTGTCAAGTAGAGTTTGGCAGACAAGTTGACGATCTGCAGTTTGACAATGTCCTCCTCACTAGTAAAGGTCTTGGCCATCTTTCGCAGGACGTCAGGGGCGATTTTAGGCACGTGTTCACAGTATTCACCCATCAGCCACAGGATGCTGGCCCTCGCCATTGGGACCTAAAGAAACAACACCAAATGCACAGAACATCAATTTGTAATATTTTATGATGTCAATAAAACCTAATAAGACTGTAGTTGCACACACAACAGCACTACTGTTGTGTAATATTGTGCACGTCTCTTACAGTGATGTTGTCGAAGAGTTTGGCCATATGTTTGATGATGTCACTGTGCTGTGATGGTTGAGTCTGCAGAAGTTTCTTGATGACCACCACACTCTCCGCGACAACAGTCTCTACAAAGACAAGAAACACGTAAAATACACTAATATACTGTAGTATGATTTTTTTTCCTGTAGTAACAATAACTAACTGTTGTAACCAGTGTTAGATGAGTAACTATGGAAAGGGAGCAATCAAATTGTAATTTACTGTGCATGCAGCTTTACATTTGAGCTAGGTGAGGAAATAATCCTCATATAATAAGGAAATAATAATCATACAATAATACACATGCTCCTATAATGTCCTCTTGCTCTCATATGTCAAGTCTGGGAGTTATTTTAGTGAATCAATTCATTCAGATTCAGATAAATCAATATCTGAATTTGATTCACAGATTCATTGAGTCCCTGTGATCCACACATGTTGGAAAATACTGCATATTTTAACCTCAAATACAGTGTTTTTCAAGTTTCATCATTTGTGCTACAGTGTACACAAGTTCGTATGTGTTAAATGTAATGCTTTCACCCTTACTGAGATCCTCATTGTTTGTGTCAGGTAAACATTGCTCTGATTATACAATTATATCAGAGGTTTTGCCACTAAAGAAATTACTAAATCCAAGGTTTCACTTAGTTTCTCCACCCTGCACTGTGAATGATTACTCAAGAGTATTCAATTCAATAAACAATGTAAAAAGTACAATTTGGGTGTTATTAGTTGTTTATCTATAATTGTGTTTTAATTAAAGATCAGACCAGATTTATTGAGTTATCAATGCAGAAATTATATGTATATACAATTAAATATCTAATTTTAAATATCACTAGCACAATAATGTCAATGTAGTTAGTTATTTTTTTGTTTGTAGATGAATTAAACTACTGAAATAATTTCAACACCAGTATGTGTTATCAATTTTATCCTATTGTTTAAAGTTAAAAATTAGGGCTGTCAAGCGATTAATCGCATCCAAAATAAAAGTTTGTGTTTACATAATGTGGGTGCACTGTGTATAATTATTTTGTGTATATATATATATATATACACACATACACACACATGCATGTATATTTAGGAAAAAACTATTATATATAAAATATTTATATTTATATATAATATAAATTATATATAAATCTATATACAGTATATACATGAACATATTTCTTAAATATATACAAGGCATGTGTGTGTATTTATATATGTAAAATAATTATACACAGTGCTCCCACATATATTATGCAAACACAAACTTTTACTTTGAATGTGATTAATCGCAATTAATCGTTTGACAGCCCTATTCAAAATATGTTTTTTTGGGGAGTTTTTTTAGAAGTCTCCATCTGTGGTGATAATGGCTCTGTCTTTGTCAATTTTGTTTTTAAAATTGAGAAGCACTGCTGCCCATATTTGAACAATAACTTTTAAAGCAAAAAGCTCATGAGGTTAGTGTATGATTACCGTCTCTGTTGGACAGCAGCAGGGACCAGGCCGTTGAGGCACGTGTCGGTCACCTCAGAGATGTCAGTGGCACAGCGACCGATGGCCTGGATGGTGGCCGCAGCAAACGCCTTATCCTGACTCTTCACGTATGTCTGAAACACAAAAACATTTGCTTAAAACTGGCATTTTAAAATGGCTGTTTTAAAACTGAACATCATTGTTTCCCCTCAAAAGTCTACTTTGAACAAAACTCAAAAGAGGTTACCCCTTTTACCTTACCCTGCAGAAAAAACCCCAGCTAAAACAAGCCTAAGCTGATAATTGGATGGTCTCCCAGCCTGACCATCTAAAGTGGCCAAGACCCAACTAAAGCCAGTCTGCTAAACCAGCTATAACTAGACTAGAAGACTAGATAAAACCGGGCCAACCAGCTTTATGATGCCTAAAATGCAGTCTAGGTAGGCAGCTGAACAGGTTTTGAAACACAGCCCTCGTTCGGGTAAGAGTAAAGCTTAATTTGCAAACGCAGAGATAATAAGAGAAAACAAATCAATTGAATCTATAAAACTTTACCTGGAATTCTCTCAGTATGGTGGAGATGTTTGCTTCATTAGCCAGGCTAGTTAAAATCTCCAGCTGAAGAATTTAAAAAGATGAGATAAACATCAGATAACCCACAAAACATCGGCAAACAAGTAGATACTGTGCATTAACACGGCGATGTAACACAAAACAATGATAAAATTAAGGCAGGTCTGTTTTACCTTGAGTGTTTTGATGTGTGTGGCATCTGTAGACCTCACATAGAAGCTCTTCATGAAGGGTTCAAACATCCCCTAAAAAAAAGAAAATACCTTAGGTTTTACCTGTTCAAATCAGATTATAGTGTGTACCTTGCTTTTTGTTTTGTAACCTCAGTGAATTCCTCAGCATTTACCTCAGATTCTACATTAGTGTTTGGCATTTTACCTCAGAATTAACCTTCTCTGAGTACCTGCATACATCTTAGTTTACATCTCCGAATTTACACCTACTGTACCAGCAGATTGTTATGTTCAGTATACCTCAGATTTTACGGAATAATTTACTTCAGATTTTTCTCCAGACATCATTACTTTTGTCAGATTATAACTCAATACCTCCGATTTTATTCAGAAATTAGCTTAGTTTATCTGAAGCCTAATATATGGATACCTCAGATAATTGTGTTTACCTCAGGAGATACCTTGGATTTTATCACACAAAATGTGTCAGATATTACCCTCAGTTTGCTTAAGACATAATTGAAACCTCAGATTTTCCCTCTTGCAATTTACTTCATATTTTACCTCTAGATTTCCTTCAGAATTGAGGCCTATTTCTAATTCTACCTAAGATCATACCTTAAGATTTAATTCTTATTTTACCTCTAAGTTTCCTTAAGAATTGAGGCCTACTTCTCATTCATACCTTAAGATTTAATTCATATTTTTATCTCTAGATTTCCTTTAGAATTGAGGCCTCTTATTTACGTAAGATAATTTACCTCATGATTTTCCTCAGAATTAAGGCCTAACTCTCATTTTACCTCAGATCTTACCTTATAATTTACTTTATATTTTACCTCATGATTTTCCTCAGAATTAAGGGCTACCTCTTATTTTACCTCAGATCTTACCTTATGATTTACTTTATATTTTACCTCATGATTTCCCTCAGAATTAAGGCCTACCTCTCATTTTACCTCAGATCTTACCTTATGATTTACTTTATATTTTACCTTATGATTTCCCTCAGAATTAAGGCCTAACTCTCATTTTACCTCAGATCTTACCTTATGATTTACTTTATATTTTACCTCATGATTTCCCTCAGAATTAAGGCCTAACTCTCATTTTACCTCAGATCTTACCTTATGATTTACTTTATATTTTACCTTATGATTTCCCTCAGAATTAAGGCCTAACTCTCATTTTACCTCAGATCTTACCTTATGATTTACTTTATAATATAAAGTAAATCATAAGTAATCTGAGGTATAAATTAGAGTTAGACCTCAATTCTGAAGGAAATCATGAGGTAAAATATAAAGTTTATATTTTACCTCTTGATTTCCTTCAGAATTGAGGTCTAACTCTAATTTTACCTCAGATCTTACCTTATGATTTACTTTAGCCTATATTTTACCTCATGATTTCCTTCAGAATTGAGACTTACCTCTCATTTTACCACAGTGTTTATCTCAGATATATTACCATGTAACTGATTTTTTATTTTACCTCATGATTTCCCTCAGGATTCCAGCCTACCTCTAATTTTACCTCAGTGTTTACTGTTTACCTCAGGTTAAGAACTTAAAATAGACCAACACATTTAAGCCTAATTGCTTGTAAATCATTAGCATTGTTCATAATATGTTCAGATTTAACAATAATTGTGGAAGGAATGTTTCTATGAGTCTGTACCTTCCTCTGAATGGACATGGTGGCAATGTTCTGCAACACAACATACTGAACTTCCCTAGAAGAGCCAGAGAGGGAAACCAAAAACAGGAATTAGATTGACAGATTTGATAATAATGATATTTCCATCCTGTTCTCTCAGTGTGTATTACCTGTGGCTCCTCAAGAGCCTCACCAGGGACTTGGTGACGATGCTAATTTCATGTTTAGGGGCCAAATGCCAGTAGAGCTGAGATACTGCCATCACAACCTACAAAAGAGATGATTATATTAATGAAGGACCAAGCATTGTAGCATCCAAAAACACAATATTAGCACGCTTTTTCCATGGTACGTTTTTAAAAAGGGAGTGAGAGTAAGAGATAGACAGGTAAGAAAGAGAGACAAATTAATGGGAGACGTGGTGGAGAGTCCTAGAGAAATGTGAAGTCAGAGAAAGTGGAAGAGGACGGTTTGAGAGAGATAGAAAAAGAGATAGATGGTGATAGATTAGGAAGACTTCAATGTATGTAATGATTTTGTCTTCCCCAAATTACTTTGACCCCAATATACGAACAGGACAGCAGACTTCAACACATCAACCACTAAACCAGCAGAGAGAAAGAGAGAGAGCTGATAAAGACAGAGTGCACACTGAGTGTAGAACAAAGCAGGACAAGTTTTAATCAAAACATATCACACACACAAACGTCAAAAAACACACATACACACAAGACCTTGAGCTTCCAGGTTGATGGAGCACTTGAGTCACTCTGTGTGTGTGATGTAGGAAGGAATAACATTTTCTGAGCACATTTCTAAGCCTGAGTGTATGTAACGTGATTGAGCGGTGTCTGACACAGCCTTGGTCTAAACACACACACACACGTGTGAAGCCCTTCACTATTGCTCAAAGTTTAATAGGAAAGAGGACAAAAGAGGGAGAAAGATATGAGAAATGAAAGTATTTGAGTAATATTACAGATAAATTATCAATTAATAAAGCAAAAAGGATGTTACTATCAGCTAAAAATGGAGCAAACTACAAAAATTACATCAGAAATACTTGACTAGAGGTTTATCCACCAATAAAAAAAGCTTCAAAAGAACAATTTAGACAACTTTCATCTTGTGAGAGGTGACAAAGTAAATATAGCCTAAATAGTATTATCTAAATTATAATATTACTACACTTTATTAAAAAATACAATGATTAATATTATAATATAACATTTAAAAGTGCAAAGCAACATTTTGTCAGACAAATTAAATGTCATCATTTTATGTCTGGGTGTGTGTGGGTTCAGGCACGAACCTACATTGTGGGGACAAAATGGAAATGTTTTGGTCCCCATGAGGAAAACAGCGTATAAATCATACGGTTTAGGGTTTAATCAATATGTTTAGGGGATAGAATATACAGTTTTTACAGTATAAAAATTTCCCAACCATAACCATAAAAAGTCACCATGGGCCAGTTGTTCAAAAAATTTAATCTGGATCAAAATGATCCGAATTTGGAAATCCCATTTTTCCTATCCAGGATCAGGTAATCCGTCTTACTTTTATGCCGGTTTTTCAAAGCAACATTGGACTGGATCACCCTGATCCAGATACACAGTTTTCAAGATTACCAGTGCTCTAAATGGGACAACATATCACAATGTGGGCTACCTAAAGAACAGGTAGAAGAGACAACATGGGGTCACTGTAAGTGTTTCTTATTTTGAGACAAAACAAATGGGGACAAGATAATATTTTTTTTTTTACTTTACTATACTGAATAGCTTAATTGTTAGCCTATGTATACTTTATCACTGTTACAACGGTTATACAAGTCAAGTGCAAAATATAAATAAAAGTATATACACTAAATGATACAAATGTATTATTTGACCAATTTTAAAGTTTTACTACATTTTCTTCCTGAAATCCACCTTGAAATCCTACCCCCTGTTGGGATCAGGATAATCCTGTTTATTTGGATCAAAGTTATCCAAATCCCACTGACAAGTTTTGAACAACACAAACTGAAGGTTTGATCCAGATTAAAACTAGGATTGGATTCCCTGATCCAATCTGATTTCAGATTCCTTCTTTCCCTTTTGAACAACCCATTTTCAAGATTTTATCCAATCCGATAACCAAAATCCGATCAGATTACCTTTGAACAACTGGCCCCATAGTATACATGGAAACCCAGTGTGTGTGTGTGTGTGTACTCACTGCAGTGTTTCTGCTCTGTAACAGTGGCTTAGTGTTTCTGAGCAGGAGTCTGTGGTCCGGATCCATGACGTACGTTTTGGACTCGTCCGCTCTCCTCTCTTCCTCAGAATCGTAAAAGGTTTTCTCGTTGTTCTCATCAAACACTGCATCCTACAATCACATACAGATTAGTAAACAAATGAATACAAATATCTAATGAATCGAACCAACTATAAGCCAAAACCAAATAAAGAGGCTACATAGCACAATTTAGAATAATAGCATTTATATTCCTCCTCTGTACAACACTCCTTCATACCTGAAACCCTCAATGCTAGCATTGAAAAAGATAAAAGAAAATGAAATTCAGATCAGCAATTTCTTGTCCAACTGAAACCGTTTTTCTTGATAGCTGAGCTTAAAAATATGTAAATAATAATTAAATACAATTTGTTCTTATTGATTTAATGAAAGCACACACACTAGCTCACCTCTCTCCACGGGCTTACAAACTGCGTCCTGGCGTAACGCGTCAGCATGTGTATGATGACGACCTGACCCCACTCCTCCACATCCACCAGCATGTTACACAGCTTCCGATAGTTCTTATGGATCAAATTCGATCCGGTCTGGGCATACCTCCTCAAAAGCCATCACCACGCTGCCGGCAACCAGCTACAAAAAAACACATGACAAAAAGCAGGGTTTAAAACTGTTAGAAGTGGTTCTCTCACTCTGTGGTACAGTAGTAAATTAAAGTTTAGAATTCTTGATTTTGAATGGTTGTACACAGTCCAGTGGTGTCAATCAAATAATTCCATACCATTAATATTAATGTCGGCTGTTTCAAAGCAAGATGTTTAACCCTTTGGTGCTCTTTGGTCACTTTTGACCCAAATACAATTTTAAACTTTTTTTTTTTTGGAATGGTTTGACACTTGGTGACTTTAGTGGGACTTACTATGTGAACATCATTTGGGTTAGTTCACCCAAAAATGAAAATTCTCAGTATTTACTCTCCCTCATGTTGTTCCAACCCTGTTAGACCTTCGTTCATCTTCGGAACACAAATTAAGATATTTTTGATTAAATCTGAGAGCTGGATCACTCCTTCATACTAGTCCATAGGATTCTTGAGGAATTGAAACTTGCTGTCCTCGAAAAGTTATTAAAGACATCGTTAAAATAGTCCAAGTGACTTCAGTGGCTCAATCGTAACTTTATCAAACGACGAGAATACTTTTTGTGCGCAAAAACAAACAAAAATAATGACTTTATTTCAAGTATTCACTTCCTTCTCTATGCGCCTCTAGTCAGTTAACGTAGTGTGATAGCGTAAAGCTACGTCACACGTAGGCTCACTATTGGCCGACGCTGGTCATGTGTGTGATGCGTGTGAAAAACTAGTAAATGCGCTATTAAACTAGTAAACGAATAGTTGAAATAAAGTCGTTATTTTTGTTGTATTTTTGCGCAGAAAACGTATTCTCGTCATTTGATAAACTTAAGATTGAGACACTGAAGTCACTTGAACTATTTTAACGATGTTTTTAATAATTTTTCGAGGCCGGCAAGTTTCAATTCCTCATGAAGGCTATATGGACTAGTATGCAGGAGTGATCCAGCTCTTAGATTTTATCAAAAATATCTTTATTTGTGTTCTGAAGATGAACGAAGGTCTACGAGGTTAGATCAACATGTTAATACTGACAGAATTTTTAGTTTTGGGTGAACTAACCCTTTAAATGGGTCTAAAAAGTAGTTCAACTTTTATGAAACTTGCCATTGAATTAATAGTGTAAAAAATACAGATATTTGGGAGGTACTATCTGCAAAGTAACCACAATGCAGAAAAAAGCACACAGCAATGAAGGAGTTAATTGAAAAATAATTTATAAAAAAATTTGAAAAAAGAAGAAGAAAAAAACACACACACACCTCCACAGCTTCTGTGCAATTATCACTCACCCGTTTCTCCTGCAGCAACCCTAAAGTTGTGCTGGAGGTTTATAATTGCAAATTAAGCTGATTAGGTTATATATGCGTCGTAATTACAAACCTCAGTGTGGTCTCAAAACAAACAGATGCTTGGAAGATGACAACCTGTTCTGCTTCCCACCAAGCTAATATAACACACCACTCTCACTTTAGACTAATGAACTACAGTATATGAGAGAGAGTGTGTGAAAACAACACAAAGAGATAGAGAGAGAGAGAGAGAGAGAGAGAGAGAGAGAGAGAGAGAGAGAGAGAGAGATTGAGCAGGTCAGGTGCTTCATTCATCATCATGTGACATCAATTCTAGCTCTGAGAGAAGGAAATTACAGGTAACGGATCCCTTAAACTTTTTGCCACATTGGACAGTGTCAGGTGAACTAAAAAAAAAAAAAGATCATCATATCGGAAACTATAAATATTTCACAGCAGCCATGAATTAGTGTTTTGCAACATCCATTATCAAGTTTCAAGTTTACTTTATTTATATAGCACATTTAACACAGTCACAGACTGACCAAAGTGCTTCACAACAATGAACAGAGGAAAAAAAATTATAATAAAATGAAGAACTACAAGTGAACACAGTCCACCTTAAAGTAGACAGTATCTGATCCATTAGGTTTCCAAAAAGCAATAAAACAATCCTAATATGCCAAACAAAACAAATACGTTTTTAAAAGAGACTAAAAATGGACAAACTCTAGTTAAAGCTACACTGTGATTTTTACCCCCATCTAGTGGTGAAAAGGTATATGACCATCCAGTGAATATTAGTTTCTGTTCCTCTCAATTCCGATTTCGTTTTAACTCCTACGATGGCCAATGTAGTCCAAGATTAACATGGCTTCCAGTTCGACCTCGTCCATGAGTGTTAACTCAAACGTAAACGCAAAGGCGAAGCTTGAGGGTATGTCCCTCTTTGGCTAATGTACTTTCAAGATGAAGGGGCAACATGGCGACCGACATTAGAACCCCTTACCCGTATGTATTTTCAATGGCATATTATACACTCACAAGAATACTTTATTACTAGAACGAAGTAAATATACATTAATGAGCACAGATATTTTTGAAAGAACTAAGTGTTTTTAGCTAAGTATAAACTAAAGAGTTACACAGTGTAGCTTTAAGTACAAAATATTTTTTTTCCAATTTAGCTGACTTGAAGTATATCAGTTTAGTATACCAAAAGTGCAATTACAGGGTCTTCATATTAAGTACATAGTGTATGTAAATGTAATTTGTAGTATAATTAGTATTACATAAATGTAGTTCAAATACATTTGAGTACATTTATTTATTTACTCTATTAAAGCTACACTGTGTAACTCTTTTAGTTTATTCTTAGCTAAAAACACTTAGTTCGTTCAAAAATTTATGTGCTCATGAATGTATATTTACTTCGTTCAAGTAATAAAGTATTCTCGTGAGTGTATAATATGCCATTGAAAATACATACGGGTAAGGGGTTCTAATGTCGGTTCGCCATGTTGCCCCTCCATCTTAAAAGTACATTAGCCAAAGAGGGACATACCCGTTAATTCAAGCTTCACCTTTGCATGTTTACGTTTGAGTTAACACTCATGGACGAGGTTGAACCTGGAAGCCATGTTAATCTTGGACTACATTGGCCACCGTAGGAGTTAAAGCGAAATTGAATAATATTCACTGGATGGTCATATACCTTTTCACCACTAGATGGGGGTAAAAATCACACAGTGTAGCTTTAAAGAGACTTAAAAATGGACAAACTCTAGTTAAAGCTTCACTGTGTGATTTTCACCCCCATCTAGTGGTGAAAAGTTATATGACCATCCAGTGAATATTAGTTTCTTTTTCCTCTCAATTCCGATATCGTTTTAACTCCTACGGTGGCCAATCT
The DNA here is from genome assembly GCA_030378365.1 of Hybognathus amarus. Lineage (NCBI taxonomy): Eukaryota > Metazoa > Chordata > Actinopteri > Cypriniformes > Leuciscidae > Hybognathus > Hybognathus amarus. Next base: position 419,935 of record JAQIUQ010001069.1, on the reverse strand, counting down.
AGTCCAAGATTAACATGGCTTCCAGTTCGACCTCTAGTCCATGAGTGTTAACTCGAACGTAACACGAAAGGCGAAGCTTGAATTAACGGGTATGTCCCGCTTTGGCTAATGTACTTTCAAGATGGAGGGGCAACATGGCGATCGAAATTAGAACCCCTTACCCGTATGTATTTTCAATGGTATATTATATTTATTACTTGAACGAAGTAAATATACATTTCATGAGCACATTTATTTTTAAAAGAACTAAGTGTTTTTAGCTAAGAATAAACTAAGAGTTACTTTAAGTGAAGCTTACTTTAAGAAATAAATATACTAAAATGTATTTGAACTACATTTATGTAATACTGAGTATACTACAAATTACATTTACATACAGTATGTACTAATACTTAACATAAAGACCCTACAATTGCACTTTTGGGTATACTAAACTGATATACTTCAAGTCAGCTAAATTGAAAAAAATATATATATATTTTGTACTTAATGCACTGTTATCCGGTTCAACTCAAGATATCCTTGATATCTGATTGAGCTAAAATGGAACTACTGCAACTATTCCAAACAAGTATAAATTTCTTCTGTTGAACACAAAAGATTTTCATACTTGGGTTAACGATCCCTTTAAAACTGATGGGTAAAATTTCTACTTTAAATTCTTCTACTGAAGTATAAACAGTTGTTTTTGGTCTATCTTTCTATTTACTGCTCATCTTCTAGCCATCTTTCTGTTCCCATATTACCCAACAAGATCTCCAAGGTAAACTCCATCCACCATCAACAAAGCTCTTACACACACACCATCAACAAAGCCCTTACTTACACACACCTCATCAACGAACCTCTGCTATCTCTGCTGCTTGACAAGACCTTAATGGAAAAATCACACTAAGCAAATGGTTCCTCTAATAACAATAAATTTCCTGTAAAATTATGAAGGGTACAGGACGTTTCCCTGGATCCATTTTGTCATGAATTCTAATTAAGGCCGGGGCGTACTGACGGGAGAGGAAACAGGGAATGCTGGGTCATCAGCGAGCGAGGAGAGATAGAGAGAGATGCTGGAACGCCGTCGCTGTGATTGATGCCATGCTTGCCGGTCACACTGAAGACACACATGCGTACTCATATTTCTTGAGCAGGAACACAAATCGCAGTGAGCTTCCTGTACACACTTGCACAGTGGAAGCTCATAGACATGTCCATTACTGTAAGTCACAATAAACTTTTACCAGTGCACATTCAGGGAAGCTCTACAGGTGAAATACAGCTCTGCACTAAAAGCCTATGAGGATAAAAAAAGCTGAAACCCCACATCACGAGCAGACGTAATTCAGACCTGGACGTGCTTTATGATAATGCGTCGCTGAGACTTTGTCTAAGGCCCTAGTGGGGATATTGCATCAGTTTCAGATAGAGAGAAGAATAAAGATAGGGAGGTGAGAAAGGAGGAATGTGGTGTTGTTGCACCATCTGCTGGTTAAGAGCTGTAAATGACAGTTAATGTAAATCAATGCATTGGGTTTTATTAGTTTAATTCAATTTATCCCATTTGTTTAACACCACTTACAATATACATTGTGCCGCTTAACTCAAACACACGTCACAATAGAGAACAATCGCAACTTCCGTTTCAGCGCCGACTTAAATGAGAATGGATAGACTTCAGGTAAAACAGATCTGCTTCATTATTCAACACAATTACAATATACACTGTGATTAATGATGTTCATCACTGTGAGAATTAAATCACAACCCCATATAGTCATCCCAGAGTACTACATATTCCTCTCTCTTCCGGTAGGATGTATAGGTTTAAAAACAGGGTATATACAGTATTTCTTAAGTTAAATTTACTACTTTTTAATCCCTTTTTTACTACCTTCGGAATTTTTTTTAAAACCATCACGACACTGAATTAAGTGTTAAATGCAGTGAGCTTTGTATTATTTACACAGATTTTGACATTTAGAACATATAAAAATGGAATGCGTGCTCTAAATCTATTCATTTTTGTGTTTAGTGGATTGCAGCGACCAAAGTGCATTAGCTCCCATCTAGTTGACATTGATGTTTTTTGTTTTTTTTACACACCAAACAATAGAGGGAATGCATTGACATCACTTTCCCGCCAGAACAACCCCCCTCAGCCTGACTGAGTGGCAAAAGATCTGCTGCGTGACTGGATTTAATAGGGAAACTGAGAAAATTTGATTAAAACTAATACTTTTAATAGGGAAAAATAGGGAAATAATAGGGAAAAAATAGGAAATTGTGCCCAGATAAGCTAAAGCCCATATTTAAACAGACTAACGCAAACACAGAATAGGACACCTGATAGTCTGAAAAAAAATAAATAAATAAAAATAATTTTTAAAAAAAATAATACCTCTCAGACTACATTTAACACTTTTAATGGCCTTAAATTTGACAATTTTGATTTATCACTTTTTAATACTTTTTAAAACCCCGACACCCTGAAAAAAAACTCCTCAAAGGAGGAACAAAAATAGAAATATTTTGAATTTTTAAGATAGCCATTCTTAGTCTATTATACAATTAGTAATGAATTAATTTTAAATAAATAATAAATAATTTTTAAGAAGAAAAACCAGGAACAACTACTCATAAAATAAAGGTGCATTTTAAATGCAATACAGACCATTTAATTCTATTAAATTCAATTATGTGTACAATTAATGAGCTATTATTACAGGGTTTCTGCAGGTTTCACAAAGTCAAATTTAAGACTTTTTAAGACCTTTTTAAGACCATTATGAATGAAATTTAAGACCTATATATAAAAAAAAAAAAACGTACAAAGGAAACACGTAACAAGTCTCAAAATTATTTGTTAAATTAATATATTAAATTATTAAGTAATTTAATATATTCAGACTGAACATTTGTCGAAAATCAACACGAACGGTCCCGTGATTTTGGAAATTATAGTTCTGTTTTTGTTTTTATAAAATCCCCTATTCCAAAGCGCGTAATGTAGGCCGTTTTATCGTTCCCGCACCTGAAGGATTTAGCGATGTCAGAGTCCAGAAACATCGTTTGAAACAATGTAGGACTGGTGTCTTGTCACCGTGTGGAGAACCCAGAGCACCTCCATTGGCTCTGATCCAAAAGCAAAATTAAAAATCAGCAAAATCTGATCCAAAATTCAGATATTTCAAGCCAAGTATCGCTAAACTTAAAATCCGTATTATGTCTGTCTGTGGTATCTGAGATACGCGCCAATAACACAAAACCTCAAAACTGATTGGCTGTTGCATATTGGTCTATTTTGTAGTCGTAATACTGCAAATTATATTTGAACTAGCAAGAAAAGAACTACAACCACAGATTTTTTTTTTTTAATTCAAAAACGCTGTTGGAACATTTCAATGAGATTTACATGGACGTTACGAAAAATTAAGACCTGTTTAAGATGATTTAAGACCTAGAACACAATACTTCAGCAAATTTAAGACTTTTTAAGGCCTTAAATTGTCATTTAGAAATTTTAGACTTTTTAAGACCCGCGGAAACCCTGTATTAACAAGCAAGATTATAGTAATAGCTCAAGAATAGAAAACCTGGTTGTGTTTGTGTGTGTGTGTGTTGAGATATTTTACCGTGCTTTTGTCTTTCAGGAGTTTCTCAATCACTTCGATCAGATGCTCCTTCTGATCAGGGTCCAGACTGGAAACAAAAAAGCAGAGACCTCTGTAAAACACCCTCATTCATTAGCATTCAGAGAGGACATCTGTAGGAACGTGTAGATTACCTGTAGAGTTTCTGAATGGCGTGAGCGGCGGTTTTCCGGACGTAAGGTGAAAGATCGGTGGATGATTCTTTGATGGCCAGCATCATGATGGGGACGATGATGGGAACTCTGATACTAGACAGGACCCTGAGAGCGCTCGCTCTGATAAGCTGATTTGGATCCTACACACACACAAATTATGAAAATGTGTTAAATTAGAGCTGATCTAAAATACAGGCAAAATTTCTATTTTATGCAAAAAGGGGCGGAACATAATAGGAGGAGACTACGGCTACACTACATAAGGGAAAAACAATCAAACATTTTGTTATTGTACATCAATATGGCTATAAATCAAAACTATTATCATCTTTATTACTAAAAAATATATATAAAAATGACTAAAACACTAAATATTGCTATTGTAATATTTCACACAAAAAAAACGATTAATTGCGATTAATCACATCCAAAATGAAAGTTTGTGTTTACATAATATATGTGGGAGCACCGTGTATAATTTTTATATATATATATATATATATATATATATATATATATATATATATATATATATATACATATATATATATATATATAAACACACACACACATGCTTATTTATATTTAAGAAATATTTTCATGTATATAGATTTATATATAATTTATATAAATATATTTAAAATATAGTTAATATTTTTTTCTTAAATATACATGCATGTGTGTGTATTTATGTATGTACAAAATAATTATACACAGTGCACAAACATATATTATGTAAACAAAAGCTTTTATTTTGGATGTGATTAATCGTTTGACAGCCCTAATATTATAATATTTTTAATTTGTTAACATTAATGTATTAACTAATAGGAACTAACCATGAGCAGTTCATTTGTCACTGTATGCATTGATCTATGCTAATGTTAGTTAATAAAAAGGCTAGTGTAACTAATAAAACATTATAATAAAGTGTTACCAATTTGATTTTACAGAACTGTAAAATGACTGTACTAAAATATATGGCTGTTTTAATTCATTTTCAAATGTTAAACCACTGAAGATGAAAGGGGCGGGGCTTACCTTGAGGGCCCGCTGGAAGGTGCTGATTGACAGGAGGGCGAGATCCTGCTGTTCCTCTGCATACCGGACGAGGTACACGTACACCAGCTTCTTCAGCTAAAGCATACACGCACAAATGCACAAAATATTAAAAACAAATGAAATACAAAACATAAAAACAATCCAGTTTTTGTGGGTTCACTTGCTTGACTCCTACTAAAACACTTCATAAAGAAACAAAACTTTAAGAAGCAGATAATCAAGCATCATCCAATCCCAAACTCATTTTTCATCTTAATAACTCAGGAGTCTATCATGAAACAGTCTGATCTGCTTGTGCTCAAAGGTGAAGGGTCAAAGGTCGGCCTTCGTTTAATTGCGTCCAGCTCTCGAGGTGACGAGAGCGCATCGGGGAGTCAAGGCAACGCATTCCATCATCATCACCACAGCGATTACCAGCCAAATGGAAAAACATCACTCACTTCATAAAGAGAGACATTACCCATCTGCCCCTCTGGTTAATCACATTTACATACAGCGGCCTGCTGATTCAGGGATTGGAGCATCCGTGCGCATGTTAATTAGACAGTGGCTAAATGAACCGCTGGCATTTATGAAACAGAATTACATGAGGAACAGAGGGCTTGTTTTTCACGCAAGATTGTTGTTCATAGGTCGTTTGAAACAGGGACACAAGGAGCACCAAGAAAAAAAGCTATTCTAATTTGTTTACCAAATTTTTAATAAATACTAAGAAAACTGTGAATTAAACCAGGGGTTTTCAAATGGAGGAAGTGCCAGGGGATCCACCGGAGATGCTCAGAGAAAAAAAAAGGCAATTAAAATAAGTAATAAAGTAAATTAAAAAAAATAATACATTTAATTAAAATTAATAAAGTAACAGTGCTATACAATAAAACAATAAATACAAATAATAATAAATTAAGTAAAAACTAAAATAAAAAATAAAGACATTCAACTTCAAAATAAAATAAAGATTGTATTAAATAATAATTCTAATTAACAGATAATACATAAAAAGACCTCAACCTCACAGCAAGCAATATACAGCAATATTTCCCAATTATATTTTATACATATTTATAGTATTATTATCATCTTTCACCTTTATACGCCTTTATACTTTAAGAAAATATTGCCAGCTTCATGTTTTAGGAAGGGGGGACCCCATGTAAGAGGATCCTCATATTTTTTTGCGTTTATGGCATCAAAAGTTTAAAACATAATGGTGTAATTGAAAAATGTCTTTAGAGAAAAATGTTATGCCATAACATAATCCGCGTAAAAAAAAAAAAAAAAATTAACATTTTACGGAAATTAATTTAATTTTTACTCCTATAGTATATTTTGTTCAGCTTGTCTCGGTTAGCAAATTTAACTAAAGCGGGTGGAGCATATTGAAGGATCATGTGTGTGTGGATCAATGGCAGAGACCCTGTGTCTCTGAGCTCCAGAGGGCGGCAGCATTCGGCACACAGCTGCCCAGTGTGGAGCGTCAGACGAGTGGGAGACAGAGAGAACGTGACTGGGCCCCTAGACCACCAATTACACACCGGCCCCTCAAAACACCATCCGTCCTCTTCAGCCTGGACGTTTTTCCCAAACACCTCTCATCTCCTGTCCAAACAGTCTTCTCTCCATCTAAACATCCATTCTTCATCAACAAGGGCTTCCCTGTCAGATGCCTGATCAAAAATAGCCCCCTCTCCACAGAGGTCCTCACAACCGTCGAACGATTTTCACTCTAAATCAAACCAGAGCAGAGAACACGAGGAAAACTGATTCGACACAGGTATGTATGCAAGTGTTTTATATCTTTTCTTACCTCAATGTTTTTACTTGCGACGTCTTCACCACAGCTGGAAAAGTTCAGATGCATTCTTACCCTTGGCGATCAACTGATAAGAGAGAAGAAAATGAAGAATGAAGCTTCACACTAGTCATTTTTTACATGATCTTAATAATCGAGTCCTCGGTCTCCCACAAGGACGTACTCTCGACTATCCTCTTCATAGCCTCCAGTTTCAGAGACTCTTTGTTGTTTTCCAGCATCTCCTTCAGATCATCATTTCTGCAGAGAAAAACAGTAATCACATGTAAACACCTAGGGTGAACCATCATGAGTCATTAAAATGCTATAGTTGTGCTGATGAAATGAGAGTACAGCTGTCAATCCATTTCAACTGAATGAATTTATTCTTAGTTAACATTCAGTTCTTTTATGTAGTCAAAAATAAAAGATATCTGTATTACCACTATAATATCTATTATAAATAATTTACAATGACATTGTTTTTGTTTCAAAACAGTAGAACTACTGAAAAAAACATTTCTAAAAACAAAATCCTCAATTATATATACACTCACCTAAATGATTATTAGGAACACCATACTAATACTGTGTTTGATCCCCTTTCGCCTTCAGAACTGCCTTAATTCTACATGGCATTGATTCTACAAGATGCTGAAAGCATTCTTTAGAAATGTTGGCCCATTTTGATTGGAAAGCATCTTGCAGTTGATGGAGATTTGTGGGATGCACATCCAGGGCACTGAAGCTCATTTTAGTACAGTGAACTCATTGTCATGTTCAAGAAACCAATTTGAAATGATTCGAGCTAGGGGTGAAGACTGTTTGGACAGGATGATCTAATGTCTCAACAGAAATCGAGACTCATCAGACCAGGCAACATTTTTAAAGTCTTCAATTGTCCAATTTTGGTGAGCTCTTGCAAATTGTAGCCTCTTTTTCCTATTTGTAGAGGAGATGAGTGGTACCCGGTGGGGTCTTCAGCTGTTGTAGCCCATCCGCCACAAGGTTGTGTGTGTTGTGGCTTCACAAATGCTTTGCTGCATACCTTGGTTGTAACGAGTGGTTATTTCAGTCAAAGTTGCTCTTCTATCAGCTTGAATCAGTCGGCCCATTCTCCTCTGACCTCTAACATCAACAAGGCATTTTCGCCCACAGGACTGCCGCATACTGGATGTTTTTCCCTTTTCACACCATTCTATGTAAACCCTAGAAATGGTTGTGCATGAAAATCCCAGTAACTGAGCAGATTGTGAAAAACTCAGACCGGCCCGTCTGGCACCAACAACCATGTCACAACTCAGGAGATTGTCTTGACCAGGAGGACCACACCCCTAAATGCATTGAAGCAACTGCCATGTGATTGGTTGATTCGATAATTGCATTAATGAGAAATTGAACAGGTGTTCCTAATACTCTAGGTGAGTGTATATATTTAGTTATATATATATATATATATATACACTCACCGGCCACTTTATTAGGTACCCCATGCTAGTAACGGGTTGGACCCCCTTTGCCTTCAGAACTGCCTCAATTCTTCGTGGCATAGATTCAACAAGGTGCTGGAAGCATTCCTCAGGGAGTTTGGTCCATATTGACATGATGGCATCACACAGTTGCCACAGATTTGTCGGCTGCACATCCATGATGCGAATCTCCCGTTCCACCACATCCCAAAGATGCGCTATTGGATTGAGATCTGGTGACTGTGGAGGCCATTTGAGTACAGCGAACTCATTGTCATGTTCAAGAAACCAGTCTGAGATGATTCCAGCTTTATGACATGGCGCATTATCCTGCTGAAAGTAGCCATCAGAAGTTGGATACATTGTGGTCATAAAGGGATGGACATGGTCAGCAACAATACTCAGGTAGGCTGTGGCGTTGCAACGATGCTCAATTGGTACCAAGGGGCCCAAAGAGGGCCAAGAAAATATTCCCCACACCATGACACCACCACCACCAGCCTGAACCGTTGATACAAGGCAGGATGGATCCATGCTTTCATGTTGTAGACGCCAAATTCTGACCCTACCATCCGAATGTCGCAGCAGAAATCGAGACTCATCAGACCAGGCAACGTTTTTCCAATCTTCTATTGTCCAATTTCGATGAGCTTGTGCAAATTGTAGCCTCAGTTTCCTGTTCTTAGCTGAAAGGAGTGGCACCCGGTGTGGTCTTCTGCTGCTGTAGCCCATCTGCCTCAAAGTTTGACGTACTGTGCGTTCAGAGATGCTCTTCTGCCCATCTTGGTTGTAACGGGTGGTTATTTGAGTCACTGTTGCCCTTCTATCAGCTCGAACCAGTCTGGCCATTCTCCTCTGACCTCTGGCATCAACAAGGCATTTCCGCCACAGAACTGCCGCTCACTGGATGTTTTTTCTTTTCGGACCATTCTCTGTAAACCCTAGAGATGGTTGTGCATGTGAAAATCCCAGTAGATTAGCAGTTTCTGAAATACTCAGACCAGCCCTTCTGGCACCAACAATCATGCCACGTTCAAAGTCACTCAAATCACCTTTCTTCCCCATACTGATGCTCGGTTTGAACTGCAGGAGATTGTCTTGACCATGTCTACATGCCTAAATGCACTGAGTTGCCGCCATGTGATTGGCTGCTTAGAAATTAAGTGTTAACGAGCAGTTGGACAGGTGTACCTAATAAAGTGGCCGGTGAGTGTATATACATACATACATACAACACACACACACACACACACACACACACACACACACACACACGTATATACACACACACTAATACAGTATATACTAACTGTACAATAATATAATACTACAACAGGGCCATATGATTTGAAAATCATTAACCTGCATGTCATGACATTAACCAAAAACATCATCTCCATTCATAAAGACAGATGACAGTCAGACATATTAAATTAGCCTGTACGAATGCTAGTCATTCCTCTGTCTGCACAACTCTGTCATTTACATAGATACTATGTGAGAGGAAAATTCTTCAGACAATTAAAGACATTTGCAATCATATCATTAAATGACTTAAGCAAAAAGAACTGGATTAGGCTATAAAGAGGTTCATACCGTGATGTGAGTGTTTGAATGAATGAATGAATGAATGAATGAATGAATGAATGAATGAATGAATGAATGAATGAATGAATGAATGAATGAATGAATGAATGAATAAGTCGACAATCTAATAAACAGATAAAGAAGCAAAGGAGAAAAGCACTGAAAACCACTAGATCTGTGCCTATTTTTTCCACCTCAGAAACAAATTCCTTGTTTCAAAGTAATTTAATCTTGCTGGGCATGAAAATCATGACTTTTATTTCCAGAAAACAGGTTTTCTTGAGCATTTCTCATACCCTCTGCTTGGTTTCTCCCCATTACCACTGCTGTGGTTGTTGGTCAGAGCCTGTTCCTCCGAGTTGAGGTCTGATTTTAGTGAGAGTTGAAGGTTTTCGGCAGAGACGAGAGCAGTTCGCAATGCTCCAGCGGCCTCCAAGCCTAAGCTGCCCAATCCTCCGTTCATCTTACACATGTACAGAATAACTAAAACCACAGCGGTAGAGAAGGTTAAGATGATTCATCTGCCATTCATCTGTCCATCTTTTCTCAGACCTCACTCATCTTTGTAAATCCATGAAGAAACCATCCAAACGGGATTACAAGATTGAACATTTCTTCAAATAGACCCAGAAGACCAGGTCTCAGAAGCAAAAGCCAAGAGAAAGTTTGACAGGGGATGAAAGACGATGTTTACTGGGTCCTTTCTCTCCACCAATGCCGTCAAGAGGACCAGAGAGGACAAGACAGCACTATCCTCCAGTCTGACTCAATCATCTGGTTAATGGTCACGTGCAGCAGTCGCACAACCATCCAGTGTGACCATCACACATTAATTAAATCCATGAGCGCTGAGAGACCAGCAAGGTTACAATGATTCACTCTTATGATAGACTGAAGCCTGAATTCCCATCCCAGTTCTCCTGATATATGTTCAGTTGCTTCTTGCAAAGATGCTTCTTGCTTTTGGTTTTCCATTTGAGCACGATAAAGCCTCAGGTCTCACTTAAGTTGAGAGAAGCTCAATCTCAGCCAATCCAAAGCTTGCAAGTTGCATCCTTTTGAGTGCAAGATGTGGCTAGCCAAATTAGGAAGAGGGGAAAGGGAAAAAAGTCCTGGAGGGTGCTCCTGATTTCTGAAAATATCAGGAATGATCAACCAAACTAGATCCAGAGCTTGCAAGTTGGGTCCCTTTGAATGCTAGTTGTGAATAGTAGCCAAACTGAGAAGTAGGTAAAATGCAAAGGAAGTCCAGCTGTGGTATTTCTTTGCGGCAGCAGTTGCTTCCCTTCAGAGGAAGCATAGAGGCTCTTATCTTCAACCCAACACTTTCATCAACTCTGCAGAACCGTGTTCTTTGCCTGTGTTCTTCATTCACGGCAGGTCTGCTTATTCTGATAACGTGAATCAAACTTCCTCTGCTAACCAAGGCAACAAAATATAACAAGTCTGAAACAAAAGTCAAACCCAAATAGTGAACTGGAGGCAGGAACGGGAAGAATACTTTATGCATATGGCCAGGCAAATGTATTTTAGGCTTTGAAGACCATATTCAACTGGTTGAAAACACTGGATTGAATCTGTTGGATTAAAAAGTATTAGGGATGTTAACCGATGACCGTTTGACCGATGGTTGACTGTATCAACATTAACCGAATCAGAAGTTGTCCGTAAAAACAAAAAAAACATTTGGCGCGAGGTCACAGCGTTTGGGTTCGCGCACTCACAAGATTTGCGAAAAGTAAAGGCTTCAGTAGAGATGCGCGGATGGGCTATTATTTCATCCACAACCACATCACAAAACTCATCATCCATCCGCCATCCATCCGCATCAAGTTTTTTGACCAATTTTTAAAACCGCACCCCCGCCATCCGCTGATTGGGCGATACAAGACGCTGCTGATGACAGCCGCGAGAATAGAAAGCTGTCAGAATATCAGCAGTGAACTCCGTCTCCGATCGGCAAGCAGCGACAAAAATAAATAAATTAAACGCACTTCGGCAAACCTGATTGTGGCGAAGGAGGCGTAATTTTGCGAAAGTCTGTAGCGGGAGAGAAAGGACGCAGCCGCGCGGTGAGTAAGTAGGTCAAGTGCAGATGATGAACACCTGAATTTAAACAAATTCTCTCCGAAGCACCACCAATCATGATTTTTCATGGCTGATTCTAAAAAACAAATTGGCCTGGTTGCTATTTTTTTCTTTGTTCTTTGTTTTTGCTCAATAACAGGCAAACTGCCCTTAAACAAAATATCAGTAATTTATATGTAGGTCAGAAGTCAGTACCCTTCAAAGATACATTCATATGCCCGTAACCTACGGGTCATGAATCACTAATCAACTACGATCCCTATACTTGACAAAGCACGTCCTGCGATGTGAGCTATCGTGGATGCACACATCGCGATTTCGATGCTAAAATGATTAATTGTGCAGCTAGCGAGGATCCTCTTCAGACACTTTGAAGAACGACCAGACAGTCAACATCGTTGCTCCCACACCAAAGGCAAAGTTAAACTGACTTTTTTGTCAACCTCCATCACCTGCTCCAGCACATTATGTGACAAGTAATGTATGCGCACTTGTGCAAAAACAAACATCCCCAACGTCACTTTGTAGGACAACTCGAAAGCTAGCGGCGCATGGGTTCCCTCGATCAAAAAAGCAATGCATTTTCCCCAGACTTTTGGAAAAACGCAAAAGATAAGATCTGTGTTCATTCAACAAAGAGTCGTGACCCTTATACGTTTTGTCTATCAAGATAATCTACTTTATTTCAGGCGATTTAGCAAAAATCCATTCAAAAAACCCATAGACTTTAGGACAAGGGAACCAGAAGTGCTAAAATGCTAACTCACTTGCGCGTTTTGGCCTACAAAGTGACGTCATAACTTCGGCACTTTATTTTAACATTGGAACGATACCGATGTGTCAAAAATTGACCATATTAGCGGCCGATATATCGCGCGGCACCACTATCTCAATTTAAATCTAATATAGCCCAATCTAACGTTTTGTTACAGAGAAGTCGGTCATAGAGGTTTGGCATTTGGCACAATATAAACGGTGAGTAAATTGACACTTATTATATTTTTGGTGTACTGTGCCTTTAAGTGTGTGTTCTCAGTGTGTTGTCCCTGTGTCTCATTCTCAAGGCTTCTCTCTCTGTCCTCATGACTTCAGTCTCCTGCTTGCAGTCATGTGAGAGAGCCAATTCAGTTAGGCCTAAATAACATTAAGAATCCGTCATTACCCTCAACATACCAATAACACACACACACACACACAAACCATCTTAAACATCAGCAGAAAACCATGCTCTTGAATTCAAGAAGCAGATATTAGAAAGCAAACAAAACCACACACAAACAATGACCTTCTTAAGAACAGAAAGAAATCCATACAATGAAGTTAGAGTGAATAAATAAAGACTAACCAGCAGTGAAGTCTATTTGCGACATAATAAATTACCCAATTCTCATACGTCCAACTCCCATCATACAGGCTCATTAATGCAGGAAACAGTATCAGACTTCCTGTCTAAGGAGGGAAATTTGTCATTCGGTACCATAATTACTTGGAACAGAGCTAAATGGAGTTAAGATCCCACGGGAAGAACGACATAAGGGTGTACGTCAGCCCTGTCTATGGCCTTCACAAAGAGGCTGGAGAAGACAAACACTGAGATAATCTGGACAAATAGCAAAAATAATACAGTATGTAAATGAATCCAGTGAGATCCATGGCACCTCATGAAACACCTCAGTAAAAACAATAATGTTATGACCCAGGCCTAGTTTCACAACTACCTTGATGTGATAGCCTACCCTCACCAGAGGATCAATAGTACTCTAATATTACAGTTATACTGCCCCCTGCTGGAGGAGGACTGCAACAACCAACTGTATAAATTTGCAAGACAAAACACAAGACTCAATGCTGACTCACCAGAAAATTAAGATTTTTTTTAGGGATGCACAATATATCGGCCAACATATATGGATTTCGGCCGATATATGTTCGTTTTAATGTTATCGTTCTCGGCCCGATAAGAAAATTTTTGCCAATTTATTGAAGACGATAAATAATGAAATATGAAAGAAAATGTTCAGTGCAACTCTGTCATATATTATAATGGATTATAATTGTGTAACATACTAACATTATAATTGTGTGCATGGGACATGCTTGGTTTTAATAGTGTGACTTGTTTTTGTAATCAGGCTCTTGAATTTTTTCAATCAAAATTTGGATTTGGATTTAGACCAATATTTAGGTTATCTGCTTTTAAATACAAAGGATGATCAGTATCTGGCCGAAATGTCCATCGCTGCATCCCTACTTTTTTTTTAGTAATACATTTTTACGTTTGGTACGATGCGTGATTGCATTCACTTGAAGAAAAAAAATCTACTCTGTTTTTCTGAATTAACGAGTTAATTTTTCATGAGAAATTTTTTTTGCTCTGTTTTTCTGAATTAATGAGTTAATTTTTCATGAGAAAATTTTTTTGCTCTGTTTTTCTGAATTAATGAGATAATTTTTCATGAGAAAAAAAGTTTTTGCTCTGTTTTTCTGAATTAACGACTTAATTTTTCATAAGAAAAAAGTTTTTGCTCTGTTTTTGTGAATTAACGGTTAATTTTTCATGAGAAAAAAAGTTTTGCTCTGTTTTTCTGAATTAACGACTTAATTTTTCATAAGAAAAATTTTTCATTCAGAAAAACAGAGCAAAAAAATTCTCATGAAAAATTAACTCGTTAATTCAGAAAAACAGAGCAAAAAAATTTTCTCATGAAAAATTAACTCGTTAATTCACAAAAACAGAGCAAAAAAATTTTTCTCATGAAAAATTAACTCGTTAATTCAGAAAAACAGAGCAGATTTTTTTTCTTCAAGTGAATGCAATACGCCACCGTACGTTTGTACTGAAGCAAGACTTTCAAATACACAAATTAAGTTGGCCAATTCCGCAAACCCTCATCTATTATGTCAATCACGTAGATAACAATATTACTGACAACTTTTGCATCAACAATGAAAAATACATAGTAGTTCACCCAAAAATAAAAAATTCTCTCATCATTTACTCATTCTCATGTCGTTTCAAAAAGAGATATTTTGAAGAATGTTGGTAACCAAACATGACAGAATTTTTATTTGGGGGTGTACAATCCCTTTAAGTTCTCAAAGAATAAAAATGTATACATTTCAGTGTAAATCGTTTGTGACGAGACGACACAACAGCCTGAGCCTACTGAACCGAAAAGGTAAATTACAGATCTGTCAAACAGTGATGATAACTCTGTGACACTAGCTCCATGTAAATATTACAGAAGCAGTTGATCTTAAAATCAGATAATAATATTTATCTTATCTGTGGAAACTGAAAACCACAGTAAATAAATAGTTAAATCAACGTTTACTATTGTTTACTAGTAATTTACACAGCATACATAAAACCATCAGCTTCAGTAGAGTGAACGACCATGACGTAGACTGCTTCGTGCACATCTGCATGTGTGTGTGTGTGTGTGTGTTTGTGTGAACTCTTACTTCTTGCAGTCAGCGCTGAAGAGGCTGAACGCGGCCCCTCCACTGCCGCTGCTGATGTTGCTGTTCTCCTGCGCCGCGTCCAAGCCGGACTCCACCGAGCCCTGCTCGTTATACGACACACTGTTGGCGGACATCCCGAGCATTTACACCGACTTAGACCGCTCACTGACAGCAGCACAATCTTAGTTATCCTCCGGTAAAGGCAGCTGTGTTTAAACAATATAGCGCTGCTATTTTCACTGAATGAATAGCAAGAAAAAAAACTTTTTGACTCCTGACGTACAACTTTTCCTCTTTTCCACGCAGAGTCGGAAGTGAGCTGGAGTCACATGACCGTCACATGACGGCACGGCAGCGTGACGAAGACCAGACCAAACCAAACACACACATCACTCTTCTCTCCACCTTTCCTTTACATTTTGTACAATGTATATCTATGCTTTTATTATTATTATAATGTACAATTGATTGGGTGTGGCATATAAAAGGGAGGGAAATAGGAAAAAATAGACTCGAGGCATTTATTTTTTATTTTTCAAATTTCACTTATTGTAAAAGGTGTGTAGCCCAATATATATATATATATATATATATATATATATATATATATATATATATATATATATATATATATATATATATATATATATATATATATATATATACATACAACGGAAGAGAAGAGGGAATGTTTTCTTAATGCATGAACAGTTCTTTGCCTTTGTATAGCCTACATTTCTTTTTTCATCGCATTTGTATCGCGTGTTATCCACATAAGTTAATTATCTTCAAGCTTTCAAAGTAAAAGAGACTCTTTCTGTTTTTAGATTTTCCTTTTTTTATTATTAATAATCTAACTTTATGGTCCTAATTAATTATTAAACATAGCCCCTTAACGTTCTCTTTCACTCTTTGCGTTTTGTATATTTTTCTTTATGAATTATTTAACAGAACATTTAACCTTCTTAGAAAATATTTTGTCAGCCCCTACATAGCCTACAGTAAAGTGTGATGGTAGTGGTATGGTATAATGATGTATTGCATATGCAACGTGTAAAAGAGGAAGAGTCGGCCTACTAGCCACTGACAGAAAGTTATTTTTTTAAGGCTTACCTATACTGCACTTTTCGCTCAAAAAAGAGAAACGAAACTTGTTGGATGTGTGCAGAGCGGAGCATTATCAGCTCGGCCCAAAAACAGACCAGCCAGAGCAGCTGTGCCTGTGCGCGTGTGCGGCTGATCTCGGTCACGCGGACGTTATTAGACCTGCGCGAGCCACGGACAAGCAGTTCAATTCTGCACACAATTCTCTATCTCTATTATAAACCCACGGATGACTTTGTGATTTAAGCTAGTTCAAAACCAGATGAAACAGCGCTGATATTCTCAAATTATTGACGCAAAAAAAAAAAAAAAAAAAAAACAGGCGAATGTCCAAATAAAAGTAGACGTTTCACTCCACAACTTATGAATTAACTGTAAACAAACTTTTTCTGGCAATAAATGTGCCTGTATATATTCATATTAAAAATGATGTTATATTAATAATTGTCATGTAGGCACAAAAAATGTATTTAATGTAATGTATTATCATGTTTTATTTTGCATTTATATCCTAAATCAACATATTTTTTCCACATTTTTCAGGAATTGTTGATATTTTTAAACGCTTTTAAGTCTGAACCAGAATATCAGGATATTTTATTATTTCGCAAATGATGGTGTAAAATAAAAAAAGTTAAAAGTAAAGGTAAAGTAAAAAAAGCACCACCATGTTAAATGTATAATAAATATTTTTGAGTATAGCCCTTCTAAATCCATTGAGGTAGCCCTCGCACACAAAAAGGTTGGAAGCCCCTGAAATCCTAATGTTTTATAATTACAAATGTGTGTAATTTGAGGTTTCTGTAGCAAGTGACATTTCATTATTTGTATTTTATTTTCAATGCAGATGTAATGGCATTATACATTTTTTGTTTTTATTTGAAGGCTGAAGCTTCATTAATAAACAAAACCCCAATTACCATTATTGGTTTTGAGATATACCTACTTGCTGTAAATTAATAAAGGTGATTTGACTTGATGCTCAGACAACCAGCAGAGGGAGACACATCCTGATTAAAGCGTCCTGATTCGTCATGTGCTGCTGCTGATCTGAAAGTCAGTGTAAGCTTGTTAAAGGAGTAGTTCACTTTAAAAAAAAAAACTTTTGCTGATAATTTACTCACCCCATGTCATCCAAGATGTCCATGTCTTTCTTTCTTCAGTTGAAAAGAACTTAAAGTTTTTGATGAAAACATTCCAGGATTTTTCTCCATTTAATGGACTTCACTGGGCACCAAACGATTCAAGGTCCAAATGAGAGTTTCAGTGCAGCTTCAAAGGGCTTTAAACAACACCAGATGGCGAATAAGGGTCTTATCTAGTGAAATGATCGATCATTTAAAAAATAAATAACAATGTTTAAGTTTTATAAGCACAAATGGTCGCCTTGCTCTGATGCATGTTTGTGACGCTCCTGTTTCGACTTCCGAACTCATTTATCAAAATGAACGAATATTTTTTTCAAGTCATTTGGTTCATTCAATGAACAAAATGAACAAAATACCTTGAAAAAAGATTCGTTCATTTTGATGAGCGAGTTCAAAGAGGAGAGTCACACAGAACACAGCAAGGCGAGCATTTGTGCTTATAAAACTTTTTTTTTTAAATGATTCGATCGTTTCACTAGATGAGAGCCCTTATTCATCGTCTGGTGTCGATTTTAAAGCCCTTTGAAGCTGCATTGAAACTCTCATTTGGACCTTGAATCGTTTGGTGCCGAAATATGGAGAAAAAGACTGTTTTCATCAAAAACGTTTATTTCGACTGGAAGAAAGAAAGACATGGACATCTTGGATGACATGGGGTGAGTAAATTATCAGCAAAAGTTTTTTTTTTTTTAAAGTTAACTACTCCTTTAAATCCTTGTCCGTCAACACAACACAAGTGGCCCAAAACTTGACTTTATAACTTTACTTTCAGCAAGTAAACAAAACTATAGAAATCCATGTCTGCCATAATATACGAGAAACAATAATCTTTCTTTGGTAAATCCTTAAGACTTTAGTATGTCATAAATGAAATCATAATTATGATATAAAAAGTCGAAGATATGGCATATGACATAAGACAATTGACATAAAAAGTTGAAAATTGCTTAAAAAGTCATTATTAATATAGGCTATAACGATTCAAAATTATGACATAAGGGCCCGGTTTTACAGACAGAGTTTAGATTAAGCCAGGATTAGCCTTAGTTCAATTATTCGACATTTAAGTAGCTTTCCTTAGGAAAAAAAGACAAGACAATGGCACATAAATATTTTAAGATATCTCAGTACAAGTTGCTTTCAGTTAAAACATCTCAAACATGCACTTTAGTCTTGGACTAGACTTAAGCCTCGTCTCTGAAACCAGGGGAAAAAGTCAAATGTTAGAAAGTCATACTTTCAATGTTTTATCTCATAATTATTACTGTCATAATTTCGACCTTATCTCACTTTTTTTGTTGACTTTTTAAGTCAGATTTTCTTACTGTCATAATTGTGACTTAAGTCATAATTTTGATTTAGTATGTCATAATTTTTAATTATCTCTTTTATGCCAAAATTATGGTTTTACCAAAACATTTGTTTTTCAGCAATGATTTCTTCTTCTTGTGTGGCAGAATTGGGCTTTCATACACAACCCTCACCTGGTTATCCAATCCCACCTTTTTCTTTACTTCACGTCTTACATTTCTTCCTACTTCCACATGTTTGACCCTTCGCTCACCATTACGTTGTAAAGCTTTTAGAGAAGTCAAGAGTTACTCTTTAAACCAGAGCAATCAGATCATTGTTGACCGGGTCATTGTAAAGGCATATGTTTAAAGCTCTGTGTCGGTGGCCCTGAATATCTGACTCAGGTAAGGCTGATTTGGGGGATGTTTCTTCTTTTTCTTGTAATGTTTATAGAGCAGGAGGCTAGAGGTCGAACAGTCTCAGGGTCAGTTAACAGCCACATTTACAGTGCTTGAGAGAAGACAGCATCGAGTCTTACATCAAGCCTTCAGGTTCATCATGACATCATAGATGACCTCAAAATGAACACTCATGGCTGTTTTAAGGGTTCACACACACACACACACACACACACACACACACACGTTGGTGCAACAGCATTATGAGGACTCTCCATAGGCGTAATAGTTTTTATCCTGTGCAAACTATATATTCTATCCCCCTACACTAACTCAATCCCTAAACCTAACCATCACAGGAGACATGCTGCATTTTTTATTTTTTAATAAAACATTGTTTTTTAATGTTTTTTAAGCCATTTGATTTATGAGGACTTTTGAAATGTCCTCATAAACCACCAATAAGTTGTAATACCAGTGTAATACACATGTCATTATACAAACTTGTGTCCTCATAAGTCACATAAACAAACCCACACACACACACACACACTGTGGGGACTCTCCATAGACGTAATGGTTTTTATACTGTACAAAATGTATATTCTGTCCCCTTACGCTAACCCTACCCCTAAACTTACCCATCATAGGAAACATTCTGCATTTCTACATTAAAAAATAAATGCTGTATGATTTATAGGCGTGTTTACCCATGGGGACCTCATTTTAGGTCCCCACAGTGACATGCCGCGGATAGAAAAACATGAACACACACAGGGTTTCCATGTTTTATGGGGACTTTTCATAGACACGATTTTTATACTGTACAGAAAAAAAAAAATATATATATATATACTACCGGTCAGAAAGTTTTAGATCAGTAAGATTTTTTTATGTTTTTAAGTCTCTTCTGCTCACCAAGGCTGCAATTATTTGATAAAAAAAAACAGTAATATTGTGAAATATTATTACAATTTAAAACAGGTTTTCTATGTCAATATATAGTGAAGTGTAATTTATTCCTGTGATCAAATCTAAATTTACAGCATCATTACTCCAGTCTTCAGTGTCACATGATCCTACAGAAATTATTATAATATGATGCTCAAGAAACATTTATGATTATTATCCATGTTGAAAACAGTTTTTTACATTTTTATTTCAGGATTCTTTGATGAATAGAAAGTTCAAAAAACAGAATTGATCTGAAATGGAAAGCATTTGTAACATTAATCACTACCATTCAAAAGTTTGGGGTCAGTAAGAATTTATTTTTTTATTTTTGGGGGAAAGAAATTACAAAATACTTTTATTCATCAAGGATGAGTTAAATTGATCAAAAGTTACAGTAAAGACATTTATAATGTTAGAAAAGGTTATATTTTAAAAAAATGCTGTTCTTTTGAACTTTCTATTCATCAAAGAATTTTGGGGAAAAAAGGTAGACAACTGTCTTCAACATTGAAAATAATATTTATTTTGAGCATAAAATCAGCATATTAGAATGTTTTCTGAAGGATCATGTGACACTGAAAACTGATGTGTAATCAGCAACAGTAATGATGTTGAAATTCAGCTTTCAAATTACATTTTAAAATATATTAAAATAGAAAACAGTCATTTTAAATTGTCATAATATTTCACCACATTACTATTTGTATATCAACATAAATTGCAGCCTTGGTGGGCAGAAGAGACTTCATTTAAAAACTTTTGACCGGTAGTGTATATATATTTTGTAATCCCACCTCCAAACCCATATTTCTGATATGCAAAAATATTTCTTGCAGGGTTTGAATTGACATGCTCCTTGAATAGATGAGATAGAAAGGTAGATAAAGAAATACGAGAGTAAAGAGAGGAGGGGATGGGGGTCGAGTTTTTCCTCTGAAACAAGCAGGAAACTGAGAGTCCATTTCCTGATATTCCCGTTCACGCCAGCCAGTTTGTGCCACAGCGATCAGACTTCAGCAGAGCTGCACAAAAACACATTGGTCTTTTCTTCTCTCTTTCCCTTCAGCAGGGGGTTTCTAGAAAACACGTGAAAGATGGTTTCCTGTTGTCAAAGAAATGAAGAACCTTGAATGTTCAGCAAGATAATGTTCACCTCTTAATCCCTGGAAAATGTTCATTTTGTTGTCTTGTGCACTAAAACCAAACATGCAAAATGACTGACAAGCAGTTTGTGCTGGGTGATATCATATTGCTGATTCAGTGTTTAATTTGATGTTCCATTTTAAAGTTGTATTTGAGAACCACTTGATTTTTACGTTGTATTTAGGAATTAAATGTGTGTGTGTGTGTGTGTGTGTGTGTGTGTGTGTGAGGGCTGGTATTGTGAGCTCGAGTGCGCTGAAGTGTGTTTAAACAGTGATTAGCAGCTGAATGTTGATGAATTCCTGCTCAGAGATGTGGAGAAGAGAGAGCGAGACCTCAGCATTAACTCTTTATCTGTCCCTCTGTCCCTCTGACCTCTGTCCTCCCTCTCTTCCTCTGGGGAATCTCAAGATTGTCCCGTCAGTTCATTCATTCTTCAGCAGTCAAACTCCAGTGCTAAAAATCACACTGTGAACACTTCATTATGCACACTAATTTTGAACCAAACAAACAGCCTACTTCAACTGCAAACAACACACTTCACAACACACTTCACATTAGCGGCAATAATAACAATGATCTTGCTGCACACTTGCCCTTTGCACATTAAAATAAACCACTTTATGCCAAAAAAGTATAATTTTCATATATATATGTATATATATATATATATATATATATATATATATATATATATATATACATACTCACCGGCCACTTTATTAGGTACACCTGTCCAACTGCTCGTTAACACTTAATTTCTAAGCAGCCAATCACATGGCGGCAACTCAGTGCATTTAGGCATGTAGACATGGTCAAGACAATCTCCTGCAGTTCAAACCGAGCATCAGTATGGGGAAGAAAGGTGATTTGAGTGACTTTGAACATGGCATGATTGTTGGTGCCAGAAGGGCTGGTCTGAGTATTTCAGAAACTGCTAATCTACTGGGATTTTCACGCACAACCATCTCTAGGGTTTACAGAGAATGGTCCGAAAAGAAAAAACATCCAGTGAGCGGCAGTTCTGTGGGCGGAAATGCCTTGTTGATTCCAGAGGTCAGAGGAGAATGGCCAGACTGGTTCGAGCTGATAGAAGGGCAACAGTGACTCAAATAACCACCCGTTACAACCAAGGTGGGCAGAAGAGCATCTCTGAACGCACAGTACGTCGAACTTTGAGGCAGATGGGCTACAGCAGCAGAAGACCACACCGGGTGCCACTCCTTTCAGCTAAGAACAGAAAACTGAGGCTACAATTTGCACAAGCTCATCGAAATTGGACAATAGAAGATTGGAAAAACGTTGCCTGGTCTGATGAGTCTCGATTTCTGCTGCGACATTCGGATGGTAGGGTCAGAATTTGGCGTCTACAACATGAAAGCATGGATCCATCCTGCCTTGTATCAACGGTTCAGGCTGGTGGTGGTGGTGTCATGGTGTGGGGAATATTTTCTTGGCACTCTTTGGGCCCCTTGGTACCAATTGAGCATCGGTGCAATGCCACAGCCTACCTGAGTATTGATGCTGACCATGTCCATCCCTTTATGACCACAATGTACCCAACTTCTGATGGCTACTTTCAGCAGGATAATGCGCCATGTCATAAAGCTGGAATCATCTCAGACTGGTTTCTTGAACATGACAATGAGTTTGCTGTACTCAAATGGCCTCCACAGTCACCAGATCTCAATCCAATAGAGCATCTTTGGGATGTGGTGGAACGGGAGATTCGCATCATGGGATGTGCAGCCGACAAATCTGCGGCAACTGTGTGATGCCATCATGTCAATATGGACCAAACTCCCTGAGGAATGCTTCCAGCACCTTGTTGAATCTATGCCACGAGAATTGAGGCAGTTCTGAAGGCAAAAGGGGTCCAACCCGTTACTAGCATGGGGTACCTAATAAAAAATATTACTAATATAGTAAGTAAGATTCAAATGTATTTACACAAATGTATTTTCAATAAGTTTAGTCAGGGCAGGGTACCCTTAAACGTGACGTTACATGACATTACTCGGATCCTAACCCTACCCCGGACCTAAACCTACCCCATCACCTGAACTGACGTTAAAGGTAAAGCGTCAGTTGTATGACGTCCCAGGATCTTCACATAACCGACGTTTAAGGGGACCCAAAATGGCGGATATTGACGTATAGTCAAAAGACGTCCCAAAACGTCAGTAATATGACGTCTTGGTATGAGACTGTGTTAGTTTAGTTACTTATATTTGGGAATTTTTATATAAAATATATTTAATATATCAAATATAAAAATGTCTAAACATATTTTAGTCCAAAATATTGAGAGGAAAAGATACTCAACAATATCTCAACATATACCCCTTTTTTACATTTCATAAATAAATCAAACAGGCTACATTTCGCATATAGGCTACAGCATATTAAATATATTTGGCCAGAATTTGTTAATGTTTTAATTTATTGCTGTATTGGTATTTAGAAAACTAGATGTATGGCAGATTCTTTTTAAGCTTGTTTTTTTTTTCTTTGACATCCATTAAAAAAAATGGTAGTTTGTTTTAACCGACTGTAAAAAAGGTTCTAACGTACGTAATCAATTTTTTTCCAAGCAAAAATATAAAATGTAAGGATTTCATTATATTATAGTTGATGGCTCACCATTGCCATTTTATTTTCTATTTTTGAAGACTCTGTACTATATATTTTCATTCCTACCAACAGGGGAGTAATTAATTTAATTATATAAGTATTAAAGGGATAGTTCCATCAAAAATTTAAATTGTTTCATCATTTACTCAACCTCAAGTTATTCTAAACCTGTATGAGCTTTTTATTCTGTTACACAAAAGAAGATATTTATAGAAATATTGCTAACTAAACAGTTTTTGGTCCCCACTAACTTCATAACAAATTAAAATTACTAAGGAAGTCAATGGGGACCAGACACTGAAACATTCTACAATATATCTTCTTTTGTGTTCAACAGAAGAAATAAACTCATACATGTTTAGAACAACATGAGGGTGAGTAAATGATGACAGCATTTTTATTTTTGGTTGAACTATCCCTTTAAAACTCTATGAGGGAAAAATGTATCCTTCAATCTCAAGGTGATTCAAATAGATTTGCACAGGTTTAAAACAAACAGTGTCACTGAAATAAGTGTGTTGAGTTTAGAAATAACAGCATCTTTTGATCTTAAATCTGCTCCTTTGGGAAAAAGGATTTTCCTTTGGGCTCTACATGCACCTGTCCTCCCCCTCTCTCTCTCTCACACACACACACACACACTGACACTGATTTATTGGGGTCGACTGCTGTGTTTGTAAACACACTGAGGGTCAGGTAACCTCAGTGAGCCAGATTTCTTATCTACACCACACACACATAGAATAGAGAGAGAGAGAGAGAGAGAGAGAGAGAGAGAGAGAGAGAGAGAGAGGGAGAAGCAGAGAGAGAAACTCAGTTGTTTTACCATAAGTGGAACACAATGAAAGGGAGTTCACAGCACATGAAGACTTCGAGACACACATGAATCAGTGAGTCCTGATGATAAATGAAGCCCCGACTGTCGGAAGTGGAAATTCGCTACAGATAACCTCACACACCTGTTGGACATATGCACAGAAACACACAGACAACATCATGAAGAGCTGCCCTGAAAAAAAAACTGGGAGAAAGTTTGGACAAACTGAAACATAACCGATTTGTTTAAAACAGTGGTTCTCTACTGTTTTGCTTCAGGACACAATTTCACATTAGACATAAAGTGCTGATCCAAGTATCAGAGATCATTAAATCAACATTGAAAGAGAGACTTGGAAGTGTGATCAATAAGAAACTATCAAGCAAATGCAGAGTTCAATGAAACGGATATTTCACTGAGGATGCAGGGCTGGATTAATGTTATGAATTCATGTGATGCATTTTAATAAATTAATTTTGGAAATAGCTCTTCGCACTATTTCTGCTCAATCGGAGAGAATCAAGTTCGCTTCACTGCAAACTTTGCACTTGTGTAAAAGCGGTGAACTTGTTTTACACATATCTCTTTCTTTGATATTTTGAACAATTCACTCTTTTTTTTAATTCTGACTGCTAATAGTCCAATAAAATCAGCATGAAATGGAATCTGCGATAGCCTTTTCTTCTCTATAGGGACGTATATCCGAGTGAAACGGCTTCTAGAACAAGAATAAATGTAGGGATGGACTTGATTTTGTCCATTGGGAATTGTTTCGATGGTTGTGGTTTGCTATTGGTGGATCTCATGTGATTGACAGGTTGCTCCGCCCTCTAACCCACACATCATCAGAGAAGAGATGGGTGAGGGCAGGGCTTGCACAGTTAATCATTCATAATAAACACTGCAATATTCTATGAAAAAATAAGATGTGTCAATTTTGATTTTAATTTGACACTGAATATATTGCATTTGGACAGATTACTGTAGCACATTTCCCCCAGAAAATGTAGTTCACACAGTCTCAGAAAAAAGGTACAAATGCTGTCCCTGGGGCTGTACCTTTTCAAAGGTATACTTTTGTACCCAAAGGCTGCATATTGGTACCTTAGTGGTACATATTAGCACCTAAAATGTACATATTAGCTCCTGAAATGTACATCATTAGCACTTAAAATGGACATATTAGCACCTAAAATGTACATATTAGCACCTAAAATGTACATATTAACACCTAAAATGTACATATTAGCACCTAAAATGTACATATTAGCACCTAAAATGTACATATTAGCACCTGAAATGTACATATTAGCACCTAAAATGTACATATTAGCACTTAAAATGTACATATTAGCACCTAAAATGTACATATTAGCACCTGAAATGTACATATTAGCACCTAAAATGTACATACTAACACTTAAAATGTACATATTAGCACCTAAAATGGACATATTAGCACCTAAAATGTACATATTAGCACCTAAAATGTACATATTAGCACCTAAAATGTACATTATTAGCACCTGAAAATGTACATATTAGCACCTAAAATGTACATATTAGCACCTGAAATGTACATATTAGCACCTGAAATGTACATACTAACACTAAAATGTACATATGCACCTAAAATGTACATATTAGCACCTAAAATGTACATATTAGCACCTAAAATGTACATATTAGCTCCTGAAATGTACATATTAGCACCTAAAATGTACATATTAGCACCTAAAATGTACATATTAGCACCTGAAATGTACATATTAGCACCTAAAATGTACATATTAGCACCTAAAATGTACATATTAGCACCTAAAATGTACATATTAGCACCTGAAATGTACATATTAGCTCCTGAAATGTACATATTAGCACCTAAAATGTACATATTAGCACCTGAAATGTACATATTAGCACCTAAAATGTACATATTAGCACCTAAAATGTACATATTAGCACCTAAAATGTACATATTAGCACCTAAAATGTACATATTAGCACCTGAAAATGTACATATTAGCACCTGAAATGTACATATTAGCACCTAAAATGGACATATTAGCACCTGCAATGTACAAAAGTTTATCTTTTGAAAAGGTACAGCCCCAGTAACAGCTTTCATACCTTTTTCTGAGAGTGCATCATAAACCGAAAGAGGTGATATTAGTATAAATTCTTAAAAAATACTTTGGTCAAAAATCATTAATGAAGCCCTTTTCACTGTTCATGGCTGACGGATGACTTCGGAACGATGATGTTACAGGAAGGAGTCGCACTTCCGCTGACAACATCCATTGTTGCCACGGACAAAAACGAAATGCATGCGCATACACACTCGCTCATAAAAATACATCCCAGAATGCAGCAGGGAAACGATGTACGGTGCACAGGATGCGAGTAAGCCTGCACAGATGCTCCTGAGGAAAGCCAGAGGAAACATTAGGGAGATGCCAACCAATAACTAACATCATCAACAGCCACTGGCTAAGTTTACACCTCAACAGGAAGTGACCTCATGGCCTGCATCCTCTCCTGTCTCGCAGCTCTTTTACCCTGGACAGGAAAGAACCACCCAGCGCACATGACCTTTACGTGACCTCCTTTCTCTCTGTGTAGACGTCGTGCTCATCCAGGCCTCATGACCACACAATCTCAGGGTCAAGAGAGAGTGTGTGTGAGTGTGTGTGTGATTAGTTTTACATCCTGAGGGCCATCAGACAGGATTTCACAGCTCTGTAAATCTTAAGAATGCATTAGGAGTCTCTTTTTCCTCATGATCTCTCTTCTCTGTTGCCCCTTTTCAAAATCAGCTGAAAGTCCATGTAGATATTGTATGACAGGCTGATATTAAAACCCTCAGTCACAGTTAGATGATTTGAACCCCGCAGGCTTAAAAGAAGAAAAAGAAGATGGATGTAACAATGTGTCGAAAGAAACTCCAAAGCGAGCAGCAGGAAACTACAGGGAACAAGAAAGAAAGACTTCTGTATTAAAAATTCAGAACTGGTAAACATTAAAAAAGCTGATCGTTCAGGTTCAAATCTTTACTAAGCTGAATCTGCATGTTTACAAGCCGTGAACTTCTGATACGCAATAGGTGAAAGAGCTTCACATGCTTATCACACAATCATCTAACATAAATATCATGCTTTATGTATTTGCATAATATGATGTTTTTATGAAAGTTTGTTTCCTTAAAAGGATAGTTCAAATTCATTTTTGATGTTTTATCTTACCTCAAGGGCATCCAAGAGGTAGGTTTCTTTGTTTCCACAGTATTTTCAAGTTTGATATTTTTAGGTCAAACTGTTCTTGTCTGTCAGTCATATAATGGAGGTCTATCGGGTCCACCTCAGAGAGCATGCACAGAAGTCCAAATTAAACATGATTCAATGACTCGTAAATATAAGTACACATTGATGGCTTAAGACATGAAACGAGCGGTTTGTGTGAGAAAACGAACAGTATTTATATCGTTTCCTACCTCTTGTAACCACAGCCACATTCAAGTGATGTTAAGGCGCGGGCTACAAAGTTACAAGAGGTAAAAATGATATAAAAACTGTTCATTTTCTCACACAAACTGCTCGTTTCATGTCTTAGGCCATCAAATGTGTACTCACATTTACAAATCATTAGATCATGTTTAATCTGGACTTCTCTGTGAATGCTCTTTGAGGTGGGCCTCATAGACCTCCATTATATGACTGACAGACAAGATTGGTTTACCTAAAAATATCAAAATTGAAAATACTGTGGAAACAAAGACACCTACATCTTGGATGCACTTGAGGTAAGATAAAACATATCAAAAATAATTTCAAAGTGAACTATCCCTTTAAATGTGTTTATATAATAATAAATATATGTAATACAGTTGTTAAAATAACAATTTTTTGAATGATTTTATTTTAATTTGAATGTGTATAATAACTTAAATATTATTGACATCTGTTAAATATCTATTATTATTTAATATAATATGAAAATTTAATAAGTTTTTAAAGTAAATTTGCAAAGGCTGAGAAAAGAAAGAAATGTATATATACATGTAAATGTAAATAAAACTGTAAAATAAATAAAAGTGTAAATATAATTAATATACAATAATATAGCATTTTTATAGATTATAGTATATGTAAACAAATTTTTATAATAAATAAATAAAAATCTAATGTATAAATCTAAACATCTTTTAGCATTTTTTATAGATTATAGTATATGTATACTAATTTTTATAATAAATAAAAAAATCTAATGTATAAATCTAAACATCTAAATAATATAAATCATTCCACCATTATGTAATGCAAGAGAAAAAAAGAAAAGAAAGAAAAGAAAGAAAGAAAGAAAGTACTATCCCTTTAAAATGTGTTTATATAATAATAAATATATGTAATACAATTGTTATTATAACCATTTTTTGAATGATTTTACTTTAATTTGAATGTGTATAATAACTTAAATATTATTGACATCTGTTAAATATCTATTATTATTTAATATAATATGAAAATTTAATACGTTTTAAAGTAAATTTGCAAAGGCTGAGAAGAAAGAAATTTATATACATGTAAATGTAAATAAAACTGTAAAATAAATAAAAGTGTAAATATAATTAATATACAATGATATAGCATTTTTTATAGATTATAGTATATGTATACACATTTTTATAATGAATAAAAAAAATCAAATGTATAAATCTAAACATCTAAATAATATTAATGCATTCCACCATTATGTAATGCAAGAGAAAAAAAAAGAAAGAAAGAAAGAAAGAAAGAAAGAAAGAAAGAAAGAAGAAAGAAAGAAAGAAAGAAGAAAGAAAGAAAGAAAGAAAGAAAGAAAGAAAGAAAGAAAGAAAGAAAGAAAGAAAGAAAGAAAGAAAGAAAGAAAGAAGAAGAAAGAAGAAAGAAAGAAAGAAAGAAAGAAAGAAAGAAAGAAAGAAAGAAAGAAAGAAAGAAAGAAAGAAAGAAAGAAAGAAAGAAAGAAAGAAAGAAAGAAAGAAAGAAAGAAAGAAAGAAAGACAGAAAGATAGAAAGAAATACAGAAAGAAAGAAAGAAAAAGAAATAGAAGAAGCAATAAATTTAAATAAAAATTATTTATTATTATTAAATAGTTTTGGATAAAAGCATCTTAAATGAATAAATAAGCGTCTGCTTAACAAACACACACACACACAAAATATATTGTACAATAATAACATATATTTGATTATATTTATACTTGCTTTATATATTTAAAATAAATATTACTATAATCTTTCAATATAAAATCTTTCCCAGTATAACATGAGTCGATAAATCAGTCGACAGTTGCGCAAGAGTCGCTACACTGTAAATGTACTGTACATCATCGAGGTGATTTTAGGACGACTGTCATCAGTTAAATATTTTCTCAGTCGCACATTATTAGCTAATAAAGCACATGGATTGGGTTCAGAGTCAGTCTGTGGGAATATGTCTGTTTTAAGGTCTTTGCCATCTGGGTCCACATGCTGAGAGCAGGAACAAAAGGCCAAGAGAAGGAAGGACAAGGAGAGGCGACACCAAAATAACGAGTGAAAAGAAAAACAGCAGGAGGGAGGGAAAGACTAATAAATAAATCACAGGTGGAGCTGAGACTGGACACTACGACATACACCTGACAACACAGAGTCACATGAGAACATGAACACACACTCCTGTGAGTCCAGGTCTGTTTTTGTGCTACTGTCACACAGAGTAAATCAACCCACTCCCACACAAACACAAGCACACTGTACGGGAACAGAGGTCATTCACCCAGGACGGAGCGTTTGGGGTGGTTGTGATGCGTACAGTGGCCCCAACAAGTATTAGACACTTATGCATGTCTGAATGTCAAAATATCTGACCACGTGGCATTTTATTATAAATAAAGATTGCATAAGTACAGTACACTATTAGAACAAAAAAAATGATGTGGGTTTATATAAAACCCAAGGGTTCTTGACTCAATTTTAATGCTTTATGCCAAAACGAATCGGAAAAGTCACCCTGTAGTCAATAATTGTATCACTTTAAACTCTTTAATCACCAAAATGACATATTTAAAAGTTTTAAATATGTTGTTTTTAAAACCATTGTTTTAAAAACAACATATTTAAAAATTATTTTCCCATTGTAAAAAAATATTTTCAAAGATTTGTTATCACAACATATTTTCTTTTGTCAAATCAACTTTATAATAATTTATTTAGCTGAGATAACATATAATTTTGAGTTTCTGATGATTAAATCATTCTCCTTCACTGTATTAACTCACTTTTTCCAGTTCATTCAACTTAATATTTGAAGGCAACCCAAGTTACTTACTTTAAGTTAAACCAACAATATTTTTTACAGTGTAGTAATCACAACATTTTTTCTTTTGGCAAATCAACTTAAATAATTTATTTAGTTAAGATAACATATCATTTTGAGTTTCTGATGATTAAATCATTCTCCTTCATTGTATTAACTCACTTTTTCCAGTTCAATCAACTTAAAATTTGAAGGCAACCCAGGTTACTTACTTTTTAAGTTAAACCAACAATATTTTTTTACAGTGTAGTAATCACAACATTTTTTCTTTTGTCAAATCAACTTAAATAATTTATTTAGTTCAGATAACATATCATTTTGAGTTTCTGATGATTAAATCATTCTCCTTCATTGTATTAACTCACTTTTTCCAGTTCAATCAACTTAAAATTTGAAGGCAACCCAGGTTACTTACTTTTTTAAGTTAAACCAACAATAGTTTTTTACAGTGTAGTAATCACAACATTTTTTCTTTTGTCAAATCAACTTAAATAATTTATTTAGTTCAGATAACATATCATTTTGAGTTTCTGATGATTAAATCATTCTCCTTCATTGTATTAACTCACTTTTTCCAGTTCAATCAACTTAATATTTGAAGGCAACCCAAGTTATTTACTTTTTTAAGTTAAACCAACAATATTTTTTTACAGTGTAGGAAAAACAAATTCATCATGCCTTAAAAAGTTAAAATAGCTTGAATGTAACTCTACACCTAATTTAGTATAGGCTACACTATTCTATGAATATGCAAATGAGCCCCACCTCCACTCACTCACTCACCCCAGCTCAGAGATCCACTCGTTGACGATCACACGTTGATCAGGGTGCGTTTCCCAAAGCATCGTTAGCCAACTATGGTCGCAAGTTCCGTCGTTATCAGCATAGTTCAACGAGTCGTGTTTCCTGAAAAAAAATCTAGCGTTAATTGGATCTCAAACAGTTTCATTAAAAGTAGTTATTATTCCACCAACCAACGCGAAACCAACGTGGTTGAACGATACTTTGCGACAATGGGTTTCGGGAAACAGTCGTGACTAGTTGATTTCTCCAACGATGCATCGTACTATGGTAGTGAAGCAGCAAACTCACGTCGTTGTACGGGAAACTCACCCCTGATTGGTTACGAGATAGTTTGTGACGTCAGAAACACCAGCGATTTCAAACCGTGTTTTTGAGACTTGGTTCACTGCAGTTTTAAGGGGAAAATACTGTTGACTTTTGCTTTAAGACAAACCATGTGTAAATTCATATTAAAAACACCACAGACATATAAACAACATTAAAAGCTTGATTTAATTTTACCACACAGGGACTTAATTGGTATATTACATTTGTAGTCTGTTACTAATTCCAAATTACGGCTCCAACGCATTCTCATCCTTTATCGTCATATAGAACGCTATATGACAAAACGGCGCTATATTACGCACATGGCATCCGTTATCGTTAATATAACACACGCTGTGATGGTTAGGTTTAGGTGTGGGGTAGGGTAGGGTAGTCTCATATTACGCTAAAGGATTTATTGGATTTATTACACCTTGGGTTCGCGTGTCATATTAACGATAAAGGGTGGCATGTGCGTAGTATAGGCGTCGTTTTGTCATATAGCGCTCTATATGACGATAAAGGATGAGAACGGGCACAAATTACATGACAACAAAATGTAGAACCATTACAATACACATGTTACTATTATCAGACTACTTTTGGATTACTTTTGAGCTAATTCGTTTATCACATTGAATAGTTGATAATTGATGATAGTATTCCACATTGATAATACTATATTGATATAAAAAAGCACAGAGAAAGAAACTATTCCATTTTTATCAACATAAAGTTCATTAAACATTACATTACAGCAGGATTTGTGAAGCAACATGGGGGTGTGTGAGTTTAATGACAAGCTAAATAAATGAATAAATCATAAAAATGTAATTACATAATCTTAAAATAATACAAAATTATAATAAACCTGTTTTAAAGACAAAAGCCTTCCAATGGCTGGTCTTTGTATGCAATTTCACAGAACTTGCAGACTTTATAATATATAAGTGATATGCTTTCTCAAATTACAAATACAACATAAAAGTAAGAATTAGGGATTATCAATATGATTTACTGTCATTATGTGAATAATATTTAGTCATGCAATCAATTAAAAAGTAAGTATTTTAAAACAAAATAATGTCATTATAAATATGTCAGATTACATGTAATCAGTTACTACCTAGCATTGATAATACTTCAATGTTCAAAAGGATATGAAAAGATTCTAATATGTTTGCTAACTGCTAAATTCTAAAAATGAATTAAAAGAAACTTAATTAGAAAATAAATCCATTAATGATCCCATGATGGGACCCCTAAAAAGGTTTTTATGAAGTGACTGACAGAAGCTTTTAAGGTTCTGAATTGAGTGATTTCACACACAAAAACAACTTAATGATGTTTAAAGGTATTAAAAAATTGAAATGCCGTTCACCTGTGTGAACCTGACGAAAGATGACCTCATATACAACATTAATCACCAAAACACCAGTCGATTCAAAGACATTGAGCTCAAATGATGAAGACAAATTAAGTTAGTAAAGAGAGCAGCTGCATTTGAGCAATTTAATTCACACACAGTCCAATATGAAGCACATTTTTCGATTTAATTCATACTATCACCATCTTTCTGTGTTTGACCGCATTGCGTACAGCCGTTTACTTTTTGTGTAATGTTAGCTGTGTTGTGCCGTCCCGGCTGAAACTCTATCCCGTTCACCCGGCTCCATATTACTTCTTCAAATAAACTGCCTTCAGCTTCTTCCTCTACGCCTCATTGCTTTCTGGCGTAGTCAGGGACACTTCATATTCAGCGATTTGACAGATTTCACTGCACTGACACTATTGGATGAGAACTGAATATGACATCACTGTTTTCTACAGAGCTGCTTTACTCATTTCATATTTGATGCTCTTTAACACAGTTATTGAACAGATTTAACACTGACTGAACTGACCTCAGCTGAACAATGACACTCTTGTCTTTTTAGAACCGCAGAGTTAAATTCTGTTTACATCATTGAATCATTAATTTCCTGTTTATTCCTGTAAAGCTTTGAAACAATCTGTATTCTATTTATTAAGAAAAAAATCCATTGGCTTGGCTTTTTGCAGATGGCGAGAACTGGGGATTTGAAATGTTGTAAAAGAGACACAGAGATGAGTAAGGTATTTTATTGAACATATACACTCACCTAAAGGATTATTAGGAACACCCGTTCTATTTCTCATTAATACAATTACCTAATCAACAAATCACATGGCAGTTGCTTCAATGCATTTAGGGGTGTGGTCCTGGTCAAGACAATCTCCTGAACTCCAAACTGAATGTCAGGAATGGGAAAGAAAGGTGATTTAAGCAATTTTGAGTGTGACATGGTTGTTGGGTTCCAGACGGCCGGTCTGAGTTTTTTACAATCTGCTCAGTTACTGGAATTTTCACGCACAACCATTTCTAGGGTTTACAAAGAATGGTGTGAAAAGGGAAAAACATCCAGTATGCGGACTGAAATAACCACTCGTTACAACCGATATATGCCGCAAAGCATTTGTGAAGCCACAACACACACAACCTTGTGGCGGATGGGCTACAACAGCAGAAGACCCCACCGGGTACCACTCATCTCCACTACAAATAGGAAAAATAGGCTACAAATTGCAAGAGCTCCCAAAATTGGACAGTTGAAGACTGGAAAAATGTTGCCTGGTCTGATGAGTCTCAATTTCTGTTGAGACATTCAGATGGTAGAGTCAGAATTTGGTGTAAACAGAATGAGAACATGGATCCATCATGCCTTGTTACCACTGTGCAGGCTGGTGGTGGTGGTGTAATGGTGTGGGGGATGTTTTCTTGGCACACTTTAGGCCCCTTAGTGCCAATTGGACATCATTTAAATGCCACGGCCAACCTGAGCATTGTTTCTGACCATGTCCATCTCTTTGTGGCCACCATGTACCCATCCTCTGATGGCTACTTCCAGCAGGATAATGCACCATGTCACAAAGCTCAAATCATTTCAAATTGGTTTCTTGAACATGACAATGAGTTCACTGTACTAAAATGGCCCCCACAGTTACCAGATCTCAACCCAACAGAGCATCTTTGGGATTTGGTGGAACGGGAGCTTCGTGCCCTGGATTTACATCCCACAAATCTCCATCAACTGCAAGATGCTATCCTATCAATAAGGGCCAACACTTTCTAAAGAATGCTTTCAGCACCTTGTTGAATCAATGCCACGTAGAATTAAGGCAGTTCTGAAGGCGAAAACACAGTATTGTGATGTGAGGGTCATTTCATTATGGTTGTGGAATTTATTTTCAAGGAATAGCGTGTTCTATGAATGCGTAGACCTACAGTAACATCTTCCGGCAGCTTGAGATCCTTTCCATAGAGTTGATCTCTTACCCCTAATATTGAATATTTTGAGCAGTAGGAGAACCATCTTCATCCACACAGTCAAGCTTTTTTAGTTTTATTCAAACAACCAATTCCTTGTCTCAAACTGATAATGTGGACTCAGAAAGCTATTGGCTGCAGATTTGTGTGGGCGTGGCTTGAGGGTGCAGCTTTGTTGACCACGCAGGGGAGCAGTAATGCTGACATCACTTCCCATCTTTGTTCCTGACATTATTTTCAGGTTTGGGAATGTAATTCCTCCGAGACTGGATGTGAAGAACCAGAACAGAGTCTAAAACTCTATGAACATCTTGTTTCATTCTTGTCTACCTCATTCAAATCATACAGTTGTCATGTAAATGAAATATGGTGTTTGAAAATGTCTGCATGTGTGTGTGTGTGTGTGTGTGTGGTGGTTCTTTCCTAGTAGGGGAAACTTCTGTCAGCAGTGAAGGGATTTGTGGGTTACTGCACATTTTCCACCCGACATCAAAATCACTGTGTGTGTGTATGTGTGTGTGTGTTTGCTCCTGGTAAACCCTACATTAAGGGGATAAAATGTCCTCACAAGAGGACAATATGAAAATGAATGCTAAAATGCTAAAGTTTTCTGTGATGGAGAATAATAGGGATAGGGTTAGGGTTAGGGAACAGAATATACAGTCTGTACACTACCGTATGGAAATCTTTATATACTGTATATGTACAAGGCTTCACATTAACTTTTTTTAGCTCACCAGTCACTGTGTTTAGTGGTTTTACAACGTTTCTAGCCACTCAGCATTTTCACTGGCCACAATTCTGACATTGATACAATGGTGAAAAAATTGCTAAATAGACATTATCTCATAATTTGGAAGCAGGTATATTAGGCTGCTGTCACTTTAAGACCTGACACAGATCCATCATACTGTTACACGTGTTTTCTTTCTCAACTGTTTATGCTCACTTAAAACATAACTGACTGTGTTTGCATAAATACTCAACTAAATCAGCTTTTTTAACATTATTATTCGTGTATTTGACTATATAAGTGCAATAAGCCATGAAAAAGAAGTCAATTTAGAACCGAAAGGCGGCTTTATGTCCAAAAAATTTAAATCTGAAATGCACATATTGGTCAACTAATATCTTGCTTTAAATGTACTGATATGAACAGGTTTATGTGAGAGTTTACAGCTTGGGTTTAACCAATGTATGATTAAAAAACAATCAGGTCCCATACTTATTATTCTTTGTTAACATTAGTTTGTTCATGTTAGCTCAAGTCCATTAAATAATATTAACAAATACAACTTTTAACATTGTTAATAATATATATTGTATGTATTACTATATTGGTAACACTTTACAATACGGGCTGCACTAATATGCATTAATTCATACTTAACTAATGCACAGTAATAAGTTAATGTATAACTCATGAAGAACTAAACCATTAATTAATGATTACTGCATCAGCAACTAATAAAGAGTCTATATAATTAATAGATTAAGTAATACATGAATTGCTATTAACTCAATGTGTCATTGTGTCATTCAAAAAACATATTTTATTAACTAATGGTATAAATTAATGTGTTAATTACCACAATTAGTCAAAGTTATGCACTTCAACTTCCAGTTGTCTGCTTTAATTAATCGTTAGCTAATGAAAGGTATACCTTTATATTATATAAGGTATCATTATGTTATGACTTTACTTGTTGAGGCACATCATTATTGACTACTAATTTAGTAATTGTAGTAATTTGCACATGAATTTGCACTAACAATGAAGTAATTAATCATGTAATAATGCATTTTAGTGTACCTGTCATATTATCTGGAAGGCTCATTATGGTAATTAACATATTAATTAACACTATTAGTTAAAAAAAATAGTTATTTTGGAATTAATCCACAATTACATATTTAATTAATAGCAATTAATGTATGAACATTAACCACAGACTCTTAATTAGTTCCTAATGTGGTAATCATTAATGAATAGCTTGGATAATCATTAGTTACATTAAATCAGTATTATCTGTGCATTAGTTAAGCATGAATTAATGCTTATTAGTGCACCTGTATTGTAAAGTGTTACCCTATATTGTAATTAACATTTTTCATTGTTAGTTTGCTAACTGATAGTTTCCAAATCTAACCTTGTTTTTTTTAAAGGTTTATTAATTCTGTCACAAAACAAACAAACAAAAAACACCAGAAGAGTAATCGATGCACTCCGCTAGCATGATCTAACTTGTTAAAACTTCATACTACATGTTATTTGCTTTGTTTCTTCATACAGTTGGACTGATGTAATAAACTCAACACTGGCAGCACAAACTCAAACCAATTTAAAATGACCCTAAAAAAAAACACATTTACACACACTGTGCACCTCAAGTCACATCCAGTGTGCGGGGTTCATTAAAAACGTGTCAGAGCTGTCACCAAGAGTGACTTTCTGTCAGCAGAACTATGAACTTAAATAACACGTGTGCACTTCACACCTGGGGTTAATTATGGTAATACATAGCATACATCGGAAACGCAAATACACAAATGTTAATATCAGTTGTTTAACTGAATAAAATGAATGACATTACAACTTACAAGTCCAGTCAAGCAGATATTTGCATAAGAACACTTATGATTGGTTCTCACAACAGCGCAGTCAGCCAATAAGCTGCGAGAGATGCTCTTTAGCTGAAATGCCTGGCCTCTGATTGGCTGCGTCGGCACCTGAGCTGCAGTAACAGGCATGAATGAAAACTGAGCAGCCAAACACCAAACATATGTCTGGAATGACACTACCAATTGTATTTAAAATCAACTTGAAGTATCTATTACTTGTGGAGTGAAAACATTTGTGATTAAACGCAAAAGCATTGACTTTGTCTCATATTTTTTATGCTGCTCTAGAAAAATTGCCATCTTCACTCTTATTACTCAAATATTATAACGAAAATTCTTAAAGATTTTGTAATGTATTGTGGAGTTGTGCTTGAAGTCAATTGTTTTCTTTGTGATAACGCAATAAAACATAATTATAGTGCTCATATATTTTTTTTGCCCAGAATAGATGCAAAAATAAGAGAAGAAGCAACAAAATATGAATAACTGATATCATAGTAGTCAATGTATGCTTTTTCCTGTGCACGTTTTGTTTTTATGCATTTATTTTGCATAGTAAAATAAACCTGTATCTGTAGTTTGCCTTTTGTCAGATAAATACCTTAAACAAGTTTAGTGTTTTGTTCTTTTCTCATATGTAAAATATATATTTTTTCAAATATACAAAAATTTCCTCATATTTTGATGGTTTAATCGAAATTAAAATACACCACTCCAGACATACCTTTTGGCCACTACTGGACCAAAGGGACAATAACTGAACTAAACATGTGAGATCATGTGACAACAATTCAGCATACTGTCAAAAAAAAAACATCTATACTAAGTACTGCTTTATATGCAGTATATATAGCCACAATGTATATGATGCTCGGATACAAGTGAAAGAAACAACGAAAGTTCAAAAACCACTCGTCACTGATGGAAAAATTGTGTGTCCTTGTTTTTTAAGGGATTCAGTGTCCAAACAATATTCAATGTCTCAAACATCCAGGAGTCAATATAAGTTCAGGAACAGCTGACGCATGTTCTACTGTATTTAACATAGTTTCTCTCGCTCGCCATCTCTTTCTCCATCTGTCATTTTCTACTGTTGTCTTCCAGAGGATCATTACTCAGATGACGTTGAGTAAAGTTCTCATTCCTTTCTGAAAATCAAAACTGAGACAGATTTTCAAAGTCATAATCTGGGGTATCAGCCCAGATGACTGTGAAGTAATTATAAGTGTGTGTGTGTGTGTGTGTGTGTGTGTGTGTGTGTGTGTGTGTGTGTGTGTGTGTGTGTGTGTGTGTGTGTGTGTGTGTGTGTGTGTGTGTGTGTGTGTGTGTGTGTGTGTGTGTGTGTGTGTGTGTGTGTGTGTGTGTGTGTGTGTGTGTGTGTGTGTGTGTGTGTGTGTGTGTGTGTGTGTGTGTGTGTGTGTGTGTGTGTGTGTGTGTGTGTGTGTGTGTGTGTGTGTGTGTGTGTGTGTGTGTGTGTGTGTGTGTGTGTGTGTGTGTGTGTGTGTGTGTGTGTGTGTGTGTGTGTGCGTGTGTGTGTGCGTGTGTGTGTGCGTGCGTGCGTGTACGTGCGTGCGTGCGTGCGTGCGTGCGTGCGTGCGTGCGTGCGTGCGTGCGTGCGTGCGTGCGTGCGTGCGTGCGTGCGTGTGTGTGTGTGTGTGTGTGTGTGTGTGTGTGTGTGTGTATGTGTGTGTGTGTGTGTGTGTGTGGCTGCTGTTCCACTGCTTCCCTCAGCACTGAGGATTTGTGTTGCTAGAATGAATGAGCCAATTTGACATCTTTCCACAAACACACTTACACATGTAAAACCATATGTGCCATCACACACACACACACAGAGTATCCCTTTTCCAGGGTGACGCATAACAGCAACTTCCTGTTTTTTTCTTTTTCGCGGGATTGTGTAAAACTGCTGAATCCTGGAGGATATGTAAGGAGTTTAAACAGTCAGTGATTCACTAAACAAGATCTTAATTTAAATCTGAATGCAGTCCAAGATCTATAAACATCATTTATAAACTATACATAAACTATGTTTGGGGTCAGTAAGGTTTTTTTTTTTTAAATGGCTGTTTTTATTTGATCAGAAATACAGTAAAAACAGTAATATTGTGAAATTTGATTACAATTTAAAACAATGGTTGTCGATTTTAATACATTTCAAAATGTAATTTATTCCTGTGACCAAAGCTGAATTTACGCATCATTCCTCCAGTCTTCAGTGTCACATGATCCTTCAGAAATCACTCTAATATCAATGTTGAAAACATTTGTACTGCTTAATTTTTTCCAGGACATTTAAAATTACAATTTATTTGAAATATAAATCTTTTGTAACATTATTAATTTCTTTGCAGTCACTTTTGATACATTTTTACACTCCTTGCTAAATAAAAGTATTAAATTCTTTAAAGACAACAGTAGTGTAGATCGAAAGAATGCATTTGAATAAATAATTATATTTCATTAAAATATTTCAGTAATAATTAATTTGAATATAACAGTATAGAGGGAATGCGCGTGACGTCACCTCCGGCCGGAGTGCTGCAGTTCCTCACAGTGAGTGGCAAAAAGACTGAGCGGCTGTATATGTTTTCAGCGTGAATGCCACAAAAACAAACACAACACACATAAAGTGGGAAAGAGCTTCGCGAATTGACTGTACAACTAGATTAATAAAAGACAAATTTTGGTATATTTTTACAGACTGCGATAGAAAGAGAGCAAATGGATTGCAATTCACAGAAACAACTGGACTCCAGTCAGCGAAAGGTGGATTTGCAGTTTTCATTTTGTGTCAATAAGCTGAATTTAGCTGTAAAACCATACCCATATATGTTGTATTGTTATATATATATTAACAACTCATCAATTAAATATGTATCATTCCATATTCTGCATTATTGGATGTTTTTTTTAATAAACACTGACTAAAAAAAACTATAAAGTTTTAGGGCTGGACGATATGATGATATATAGGCTATATATAACACTGATATAAGTAATCACCCAGATTTAAACCTATATTGTATTCATATAAAGCGTTATACAGGCAAATTTGCTTTATGTTTGTCCATATTGCTTTATATTTCCCCGGTGTCGAAATCAGGCAAACATAAATGTCAGGCAACACGATTCCTGGCTGCATGTCAATAATATCCATGGATCACTGGATCTTTAGTAAGTTGTAAGGAACACTATATCTAAGTC
Source organism: Hybognathus amarus (assembly GCA_030378365.1). Classification (NCBI taxonomy): domain Eukaryota; kingdom Metazoa; phylum Chordata; class Actinopteri; order Cypriniformes; family Leuciscidae; genus Hybognathus; species Hybognathus amarus. The sequence continues at coordinate 378,567 of JAQIUQ010001069.1, read as the reverse complement.
CAACATTTAATTTAAATTGATAAAATTGTTCGTTTTAGTCGCAATTTCGCAGTTTCCCCTATTAAATCCAGTCACTCAGCAGATCTTTTGCCACTCGGTCAGGCTGAGAGGGGGCTTGTTCGGCGGGAAAGTCACGCTGAATGCATTCCCTCTATATGTTAAATTTGCTAAGATAAGACCTCCAATGAAAATCACTGGTCATTGTGGCATACCTACGCTATCTCACAACCAATTCGTATGAATTCGACAAATGATTAAAAAGTGTCTAATTCGTACTGAATTCGTAATCGATTTGTCTAAACCCATTGCGATGGGTGGGTTTAGGGCCGGGGAAAGGGATAGGTCATTCGTACGAATTCATGCGAATTGGCCAATTTTAAAATATGTACGATTTAGCACAAATCGATACTAATTCGTACGAGTGAGGTCGTATGAATTGTTATGAATTAGCCACTTTTTAATCATTCGTCGAATTCATATCGATTTGGTCGTGATCAATTTGGTCAGCAAATCACTGAAAACAAAAAAGGCATATTAAAAACGAGCTATTATCGTGGATTACGATTAAAGGATTAGTTCACTTTTGAAAAACTTTTGCTGATAATTTACTCACCCCCATGTCATCCAAGATGTCCATGTCATTCTTTCCTCAGTCGAAAAGAAATTAAGGTTTTTGATGAAAACATTCCAGGATTTTTCTCCATATAATGGACTTCCATGGGAACCAGACGGTCCAAGCTCCAAAAGATCGTTAATAACAGTTTCAGATGCAGCTTCAAATGTCTTTAAACGACACCAGACGATGAATAAGGGTCTTATCATGCGAAACGATGGGTTATTTCAAAACTTATTCCAAAAATGTAACTTTTCTAAGGACAAATGGTAGCCTAGCTCTATTCTGGAGGCGCGTTTGTAACGTCACGTAATACGTAATTACGTTTCAAAAGGTCACGGGCGACGTAGCTGGAAGTACAGAGTCAGTAAGTTGAACACATAGGTTGAACGTGCAAACTAACTCAAACGCCGTTAACAAAAAAAAGGAATTAAAAGGTAAAATAACAATGTTGGACAATTTTGATTCTGTACTTCCGGCTACGTCGCCCGTGACCTTTTGAACGTAATTACGTATTCGTGACGTTACAACGCGCCTCCCAGAATAGAGCTAGGCTACCATTTGTCCTTAGAAAAGTTACATTTTTGGAATAAGTTTTGAAATAACCCATCGTTTCGCATGATAAGACCCTTATTCATCGTCTGGTGTCGTTTAAAGACATTTGAAGCTGCATCTGAAACTGTTATTAACGATCTTTTGGAGCTTGGACCGTCTGGTTCCAGTGGAAGTCCATTATATGGAGAAAAATCCTGCAATGTTTTCATCAAAAACCTTAATTTCTTTTCCGACTGAGGAAAGAAAGACATGGACATCTTGGATGACATGGGGTGAGTAAATTATCAGCAAAAGTTTTTCAAAAGTGAACTAATCATTTAACTGCAGTAAATGAACATGTAAAATGAACAGCATCTGATCACACTGAACATTAAAACCATACGAAATCTTTCTCTTCAGCTCACTCTCTCAAATCCCCGTCCGCCACTTTCCCGCCCTCGCCTCTCACGTTGACGCATGACTCTTTCCTTTAAGTCCTTACTCTTATTGTTCCCTGTGACCTAAAGCACAATCTTCCTCTTCCACACACTTCCTGCTTCCTGCTTCACCAGGAAGTGCTGTGCAGAGCCATTTCCCTCAACTTATTTGGACAAATACATTCACAATCAGTCTTTCGTTCTCAAACACGCACTTACTCACACACAATGTGGATCAAATAAAAGCTGAGATCCTTTTAATAGTCTATTAATGTTGTCTAAATGAGTATTTTCTGTGTGTGAATCAAAACACACATTTCCACAAACATTGCACTACAATGTGGAAGCATGAATGCAATGTCTGCTAGACCTCTTTTCTGGTCTGATTTAATCTGATGCTTCAAATCACCAACCCATAACTCATAACCCCCACCCACATCCATTAAACCAGCCTGAAAAGAATAGCCCAAAAATGGAAATGCTGTCATCAAGTACTCACTCCTTCAGTTCGGTATGACTTTCTTCTTCTTCTGGAACACAAAGAAGAAATTGAGCAGAATCATGGGGACTTACAGGGGATGATGTGGTATGGTCAAGAAAAGAAAACAAAATGGCATATCATAAAAGAGTCTAGAAGACTTGTACTTATTCTCTGAAGCCTTAAATATATAGCTTTGTGTAGAGCGAAGATTTTGGAAAGCTTGTCTGTTCATCACACAATGCGATCGAGTCTCGTCAGACAATTTGGACTAGAGCAAGACCGATATTATCGGCAACCAGAATGTTATCGGCCGATATTTGGCATTTTCCAAAATATCGGTACTTGGCAGTTATAATAGCAGGTAAATTAATATTTAGAAAATAAAATAAAGCGGATGAAACACACGCTTGAACCATGTCATGAGTGTTAGAGTTGTATAATTTGTCCACCAGACTCTACACCGTCCCTGTTGGCAACATTCGTTGAGTTGGTCAAGAGACATACATTGCTAAAGAACAATTAAAAGAACATCTCCATCAGTTCTCTTAACTCAAATAAGCATGACAAAATTTGTGACTATCATGTCCAGTTTTGCTGCTGTTAAATAAGCCAGAGTGAAGCGGAATTAGCTTAGTAATAATTACGTTACGTTGTTACAGTGTAGTTGACTGACTGTCCCTTTAACTTTTGACAATGTGACTAAAGTATTTCTTAATAGCGCGTGTGACCGTTATAGCAATGTAGACATATCATCTCTCCTTGGCCTTTTATATTGAAATGTATGTTTTACAATTTGCAGATGACGTTATCCATTGCTAAATTATGGCTCATCATAGACTAGCTAATCACAAAGCTAGCTAATGCCACTATTCATATCAGTGCCTGTTGTGTTGTGACAATAAAAAGAAAGTTACTTTTAAAATGCATTATCATATTATTTTAGTTGAAACTCATAAATAACTACAAAAACTAATGTTAGGGAAAATATGTTAATGTTTTGTTGCGCTTTCTGAAAAAAAAAATATTTATAAAAAAATGTATTGTGCAATATATTGCGAATACTGGATTTTAAAACCCAAAAATATTTGTATCTGGTATCGGCCTTCAAAATCCTTTATCAGTTGAGGCTCTACAATTTGGACTAAACCACTGCAATTCATATGGATTAGCTTTACGATCTCTTTATGAACTTTTGAAGCTGTCAAAGTCGTAGTTGCGATAGCTGTCAATCGGGCAGGATAAAGCTTTCAGGCTTCGAAAAAGTTCGAAGATACGAAAGTCTTACGGGGTTGGAAGGACATGAGCGTGAGTCGGCTAGATGAAGACAGAGAATTATCATTTTCAGGGTGAACTTATCCTTTAAGGTAACACCTGCACCGTTTCACTTTTCCAGTTTTGGTTACAATAACCTAAAGCCTATATATTTAATATTACAGTACGCGTAGCCTTGTTGAAATCACAGGCTAGAACTCTCTGTTTCTACAGTTCATACCAGTGTGTTTGCGGTCCTACATAGAGACGTGATTACCCGTTTTGGGGCTTGAGGGGCACGAGGGGAGTGTTTGTGCAGGCCAGAAGGGGTTTTATCAGCTCCAAACACTTGCAGGATTTCCGGTTTGGGATTGTCCGTCCAATTCCTGAGTTCCACAGGAAGCGCAGAATAAAAAGCAGGAGAAAAACGCCCAAAATCATCTCATTCCTCAGCAGTCGGTTTACCGGGGAGCATGGAGACGTTGACCACACTCCGTTCTTTATCAGGTAGAAGAAGAGTTTATAAGAAATGCTCGGCGATGGAGAAGCGCGTCAGAGCGCGCGACAGGTGGATCGAATGGCCTCGAGCTCAGCGCGAGATCACGTGATTTTATTAACTGGGTGAGTGTGAGGACAGTACTTACATTATGGCGATTTTCTTTGATTAAACTATACAGAGTTTTTATATACAGAGTTTTTCACTTACAATCAAATGAGGACATTAAAAATCCTTGACATATGGACAATGTAAAAAAATAAAACATGAGGGGAAAAAATAAGGTGCAGTGTGTTCTGACTTTTCTGGCAAAACTTTATAATAATTGTATATTTAATAATCCACGAAAATATTATCAAGTGTTTTTTTTTCCAGCCTTAGTTAATATAGGCTTGATTGACAGCAAATACATATTTGGATCTATAGCCTAACTACTGCGCGTTAAACAGACAGGGTTTAGCTTCATAGCATTTTTATTCCCCCCCCCCCCCTCCCTCTGTTCGTAAATCTTTCCCTTTATTTCATTCTGTGTTATACGTGTGACCCGGTAAACTGAGCTGCTGCGCGTGAATTCCTGCATCGATGACGTCACGCGGAGCGAGGGGAGAGCTCCTGCGTGAGTGTTTCTCTCGGACGTCCCGGTGAAGGAGGGGCAGTAATGTGGTGTGGTTACCCCCTGCACGCTTTGACAGTTGTGAGGGAACTCAACTGAGTGTGCAAAAAAAAAAAAGAAAGTCTCCTGAAACACGGAGTGCTGAGCTACGGGAAGCGCGCGCAGGATTTTTGTGCCAGTGCAAATTTGGGCACATGTGTGTTTTTGGACTATTTATAAAATTATTCCACGTTTGTCCTCAGAGTTTCGGTGGGAAACTTCGTTTCGGGAACCGCCTGGGGGACCACTCTCTTCTTCCTCTTTTGCATCCACGCACTGAGCGGTTAATCTCGTGAACAGGAGTAATCCAGCAGGTGAGTCATTGAACAAATATTTTAAATAGTTTTTGTTAATTTCATGCATGCATCATGCATTTCATTTATATGTATTTGCATATGCAAAAATTTGGTACTGGTCATTATGTGTGTGTGTGTTACTATAATTGTCATTAGATTAGACTGAACTGGATCAACACTGGGATCTGTGAATGGTCGCAAATAATGTTGTATGAAAACAGCGCCGCCTATTGGTTGTTTATCGTTAAAGCGGTCAGACTGCAAACTTAGTACACTAATGCTCAGAATAGCATACTATTTTCTGAATTATTTAGCATGCATAACGTGCATAATATGCATAAAATACTCGGATAACCTTCTTATCTAAAATGCTTGATAAGTGTGATGAAGCGAAGGTAATAGCTTTTTAAGGAAATGGAATTGCTACCACTAGTTTACTACTGAATACTGCTCAGTACGTTTATTTCGAAACGCCAACACTTTAACCCTTCACAGTTTTAAAGAAAATAAATATGGCAAATTTATGATCACTAGACATCACTTACTGAATTGATCATAGGCATTTCATTGTAGTGATGACAATGCTAACTACTTTTATAAATGCATTGTATATTGCATGATGTCATTGCACGTTGTTTAACATACTGACTTTTTAAGCAGTAGTATGCAGTATATACTGCACACTAAGCAGAATGCTAAGCATTTCATTCCAAATATAAACACAAACACACACACACACACACTAAAGGCTGGCCCTCCATTAGTCTTAACTGCTTCCGTTTCTAATTAGTGCCATTATTTGTGATTATATGCAGTGATGTGGATCTGAAAATATCCATGTGTTTATATACAGAGTTCTTATGTTAACGTTGAGCGTCTTTTCTGGGTTTAGCATTTGTGTATAAATGTAAACTCTGCAAATGTACTACACGTTGCTTTGTGATTTAATGATTATTGTTTGGCAGAAAGTGCTGAAAGTTTGCAACACTTAATATCCTTTCTCTAATTCTTTTCAGTCGTCCTTAGACCGATCATGGATAAGTATCTCAATGTACACATCACTAGCAAGTAAACTAAAGTTTATCTTTCGATGTGTTATCACACGGCTGCTCAGAGACCTGTGAGTCCGAAGATCTGGCAGTCGTTTAGGCCTATGTAAACACGTGGCAAGTGTTTACATATGACGGCAATCTGATGAATTGTGAGAGACACACACATATACAAGTTTCTGTAACTCATACAGCCTGCAGGTTTGCGACCTGTAGAAACCATTACGTGTTTGGCAGGAGATCAGTGTGAAAGTCATCCAGAAAGTCTTAAACCACTTTACTGCCTCATTGTGGTGTCAGACGTTCTGCGGTGGGTCTGTCCGATTCAAACTGCAGACATGTGAAAACACTATCTGACCCACAATCCTTATGTGGAGATTTCAAAGCTCACCAGCTGCTGTGGAAAGTGTTGTTATCTTAACAAATCCCATTTTAACAACCAAACAAAAGTAACAACAGTAACAGTAACACACATTGAATCGCACATGATTCAGCCAGTTGCGCGCACCTCAGTACTGGCAGGAACATCAATAATTTCAGCTGAATTTCTGTGAGAATGTTGCTAAGCTGACACCACAATGCTCAAATAAGCATTCAGTGCAGGGTATGATTTGTTCCTGAAATATTTTTTGTTTTGTTGGTTGGAAGTGTCCACATCCCTGATAGCAATCACAAAGTTATGGTCTAAATGTATTTTATATATCGTCTGTGGAGGCGTGGGACCATTAAATGTTCCCCCAATTCGTTGCATTCAGGTCCGAATGCAATAATAAGATGTCCTGCGCATGTCTTGCTTAGACATCATGCATCACTGAGCGGCGTTTCATGCTATGCAGAGTTAGATAGACGTCAGTCCGCAGTCGTAACCAAACTTTTACAGTTCCTCCTGAACCAAACCAACCAGCTTATGCTGTGTTCACACCATAACTACTGTCATTTGGAAGAGATTAAATGCAATTAGTTGAACTTTAAGAATTTTTTTTTGGCATATAAGAAGGACTTAGAAGGATAGATTCACCAAAAATGAAAATTAGCCTGTGATCACCCTCAAGCCATCCTACACTCTAAAAAAAAGGTACAGAAGCTGTCACTGGGGCTGTACCTTTTCAAAATGTACACTTTTTGTACCCAAAGGCTGCATATTGATACCTTAATGGTGCATATTAGCACCTAAAATGTACATATTAGCACTTGAAATTTACAGATTGGCACCTAAAATGTACATATTAGCACCTGAAATGTACATATTAGCAGCTAAAATGCACATATTACCACCTAAAATGTACACATTAGGACCTAAAATGGACATATTAGCACCTAAAATGTACATATTCACAAAAAAGGGCATATTAGCACCTAAAATGTAAATATTAGCACCTAAATGTACATATTAACACCTAAAATGTACATATTAACACCTAAAATGTACCTATCAGCACCTAAAATGTACACATTAGGACCTAAAATGGACATATTCAGCACCTAAAATGTACATATTCACAAAAAAGGGCATATTAGCACCTAAAATGTACATATCTAGCACCTGAAATGTACAGATTAGCTCCTGAAATGTATATATTAGCACCTAAAATGTACATATTGGCACCTAAAATGTACATATTAACACCTAAAATGTACCTATTAGCACCTAAAATGTACATATTAGCACCTGAAATGTACATATTCACAAAAAAAGGGCATATTAGATCCTAAAATGTAAATATTAGCACCTAAATGTACATATTAACACCTAAAATGTACATATTAACACCTAAAATGTACATATTAACACCTAAAATGTACCTATCAGCACCTAAAATGTACATATTAGCACCTGAAATGTACATATTAACACCTAAAATGTACATATTAACACCTAAAATGTACCTATCAGCACCTAAAATGTACATATTAGCACCTGAAATGTACAAGATATTAAGCTCCTAAAATGGACATATTAGCAGCTGAAATGTAGGCCTACATATTAGCACCTGAAATGTACAAAAGTGTACCTTTTGAAAATTTACAGCCCCAGTGACAGCTTTTGTACCTTTTTTACCTTTTTTGAGAGTGTAGATGTATGACATTCTTGTTTCAGACGAATATTATTGGAGTTATATTAAAAAATGTCCTGGAAAAAAATATTCAAAAAGTCGATGGACGATACGGCCGTTTGCCAAGTTATTTTAGCCGATAAAGTTTTAAATATGAATATTTTGTTACACAAACGTGTCGCTTTCACGTTAGAAGGCCTTTATCTAACCCCCAGAGCCGTGTGGAGCACTTTTATCAGGAATGGATGCGCTTTGATGGACTTCCACTTCGCTCCCATTATAAAGCTTGGAAGTCTGAAAGAAGAATGTCATATACACTGTAAAACAATATTGTTGGTTTAACTTAAAAAATGAAGTAACCTGGCTGCCTTAAAAATTAAGTTCATTGAAATGGAAAAATTTAGTTAATACAATGAAGGTTGATTTAATCATCAGAAACTTAAAATATTATGTTATGAACTACATAAATTAAGTTGATTTGACAAAAGAAATAATGTTGGGATTACAAATCATGAAAATATGTTTTTACATTGTAGGACAGCCCAGTTCTCATCCCAAAGCGCCATATACAACGCTTTTGCAAAAGCGTAAATATCCAACGCACATGGCACCCTTTAACGCCAAATGAGACGTAAAAATAAATCGGGCAGAAGGCGCCTCCTAGTGGTCTAACCCTACCCCATACCTAAAATTTAACCGTCTCATTTGGCACTGAAAGGGTGCCATGTGTGCGTGAATAGTTACGCTTTTGCAAAAGTGTCAAAATATGGCGCCTTGGGATGAGAATGCGATTGTGTAGGATGGCTTCAGAATAAGTAAATCATGGGCTATTTTTCATTTTTTGGGTGATGTATCCCTTTAAGTAGGCCTACACCTTTATAATATGGTTAGAGACAAATATCCTGGGAAACTAAAATTGTATGTCATTTATATTGAAACTTGTATGTCATGTATGTTTGTAATCACATATTTGCAATGATTAAGCTGCAATTTAGTACAAAAAAAACCCGAACATTTAGTAGCATATCCAGATTTTACCAGCCCTACACATGCACACAAAATCATTAAGCATAGATCAGGGGTAAAATGGGTCATTCATCTCCAAAAAATATGACAGACCTTGTTTAAAGTGCTTCTCATATCCACAGTCTCTTGTTTGACTGTTAATGAGCATAGACTTCTACTGATTTTAAAACAGGTTAATGATGATATTTCCTATGGCCTACAAGCCCTACCCCCTAGATTTCAATAAAAACATGTTTTGGCTGATTTTTAAGTAGTGAGGACCAGTAAAATGTCCAGAGATTGTCATAATGTTTCACTATATAAGTGAGGAAATTTGGCTCACTCATTTATAGCCAAACACACACACACACACACACACACAGGTGTGGTATAATAGCTGTTGTCAAATGCTCTCTAGGGAACACTGAGACCTGTTTTACACCGCGCTTTAAACCTGAACTCATTAAACCAGCCATAACCTAATGATTACTGTAAGCTGTTCAAGATGAGAGAACACACACGTGTGTGTGTACATGTGCATACAAGTTAAAATGAACCTCAAGAAGAAAAATGACTTTTAATATAGTTGACTTTGCATAGTCTCGTTTTCATGAAGCAGAGGTTTGTTCATGCATGTGTGTGGCGGGACAACATGCTAAATGCTGTTTCAGTAATCAAAGCCATGTTTTTAATAACATGCTCTTATTAAAGTTATATTTAAAACCTGTATAACCTGAAATCATCATGTTACAGATGGAAACAGAAATGTATCATTACACCCAGATGAAAATGAAACCACTTTAGCTGCGTTATGAGTTATGATCTGACTTTAAATCATCAGCACTGTTATAAAGCATGCGAATGTGTGTGTACTTATGAAAATACACATTTCTTAGAACCATGTTTGATTCAATCAGCTGTGATTTGTAACAAATGCACTTCTTAATGATGATTAATTTTCCCTAGTTTTCTGCCTTTAAAAGTGCACTAGCTCGCTCATGTTTAAACATGAAACAGGTCATATCTGTGTGCTTATGGGAAATGGTTACAAATTGCATGTTTTTTTGTTTTTTATTCTTAATGTCTGTTCTGTGTGTTGTCTGTACACTATGATGGGTGCCAGCTGCTCTGTAAGGAAGTACAGCAGAAATAACATTTCATAAACAGCTAGTTCAGTGCTCAGGGCACAAAGGAAAGATGGTACACTCTCATGTAAACATTTTCAACTTAGAGGAATATATATATATATATATATATATATATATATATATATATATATATATATATATATTATATATATATATATATATATTTATTTATTTATTTATTTTTTTAAGTTATTGCCTTAAAAAATAAATTAGAATGTTCTTTAACGGCAGTGGATTTCAGAATTCACCTCCTTTAGTAATAATAAAAAAACTCTGGAATCCATGGTGCCGTTAAAAAAAATTATAATTTATTATTTTTAAGCGGCAAATAACTTAAAAAATATATATACATGTATCATATATATATATACATATATATACATATATATATATATATGTAGGTGTCAAATGATTAACCGTCGATTAACGCATTCAAAATAAAAGTTTGTGTTTACATAATATATAGTGGGTGCACTGTGTATAATTATTTTATATATATAAATACACACGACATTTATATGTTTTCATGTATATACTGTATAAAGATTTATATATCATTATATTATATATATATAAATATTTTATATATAAATAATATTTTTTCTTAAATATACATGCATGTGTGTGTATTTTTATATATACAAAATAATTATACATAGTGCACTCACATATATTATGTAAACACAAACTTTTATTTTAATGCGATTAATCGCCATTAAACCTTCAATATACAAAGAGTCGGATATGGTTTCAAAGAGGAAATTATTTGATAAATACTGATACCCATGTATCAATCATCATATACTGTTGCTATTATTATACTGTATATTCTTTTTAATGTATTATTATAGATATGTTTATATTATTAGATACTATTGTATAAGACTCTGTTTTCTCTCTCTCTCAGGTAGCTGATTGACCTGGGTGTACCTGAGGGGACAGACACTCCCGAAAGTCTCTCTTCTTGCTGTCAGACACACCTGAGAGAGAGTGACATAGACGGAGAGAGAGAGAGATATGTACACAGCGGTCCTGCTCTCCTCTTCTCTGTTTCTCCTGCATGTGACCTGCACGCCTCAGATTCATGGTCACCACGGGTAACGGCTCACATAAATACACACACGCTTCATTCGAAATTGAATATAGTATGTGAAAAACAGTACGTATAAAAGTGTAAGTATTTAAAAAAGAGTAGGTGAAAAGTGCTCGGAATGACCTTACTACTAGATTCTGAAGTATGCTGACAGTTTTACTATCCCATGAGGCCACGAGAGAGGATTTATGAATGGCAGTGAAGTATCATAACTGACGCTGGTAGGTCACATGACAGTAATAGCAAATGTAGTACGTGCGAATTCCAGTCATACTAGACCATTTATACTATATAGAACTTTAAGATACTTTTTCAACCGTCGTAGATAAATTCAAATTCAAATGTTGTACATACCAACTCACATGCAGCAGTAGTGTCAGGAAGTGTCTAATTCACATGCTCTTGGGCCTCATGGGGTCATGGGTCACTGATAAGGTCTAAAGGTCAACGCATATAATAGCAGCTAATTCATCAATCAGCCACGTCCCGTTAGAACTGATGGACAGCAGCTTTTGATACACAATGTAATGTCTTCCAAGCGTTATATTTAATACACAACTTTTAAATGCATATTATAATATAATATAATTAGGCTGTGCAACAGTTAATCGCTGATTAATCGCATCCAAAATAAAAGTTTGTGTTTACATAATATATGTGGATGCACTGTGTATAATTATTTTGTATATATATATAATATACACACACATGCATGTATATTTAAGAGAAAAAATATTATTTATATATAAAAAAGTTATATTTATATATAATATAACTATAACTACATACATATAGTACATGAAAATATTTCTCTAAATATAACAAGCATGTGTGTGTATTATATAAATAATTATACACAGTGCACCCTACATATTATGTACACACAAAGCTTTCATTTTGCGCATGCCAACTAATCACGATTAAGTGATTTTGGCAGCTGAAATATAATATAGTATAATCACAATTATTAATATTTCTAATCAGCAAGTACCCATTTATTTGACAGTAAATTTATTTAAATTTGTTTTTGAACTGTTTTCAACATTGAAAATAATATTGATAATAAATGTTTCAAAAAATCAGCATATTAGAATGATTTCTGAAGGATCATGTGACACTGATGACTGGATTTTAAATTGTGACATAAACTATATTTTTTGATCAAATAAATGTAGCCTTGGTGAGCAATAAAAAATCTTGACCGAGCCCAAACTTTTGAACGGTAATGTAAAGCAATATTTGTGTGTAAGAGTGTGTATAACTGTGTGTTTCAGAAGGAGAGTGTGTGTTGGAGGACGCGTAAACTACGATTCGTGTGTCCTACAGCACAGAGTCGTTCCTTCAGCCTGTACACAAACCCTACATCACCATGTGCCAAAACCAGCGCATGTGTAGCACATACAAGTAAGATCACACAACAACACAAGAAATATATATTACACTGAATAAAGTATCAGCATTTCACTAGACCATGTGTTTCACAGGACAATCTACAGGGTTTCGTACAGACAGGTGAGCAGAGCGGCTACAAATGTACACATTTTCCCAGAATGCTGTCCAGGTGGCGCGCATACATTCACACAAGCTGTACCACAAGGTAACCGGAGGTCCAAAAGTCATTATTGGTTAACGTTCAGCTCTGAATGGGTTTTCACATTTAAATCCATACATGCATATGTCTGTGTATTTCAATGTCTCTCTCTGTACGCGGTGTGTGAGAAGACGTGTGTAAACGGAGGGTCATGTATAAGGCCTAATCACTGTTCATGTCCGAGAGGAGATTGGACGGGACGATACTGTCAAATAGGTACTCACAAACACACGCTAACATTCATTTACTGTTATTTTCATGGTGCATGCTTTATAAATGAGATTGCATGCACAAAGAATGGCATGCTTTGTGAGTAGGGATGCAATGTATCGTCGCTTACAGGTATCAGGCTGTTTTTAATGTTACTGTCATTCGGACCGATAGGACAATTTCGTCTATGTATTAAAGCTGATAAATATTGGAATATTTCCTTCAGCTGAGACATTTTAGCACTGTTCGCCATGATGGTTTTGAAAATGCAGGAATTATGATTGGAATCACTTCAAAAAAGAAAAAATACAGTTAAGAGCAACATGTGCAACTCTGTCATAAAGGCAACATAAAATTATATTGAGAAAAATATAATTATGTGCTTGGGACATGCTTGCTTTTAATGGTGAGACTCTTATTTTGTAATGAGGCTCTGAAAAATTACATAAAAAATTGCATTTAGATTATCGGCCAATATATTGGTTATTGGCTTTCAAATATAACAAATTATCGGTATTCGGTGACATTTTTAAATTGGTGCGTCCCAAATTGTGAGCCTTATATACAGATAACACCTAAGGGTTTATATATGTGTCTATACATATATGTGTATGTTACATATATATGTATATATATATATATATATATATATATATATATGTATATATATATATATATATATATATATATATATATATATATGTATATATATATATATATATATATTAGGGCTGTGGCACACCAAATTAATCACGATCAGATCGCATCCAAAATAAAAGTTTGTGTTTACATAATATATGTGTGTGAATTGTGTATATTTATTTTGTATATATATAAAAACACACACATGCATGTATATCTAAGAAATAAATATTATTTATTTATAAAATATTTATATTTATATATAATATAAATTACATATAAATATATATATACAGTATATACATGAAAATATTTCTTAAATATATACAAGTGTGTATGTGTATTTATATATTTAAAATAATTATACACAATTCACACACATATATTATGTAAACACAAACTTTTATTTTGGATGTGATTAATCAGATGATTATAATAGTGACAGCCTGAATATATAAATATATATATATATATATATATATATATATATATATATATATATATATAATTATTTATTTTTTTAATAGAGAGCAAGGAAAGTCCTGTTTTCCTGTTTTTATATAAATATAAAAATAATTACTAGGGCTGTCAAACGATTAATCAGCGATTAATTCGCATTCAAAATAGTTTGTGTTTACATAATATATGTGGGTGCACGGTGTAATTATTTTTGTTTATATATATATATATATATATATACATGAATATTTAAGAAAAATATTATTTATATATACAATATATTTATATATAATACAAATTATATATAAATCTATATACAGTATATACATGAAAATATATTTCTTAAATGTAGACAAGCATGTGTGTGCATTTACATATATATATATATATATATATATATATATATATATATATATATATATAAAATAATTATACACAGTGCACCCACATATATTATGTAAACAAAAACTTTTATTTTGGACGCAATTAATCTATCGATGTAAATCATTTGACAGCCCTAATAATTATGGGTTAAACACTTATTTTAAAGGGCTCACGGAAAACCATTTCACTGCTCATTAAAATGACATTTTTCAGAATATATTAGTAAACTTGTTTAAGGGTGGAAAGTGGTCTTACTTAATTTTAATGTTATTGTTGCACGACAGCTTTACTAACAATATAAATGGGCTTTAGGGAAAAAGAGTGGTTCTTTTAAAAGACATCTTTCTCTCTCAGATGTGGATGAGTGTAAGGAAGGTCATCGCTGCTCACAGAAGTGTGTGAATACGCTGGGGAGTTATCGGTGTGTGTGTCAGGAGGGATTCAGTCTGGCTGAAGATGAAATAGCCGTGTTCGAGAAGTCGATCCCCCTCCCCTGCCCACCGCTGCTCCGAAAGCCGACGATCGCTCATCCAGTAGCGATGCTGGTAAGACATTAATCAGCCGCAGACTTACTGATAAATATTCATCATCAGCACTTAACGTATAAGAACTATGAAATCTCCATACACACACACATGATGACATCAGGACAAACCACACAATTTTGAGTATAGAAGCATTGGAACGCACTACTATATCTTAAAATTGCATTGCAATCCCTGTTCACATCCATCTAAATTCATTATTAATTATAGGTTCATACATTTATAAACTACAGTGACAGTTCTGGTCTCACATTCCTGTCCACTTTTCTGCAACTGAAAATGTGGGAAGAGAACCGTCTCAGATTCCCCATTTCCATTGCACAAGGGGTTGTGGGCAATATTAACCAAAAAAGCATGCACAGATGCATACTTCACAAATCCACTAGAAAAACCCAGCGCTTTTGGCACAATGCTTGCAGAAATACAATGAACAGAGACACATTTATTCTAAACTCGCGTATTATTTAGGAAGAATAGTAACATTCATAGTAGCAAACAAAACAATTAATGGGCTTAAGTGGGAATGCAATTACAGTGTGTGAAAATATGTCATAATGGGTAAGTGTGGGCTATTACACTCAGTCAGTGTATAGGTGTGTTTCCTCTCTAGCGCCCCCTGCAGGTGGAACCCTGACCAGCCTCACGGTTCATTATTACTTTTGGTACGCGCTATGCCACTCTCAACTCGTTACCGTGAGTAATAGTGCACTGTGACTGGTGACCACAGCGACCGCAAACCTGGAGCACATCCGTCTGCCTCCGAACAACAGTGACAGAACACCTGAACAGCCAGTGTTCTTCACAATACAGGCCCTGGCTGCAGCTCTCATTGACTTTCTGTGTTAAGAGCGCGTAATATCATCTCCAAAGATATTTGACAATTCCAGACAGATATTGACAATTTTCAGATTTTTACTTACCCTTTTTTATAAATAATATATATATACACTATATATATATATATATATATATATATATATATATATATATATATATTAGGGCTGTCGTAATAACGATTAATCGCATTAAATCCAAACAGTTTGTGTTTACATAATATATGTGGGTGCATTGTGTATAATTATTTTATATATATAAATACACACACATGCTTGTGTATATTTAAGAATAATTTCATGCATGTACTGTATATAGATTTATATATAATTTATATTATATATATATGAATATAAATATTTTACGAATAATATTCTTTCTTAAAATATACATGCATGTGTGTGTGTATTATATATATATATATATATATATATATATACAAAATAATTATAAACACAATGCACCCACATATATTATGTAAACACAAACTTTTATTTTGGATGCGATTAATCACAATATATATATGAATATATATATTTAGATGCAAAGTGCCTCTAAATGCCATTTAAAATGTTCTTCTAAAATACCATTTTTATCAAACTTGTATATTTAAGTTCAGTAATTTCACTTAAAGGACAATTAATAGTTAATCTTCATTGCCATTTAAGTGAAATTACTGAACTTTAATATACAAGCTTAATAAAAATGATGATTTTAGAAGAAAATTTCAATTGGCACTTAGAGGCTTTTTGCATCTGAACTCTTCTATATATATATATATATATATATATATATATATATATATATATATATATATATATTAGGGCTGTCAAATGATTTGTCATTTACATTTTTAGTTTTAATGAATTATAAATATTTTAATAAAATAAAAATTAATTATTTATTTATTATGAAATTATAATTTTTAATCAAAAAATTATAATGTAACTCTATGACTATTAACTAGTTTATTTATAAACAAAACAATGCTGATTTGCTTATAATTTCCAACCTGGTGACTCTCTTGTATTAGTGTTATTTTTGTATTATTTATATATTTTTATTGTTTTGCTTTTTAATATTTATTATTAGCTTTTATATATATATATATATATATATATATATATATATATATATATATATATATATATATATATATATATATATATATATATTATCTTTTCATTTAAGTTTAAGTTGAGTAATTTTGATATTGTGCTTTTGTCATTTTTATTTATTTGGGGGCTTTTTAAATATTACCATCTAAGATTAAATGATTTTCTTATTTTAGTCTATATTTTTTTTCAGTTAGTTGCCTTTTTTCACAGTACGCTTTTTTTATGTAATACTTATATTTGAGTTTACTTTAGCGTTTTCAGCTGAACATTTTATATATATATATATATATATATATATATATATATATATATATATATATATATATGTATATAGATGGATAATGTAACACTGTTTTTGTACCAGCAATAAGAGAATTAAAGTCAAAGTCATTTCACTCACAGCCAAAATTACCAAAGCTGTTCTTCAAACTTATGATTAAATTTCATTTTTGAAATCACACATTAAATCTGACCACAGCTGTCTAATAAATTTGGTTTCTAAATGCTCAAATCATGACAAAAAAAATAATTTTTCATTTTCTGGCTGAAGCGGTCATTGCGCCACTAATGTAACTTTACTGATTGGCTCTTTTATTTTGAAGCGCCATATTGCGAGTTGCACTTACTCTTATTCATATTAAAGAGTAGCACCGTCTTTGTACAGTATATTGAAAATCTTTGTTAAAGTTTGAATTCATGAAGTCCCTTAGAAGCTACTGAACATTATACTCTCCCTTGTCTGCTCTATATTAGCCTATGCCAAAACTATGTTGTGCCTTTAAGCCTGTTGGCAGTGCTCCTCTCACTCCTCTCCTCTGTTTTCTTTCCCTGAACTATTTCATATCTGTCTAACGATTTAAAAATAACAGCATGGACAGTAATCTCCTCTGGCCTAAATAGCTCATGTTTGCTGTTTCCTGAGCGACAGGCTGAAAAGTAATCGCCACGTTCTGACTGTTGGCTGGAGCTCAAACACGCATTTCTGGAGTTTGCTTACTAGAAAGTGCAAGAGAGCAGAACATTTTAAAATCTCAGCAGTAATGTATGAATCCAGGCGGGTGAAAGCTATAGCAAAGGCAGTCTCATATGTTGATGAAGCTTGTTTCTAGGACATGCTTAATTTCTTTATTCATTTTTAGATATCAAAGGAAACACATTTGAAAGTAAACCTTTAAGTGACCCCACACACTCGTTTCTCTGTTCCCACACGAGTCTAGACCTCAGTGTTGCTGAGTTTGACCCTGTGCCACATCTGTCTGGTGAGACGTCCCCTGAGACTCAAGGTGCAGAAGCTCAGTTTACTCTAAACCTGTCATCAGCCTCGCTGACCAGCAAGAGCAGTCCCTTAAACACATGTACCGTAGTAAACACAGTCCACACCAAATATTTCCCTTGCTATTGTTAAAAAATATATATATATATATATATATATTATTCAACAATTTATGGCTTTAAACTACTACTAATTATTATAAATATGAATTATTTAAACTATAATAATTTGAGATGTTTTCAAAAGTGTAAGCATTTTTTTCAGTCTTACAGACCAGCAAAAGTAATTCCTTACACTTAAACATTTAGCATAACCACAGTTTATGTTATTTGCTACTGTTACTGTAAAAATAATTACTTTAAAACAAGATTATCGTATAAATATATATATATATATATATATATATATATATTAATTGTTTATTTTTTTTTAAAGATAAATGAGATGTCTTTCAGACAGTGTAAGCTTATAACAGCAAGAAGTTTCCTTACAAACATTTACACCAAATGTTATTAGCCAGTTACTGTTGACTACTGTAAAAATAATCTAAAGTAAATGAATAAATAACAAATAAAATTAATTTAATGCATAACATTCATTTAGTAAAAATATTTATTTAAAGTATTTAATAAAAAGCTTTTAATAGATTTTTTTATGACAGTGATAGCTAATACCTGATGATAACAGTTTTCTGTAGTATCAAAAACAATCTTTACTTTACGTCACTTTTTAAAATATATTTTTAAGTTGAATGCTTATTCCGCAGCTCATTCAGAGTGTGCATGTCAATTCGTCAACTATCACTTTAAAGTTCGAGTTTCTCTGCATAGAACACAAAGTTATAACCTGCTTGTTTTTTTCTAATCTTTATTGTGTCTGCTTGTGTTTTTTAAAAACTTTATATAGGCTTCAAAATGTGAATTAACTTGTAAAGATTATCTTAATAGACAAACGTGTAAGGGTCACAACTCTTTGTTAAACAGAGATCTTATTTTGGCGATTTTCCAAAAGTCTATGGGGAAAATGCATTGCTTTTCCAATTGAGGGAACTCATGCGCCGCTGAGCTTCCAAGTTGTCTCTACAAAGTGACGTCATCACTTCGGCACTCTATTGTTTATCGTTTCGATGATTTAGCATATTTTTGCCTTTTCTTTACACTCTAAAAATGCTGGGTTGTTTTAACCTAACTTTGGGTCAAATATGGACAAACCCAAATGTTGGGCTTAAAAATGTTAATAAAAAATGTAACCCAATGGCTGGTTTGTCCATATTTTACCCAAAGTTTAGTTAAAATTTTAGAATTTTAGAATATTATCTCTAAAAACTGTTTAGCTTATACGTTATATGGGGGCATATAATAAGTAAGAGAAAATCGCTAGTTAATACCACTAACAAGGCTCAAAATAGCCCCACAGTAACTCAGTAGCATAATGAGGGTGTGTACATGCAAATCGAAGTGTGTAATACTGGCATAATAAGAGTTATTTTATAAAGACAGTGCACTTAGTGTATACAGGCAGGGGCATCTGGAAAACAGTCTCACTAGTCAAACCACGAATGACGTGCTGAGTGTATGAAGTTCAACGAATTTCCTAACTGTATGAACGGCATTCGTGGTTCAATTAGAGTCAAGACTGTTTTTCGTGGTATATGTATACACAAAGTGAACCTGTCTATAAATATCTTCTTATTAACGGCTTGTACACCTAACAAAGTTCTCAATGCTTCGCTTTTGCATGTATGGACCCTCATTATGTTACTGTGTTAGTGTGGGGCTATTCTGAGCCTTGTTAGTGGTATAAACTAGCAATTTCTTTTTACTATTATATGCCCCCATTACTAGCATTATGCACTCAAACAGTATTTTAGTAAGATATAAACTCTTTACATTCGATTATCATGAAAAACAAATCTCAGAGAAACGGTCCAGACTAGGTACCGATGTGTAATTAGACTCAAACGTTCATTTTGCCCTGGCGTTCTCCTTTATAAAAACTTCCCCTTTAAGTAAAATGTTTCATCATTTTATTTAAATCTAAAGGATCAGAGAAAGACAATACATGGCAGAGCGAGAGAGGCCTAATCTCTTAAATGGCATTTAGACCTCAACTATTGTACAAATACTTTGTTGAGTCTATAGGGCCCAAAGTCCGCTGAAACCTTAAGTTTTGAAACTCCATTAGTGTCATCAGATAGAAGAACAGGAAGCTGAATGTTTAGCTGTACGATGATGGTGATTTTGCTTTTAAAGAGGCCACTGCTGGAGCACGTATTTGTAGCTGCTGTTCCCGTTTTCGTTTTGGCTTAATCCTGTTGCTCGCATTCCATATCTATCAAACTCAGACTGCTGGGGGTCACTGTTTTCCCTCACACAAATCTTCTCTCGCTCGCTCTCTCCCACGTGTCTTCATAACACACACATCTGGGACAGATTGACTGAGCTTCAGTGTGCGCCTGTGGAAGCAGCCAAATCAAACGCAGAGAAAGAATGTGTGTGCGCGACCCATTGACTAGTTTTTAAGACTGACAGAGCTCATAACCTAAAACATTCAGAACAACAGGCAACGGGTGGGGACTCTACTGGGCTGAGCTCTGATATGATTGGGGCTCAATCATGTCCATTTACAAAACAACCAATCACAGTCACAGTTATCTCTTATTGAAGCTTGTGATTAAATATGACCTGATTTCATGTAGTGTGGAGAGCAAAAGTCTCAAAACACTGGGATTTCATCAGTTTTAACCTGGACATGAACAGTTGTTGTTTAAAAAATAATAATTTTAAGCAAAGAGATCTGATGTAACATGAACTGTTTTCTTTCTAGCTCTTTCTAGGTCAGAATTAACCAATTAGTGACATGTGACTATTTGCAAAAGCTGTCAGATGTTCCTGATTTCATG
>JAQIUQ010001069.1:325000-355000 GCA_030378365.1 Hybognathus amarus | reverse complement strand
GTGTGTGTGTGTGTGGTCCGTCTTTAATTTATGTGTGTATTTCTTTTGTTTCTTTAGATGGAGGTTTTGTATTGGTGGAGAATGTTACCGAAGAAGTTCAAATGCTTAAAAACAGAGTGGAGCTCCTTGAGCAGGTCAGAATCACACACACACACACACACACACACACCCTCAGGACACATCCTACTTCAAACGACAGGGAGCTGTAGCCCGTTTGCCAAGAGAGTTATTGGTTCAAAACCTTGCTAATGGTTTAATTAAAAGCAGTAGTCAACCTCACACATCACAGGTTCTGAAACATAAAACACAGACACAGGTTTTTTTGTTCGTCAGGAAAAGAGCGTGTTTGGCAGATATTTCTAGTAGATAATAGTTTGTTGTTTTAGTCAATACCACAGGGACTGGAGGTATTACATAGTCACATTATAAACAACATTAGTTACCAAAAAAAGAAAAACAGTTTTTCAGCACTTCCAAAAGGTTTATGTATAATTTAAAGTTATTGAACCTGTTAATAAATAAGTTAGCACTCATTAATCTCGCTCAATTAAGATATAAACAAAACAATATTCACATACTCTAGATGTGGTGAAGCATTATGTAAGGATAAAGCAGTTTAAACTGCATATTCAATTTCATATTCATTCGGTGACGAGCAGTTTTCTATATTATATTTTTATAATATTAATTCTTTATAAAAAAAACTAGTTCTGCTACAGTACAAATTAATGTAGACATGAACATGCATACTAGGTAATGAGATGCTGCAAGGAAAGTAGGGAGAACCTCTCACAGATTTAGGCAGGTGGAGCTGGGGAAGGAGGAGGGCTAGGGAAATCCCCATTTTGTTTCCCGGTTCGGGACGGAAATATGTCGATAGAACAAACAGATTGATTTGCTTTAAGAGCAGTCGTCAGCTGCTCGGAATAGCCTGACTTCATCATACTCATATTCTTGTTGGAATATGAGTCTGAAACTGCTCAGTAGGGCTTTGATTATGAGGCGTGTCTTAACCGAACCAGGAAAAAAAAACAACAACTCTGCACTCAATTGGATAGTCGGTAAACCTACAACCAACCAGAGCAACGCAGTAAGTCAACTACTTTGCATACAGTTAACTACAGAACGTAGCCTAACTTTACTTATTTTAGAAGTTAAATAACAAGTGTTGCTTCTTTTACTTACTCCGTCATGAGTGCTACCAAAGGAGAAACCACAACGACCACAGGCTTTTCATTACGTCCCATCTTCTTAGCGACCATCAGAGCCAGCTGATAAGTTACACTTTTCCTGAATCATGTGGGACGGCAAAAATATCTTTCCAATCAACAAATGCCTTGATTACAGTTTTCTGTTTGTCTATTAAAATTAATGCGCTTTCGATTTATTTTACAACAGACGCGACAACGCAATCTATACATCTCAATTCTCCAGCTGCAGTCATCTCTGAGGGAAACCAGTTAGCGCTCTTTGATAACGTGATGATTACGTCCCTTCAGATCACCTGTCCATCATCGTATAAAGCCCGCCCTGGCAATTTGATTGGCCCGATGATTTCTGAACCGATCATAATTACTCCTCAATGGGTTGGAGTCCAGACCAAACTTCCCGACCAAAAAATGTTGTGGGCGGAGTTCGGGCTGGCATCCCAGGCTAGCTCGGAAGAGTGTCATGACTGTATATTCAAACTCACAAAAAAAAAGACATACTTTTCAGTGTCTTTAAATGTAAGAATACCTTCCTCTCTCTCTCTGTAGAAACTAGAGATGGTTCTGGCTCCCCTTCACCACGCTCTTCCCGTTGGATGGTGTGGGAGACGGTAACAGCTTCCTGTCTGAGAAGACCAACTTCCTGTCGCATTCTCTGCAGCAACTAGACCGTATCGACTCGCTCAGCGAGCAGGTCGAGGTTCCTGGAGGAGCGTCTCGGAGCCTGTAAGCATATATGTGTGTATGAAACTTATCTGGGCAATCTGTTTCAAAATAGATACAATGACAAAAACATCTTATGCATGTCTTTATCAGGTGCCTGCCAGGAAAACTAGATGATCACTCAAAGATGGGCTGGATCCAAGTGAAACCAATATCTGATGTTTAAATGAACAACTGCAGCACTGAGCAAAGAGTCTGAAACATGCGAACATGTATCCACTTAAAGAGCCAAATGGCAAACAAAATATTATCTTGAGCTTTATGGTGGATGACCGGGTGCTTAGATTGTTTCGTAATGTTTTTCCACGTATTCTCTTCTCATTTAATCTTGGTGTAAGTGCAGCTGTATAGGTCTCTCTATGTGTAGGTTTGGGTCAGGAGGTTTGTAAATTTATATTTATAATTCCATGTTCTTCTCTGGAGTATTTCTATTGGGAAAAAAACTACATTTTCTTTTTTTATATATACATATATCATTTTTATGTTTACATTTTTTTTAATAAAATTGCTTAAAGATTGAATGTTTCTAGTTTGTTTACAAAGTTTACAATTTGTTGGATTTTTTATTTTTGCTTTTTATTATGGAGCTACAATAGTCTCAAAATGAATGACAAAATTGTACAAAAATATGCAAATAGTATTTCAAAAACACAATTAGGTTATATATGTAGCAAAGTTGGTCATTGTGGGAAGAAGAGCGGGAACCAGGCGAACATTCACTGAGTTTAATAATAAAATGAACACATACAAAACGAAAGTAAAAGACAGCAGCCCCTCGCGGACAACTGCGGTCACATAAGATAAAATAAAACATAAATGCAGGCCTGGTCCGCTCTCATTCTTCACTGTCATCGCTCCTCCTTTATGCTTCCGCTCCTCCGTAGAGAGACGAGACTGTTACTAACGCAGGTGTCGCTCATTATCAATCACGCCACCTCCCTGCGCGCCAATCTCTCACGGCTCTCGACCTCGTCCTGCTCACCACAATATGTGTGCGTGTGTGTGTATATATACTTTTTTTTGTAAATATGAATTTAGCATTTGTTAATCATGTTTTGTAAGTACATTAACTCTTGTTTGTCACATGCACATATATAAACTTTTTATGTGAATTAGCTTACACTTTTTTGAATCACATGTTGTATATCCATTCATTTCGAGTACCATTTTAGCTTCATACTTTACGCGCATTTTGGAACATCCTCAGTTGGAAAATGATTTTCTATATATAAAATATATATTGTACAATATAAAAACCATGTCTATGTAAAGTCCCCATAAACATCAAAACCTGTGTGTGTGAACGATAAAGAAAACAATTAAAAAGTTACACACACAGATGACATCAAGAACAAATCCTAATTTATATTGGAAAAACAGATTTTATTAACTCTTTGTCCTAGATGTTCTTAACACAGTTTGCATCCAGATTCTACCACAATCAACAATTTTTATATATAATCATCGTTTTATATGACTTTACAGATTTTACAATGGGCTTTAGCTCATTTGTGTGTCTGGTCACCAACACATTCAGCACACACAATGGACCACACACACACATTCATACATACACACACGTACACAAGGCTGCCCGTGAAATGTCTGACAGGTTCGTGCTAACAAATTCTCAGAATCAGAGCTTTTACAAGCTTCCCCTGTTATACATCCTTAATAGCTTTGGTGAAATCACACATCACCTTGTACACACTTTCGCACATTGATTTGTGTACGCAGCGCGATTTCAGTCATCAGGGCGAAAATTACACTGAAAACAAAGGAAAAGGCCTTATAAAAGCTGTGACCTAATACACAACATAAAAGGGTTCAATAATTGCATCAGTCTTTAAATTCGTACAACTAGTAGTAATAATTATAATAATCACTTGGGTTTTATTTGGACATTGCAAGAACCAACTCAAACATCCGTTCAAATCAAGTTCTGAAAATGTCTTTGAGCTCAGCGAGCCATTATAATGTAATGCGTACAGTTCAGTCCTCTTAAATAACATTGTACATATATATATCAACGATGTTATACATTCTTAAACAATAAGAACCGCAACATCAAGCATTAAATATAAGATTTAAAAATGCAGCGCGATTAGAAGCGTCTTTGAAATAATTACAAATATTTATATTATTATCCTGCCATAAGCTGGTGATACAGTCTGGTTTAATAAATAGATGTTAAATAATTGGTCATTTTGAGATTAAATTGTGAACATTTTTCCAAATATATTTATGGACTTTTCCTTGGTAAAAACTTAGTTTAAGTTAAAGTTTAAGATTCTGATCTAAGAATGAGTGCAATTTAGCGGTATAATTTTTCTGTACGTAATTATCCACTTAAAATATTACAAACCTCAGTGATTTACATTATAATCATTTCTTGGGATTATATTATAAGAGGTGTTGGAAGAACAGAATCCAGGTTTTGATGCTACCATCTGCTAACATATGTAAAATAAATTCGGATTTTCGATTTCGTCCATCAAAAGTCTGAATAATAATGACTCTTAAACACATTTTAGTTAAGTTGGCTCCTTGTGCCAGTCTATATAATGTGTTAGATAATACTTATTCGATCAGTTATTATAACAGTTCACTTGTAAATGGTTTCTACATTAAACAATAGGACTGAACAATGTTAAATACATCTGTATGAATGAAATCTGATATTTTGTAGCCTGAAAATAAACAAAAACAAAAGAAACGAGCAAAGCAATAAACTTAAGCCAACCGGACCATATTTCTATCCCTAAACGTTAATCAAAAATCCTGATCACAGATCAATAATCAATAGTGTTTCTCACAATAATCTAGCATTACGCAGCCACCGGCTGAGACACTTTGGACACATGGCACAGGAAGAAGCCGCACTTGATAAAGCTTCGTTATGAACTAACCTTGAAAGCGGGGAACTATCTCTTGGCATTTTTCCAAACCCTTGGTTGTGGCGACACAAAAAGCTTTACTCTGGAGTGTATTGGACATTTCCCAATTCACTTTTTGGTCAGCAATTATCTAAAACAATAAAGAGCATCTTGAGCGCTCACCCTTCAAAAATACTCTGGCAACTAATAATGAATACGAAAAAAACAAAAAACAAAAAAACAACAAACAGATATTTGTCACCGATTTCCCATAATGCAAACAGAGTACCTTGAGAAAAAGCGACCTACACGAACCAATGAAACGAATCCTTGTAGATCTGTGTAAAGGAAGAGAACATTGAAAGTCAAAAGGCATGCATGTCGAACGCACATCCACGACGTTCTCAGGGCATCGCTCCAGAACTCAACACGTCGCAGACAAAAGCAGTCCAGACGTCGAAAGGGACATGGGACAAAGCGTCGCACCAGGCCAGGTGAAAAAAAAAAAAACACTCCTCCGCTGCTTAGCGCCCCCTGGAGTCCAACGGGAGATCGAAACTTGGCTAAAATGACATCTGTATGTAGTCAACGTGAATGCTTGTGTGTTTTAGTTTGAATGGACATGTGTTCCTGCTTCACGGGGCCATCGGAAAGGATACTAAAGCGCCTGGTTGTCGCGGTTACCGTCACCGCGGCAACGACGTAGTCTCGAGCCATCCTTGTTGTCGGAGCGAAAGATGAGGGCGCGATGGCAGCGCTCAGTGGCTGGACGCCCGTCGCACTGGGGGGCTTGACTGGAAATCTCCAGGAAGGCCGAATGCATGACGCCGAATGATTGGTTCAGAGAGCCGTGACATCATCTGCCGTCAGTCCCTTTGTCTCGATCTTTGGAAGGATTTTCAGAGTGATGGTTCCTGTTAGAAACAATGTGGAAATGTTCATTAATCAATAATTGCCAAAATGTTTTAATTCATGTTTTAAAATGTAGAAATGCCGGTGATTATGGCTGTACTGAACATTTAGAAATTGCTTAATTTGGAGTTTCAGCTAAATACTTTTAAAATATATGAAATATATGAAATATATGCAAGTATTCGTAACCTTTCAATATTTTAACATTTACACTTTAATTTATTATTTAATTTATATATATATATATATATATATATATATATATATATATATATATATATACATATATATATATATATATATATATATATATACACACACACACACACACACACACACACACATTTCTTTATGTGTATTGTCATAATTTATAATATAATAATAATATTTTTTATTAAAAAATAATATGAAATAATCAACTACTAATCCAAATAAACCAGTACATATTTGAAATGGTTTAATTCCTGTTTTAAAAATATAGTTATATATATGATACATTAAATGATTTATGATTTAACGCCATATCAGTAATGGCTAAAAAAAGCATTTTGAAAGGTTACAAATAGTTGGTATATATTTCTACATTTCACATATTTAAATAAATATTTTAGAAATAATTTGCTGAAACCCTAAATTAAGTCATTTCTAAATGTCAGCCATAATCGGCATCATCATCATCACTCAAACACGTCCCACAACGCATTTCAAGGACTAGTTCTTAAAATAATAATAACAACAGCTGATATTTTTCAAACTCAAATTTTTAGACTATATTTATCATCTGATAAATGGTTTTAAAATGCAACTGTTAATGGATATGTTACATTCAGAAAATGTATTCTATTACATTGCCAAATAATTGGTGGAATATTGTTCCAGATAACTGGCAGAATATCACACTAAAACAATGCACCACATTTTATTAAAACTGCAATGCTAAAATACATGATTCACTTAATTTATTTCAAATGCAATATTGTAAATTCATTCAAGTTATAAAATAGTATATTACAAATAATAACAATATAATATTTACATTTTCAATGACTGCAAACATTATAAAAACATTTAATAACATGTTAAATTTACTCATAAGTTTAAAAATAATAATAGCACTGATTAAATTCATTCAGAAAATATTATATTCAAAATGATAAACATGTTTAATGAAGACATGCATCTTGAATTCATTCAGTCATGTTAAAAAAACACACTAAAACTTTTGTGCCACGAATGTCGCCACGACATCCAAATGCCACGGAAAACATTCTGCTTGTACAATACATTTGTTCTTAGAAATGTGCATTTCTAGAGTTTATAAATCAGAATAGGGGCAATAGTCTGGAAACACAAATCATTTTAAATACTTATGCAGAAATGGAAATGATTTAGATCACATTACATACTTTTAGAAACGCTGTTTCTCTGTAACATACATTTGTAACGTGGATTACCTGATTTGAACTCTTTCTGTTTTCGTAGGTAGAAGTTACTGTAGGACGAGAACACGATGGGTATGATGGGTGCCTGAGAAGAGAGAGAGAAGAGAAGAGAGAGAGAGAGAGAAGAGAAAAGATGGTTGGTCGATGTGCAGTAGGCAGTAAATCCGCAGGGATTAGAAACGCTCTCCCACACAAAAATATGATCAGACACAGACTCAACTATCCTCCCAGACTGATAATAGACAACAGAGAAGTGGTCGGTTTCTCATGACAACACAGCTGGACAGTGTGTGTAAATGGGTGTCTGATAGTAAAATAATTAACTACAAATTTATATTGAAAAAATGAATGAATATATATATATATATATATATATATATATATATATATATATATATATATATATATATATATATATATATATTTAATATAACAAATATTTAAGTAAAACATGAACATTTAAAATATTTATTTGTCATTTAATTTATATATATATATATATATATATATATATATATATATATATATATATATATATATAAAATATATAAATTAAATGACAAATAAATATTTAAAATGTTCATGTTTTACTTAAATATTTGTATATTAAATATATATATATATATATATATATATATATATATATATATATATATATATATATATATATATATATAAAAATATATAGTTATATACCACTATATATACCACTTTATTTATTAAGATACATGCTTTAAAATTTGCTAAATGTAACACAATTATAAATACATTTTTGAGAGGTTAAAAATATTTTGCACATATTTTTATATTTTACAAATATACACATATAATAAAATAAAATGAATCAACTAATTGATACAAAAATTCTAAATAAATATAAAAGACACACATTGGCAAATAAATGTTTTACTCCATGTATAAAAATGTTGTCAAATAACCATAAAATGATAAAAGAAACATTTAATAGCATTTTTAAAAGGTTATTAATATTTTGCATGTATTTCATTTATGTCAATATTTTGCTGAAACCCCCCCAAATTAAAAAATTTCTACTAAACATCTCAAAGTCTAGACCAGGTATACAACTCCGTCAGGTCACAAGTGGCGTCGCTGCATAATGCCAAGATGCTAAACACAGATAAAGAGAAGAAAAGCATAGACTGTTCACAAATTTTACCTCAACTAATAAGAACCATCAGGGCTCCATTACTCTGGTCTAGAGTTAAGTGATGTCTGTCCGCCTTGACTCACACACTCATCTGGTTTTGATTATGTCAGCCTGCCATTTTGATATCAGTATGCATCATCACACAAATGTACACACACATGTAGTGACTAAAGTAAAATTACTATTAAATACAACTACAGACTCATAGCCACATATACATACACACTTTCTATATTCTTTTACTTGCACAATTAACGTTACCTCACATGAACTTGTTGCGTTAGAACAATTTCACGTTTCTAATTCATTCCACCTGCTCACTCCAAAACCTCTTTACACCAACAACAACTCTGAGGGGAAATTATTAGCCTTTTATTATTAGCCTTAAGGCTTTGTTAGCATTGAGCCTAATGCTAGTTCACTCCTACAAATAGACAAAATAGCATGTTAGCAGATATACAGTACATTTAAACTGTACAGTCTTTCACTTTAGAGAAAATAACCAAAAATATTGAACATATCTTGTGTTTAGGGGCATGTAAAAAAATGTTCAATCAAAGGCTCTCTAGATTGTAGTTTAGCTACCAACAAATGAAAAAAAGTCAAAAGTTTTGTTAAAATGACTAGCCTAACTTCCTGTTGCGAAAAAAAAAAAAAAAAAAAAAACAGGAAGAAAACATAATTTTTTCCCCACCATTTCATAGGGTCAATAAAGTACGTAGTAGCTCAGTGGGAATTTTAAAAAACCTGTACAAATAACAGATTCATTGTTAACAAATAAGATAACTGGCAATAGCCTCTGTTTAGCGCTACAAAGCTAACTAGCAAGTAAGAGACATTTTCCAAAAACATAAAAAAATCTTAATTATTACTTAATATACAGCACACACACACACAAAACACACACACAATACACACACTACTTTCCCCATTCAAAATAAAGCCTATAAAGTGAAACAGGAAGTAGTTTAAGTGACCAAACCGCAATGCGTCCAATACAAATATAATCCAATAGGCTTCAACTTTTTTCACAAGCCTCAACAAAGGAAGAAATGAAGGAATGTTTCGTGTGGCTTTGGAAATGAGTTTGTGCAGATCAACAGCATTATGGCTGCACTAGCACAGGAACGAATATAAGAAACAACGGCTCCCTCTGTTGGTGAAGATAACACACAACACTACAAGGGTAAATCCAGTCTCCCTTACGACCTCTAACCCTGTGCCGTGACACAGGTGTCGTGTTTATGAGGGACCTTTGAGCTCTAAGCAGGTTTGGGTTGTGCCAGGTGAATAACTTAATCTTTGTACTTTGCACTTACACGTCAGGTTAGATCAAGTCAAGTTGTATCCCTTAAAACTCATCTTTGATAATTAAATTACATATTTAAAAAGTATTTTCCTGTGAAAACAACTACTCTACACCATTGCCTCATTTAGTAAACCTGGAAAAATTTATATGCAAATTAGCCCCGCCTCCACACACTCACACCAGCTCAGAATACCTGATCCACTGTGATAAACGATAAACAGTGGCAAGTGGAAATACTGGTTTAATTCAGCCATATATGTTTGAACCAGAAACAGATTCAGAAGAAGAGGAAGAGTGAATTCTACAGGCTCGTCTACAAGTCGATGTATTAGAATGGGAATGCACTTTACTTACAACGTCAGACACATAACGCTAATTTATTTGATTAGCCTTTGCCTCGATCCACAAAACATGTTCCTGTTCAGTCAGACCGCTGCCTTCTAAAAATCAGCATTCTTACCGTACGTTCACACCGCCGCGGCGAGAGCGGCAAAATTCGCTCTTGCCACTCTGTTAACGACGGCGTAGAAAGATTCGTGGACGCTCTGATGCTCTGACGTGAGATCGAATGCGTGATCTTTTTTACAACGATATTTAAAGGGGCCACAAAGCAAACAAGCATGTCGGTCGTTATTTTGGCTGAAAATTGATCGATGGAAATAACTTTAGTGACATGTTTGCTAACGAAATAAACAAATAAAAAGCCATGTGTGTGTGGTTTTTGTGTTCATGGTTTAGTGCTATTATAATTTGCATTCCCGCTGAAAAAGTGTTCTAGCACGAAAATCTTGCCTATCAGATAGTGCTGCGCGCCTCTTATCAAATTCAAATTATCAACTTCCTCTATTTTGCTTGGGAACTAATGTGGCCGGAACCAAAGTTTACAGGACTGCGTTCTCTGGGATTCTCTAAACGGAGCACTTCTACATTCCGATTGGTTGCCGGCGTCGTCGCCGAACCGCCTCATTGCTTATTACCATAAAGTTGAACTGATTTCAACTCTCCTCGCCGCTCTCGCCGTCCGAAACGTGGCGCGCCGCTCTCGCCAGAGCTCGCCGCCGGCTCTCAATGAAAATGAATGACTTCCGGCCACTTTGACGCTCTTGTCAGTGGTGGTGTGAACGTACAGTTAGAAACACTTTGAACATCATCGAATATCAGTGGAGAAAAGCCCCGCCCCTCAAGTTGACAGGATTGGTTACATGTTTGTAAATGCAGGAAACAGGGACGTTCCAAACCGAGTCTTTTGATTCACAGCAGTTTTAGGAAAAATACTCAACAATGGTGTTGACTAGAGAATTTGCACATGGTTTGTCTTACACCGTGTCGTAACTACTCCGTGACACGATAAAATTCCAGCGACAGCAAGTGTGTCTGTCCACACTAGACGCAACACGACTGTGAGACACCACACGTCAATCAAAAATCACAGCCATTCAGAACAGTGTGTGGGCGGAGTCTCTCTGTGATAGCACACTGTTGGCTCGCACTCGCATTGGAAATGGGTAAGGACATAATCAAATCAAGAAATAACATTATTAAAAAACAAAACATTAACAAAATACACTCATTGACTAATTTTGTTACGAAGTACAGTTGTATGTTTGAATTCATTTTGAACGCTATATTATATGCTTTCAAAATCTGAGGTAAATTATCTGTTATCGCTTGTGGCACAGTGACCTAATGCCTTTGAATTTCGACAATCAGTTCCTCGTCGTCCATGTTTGATGATTAAATATTCATGACACGCAGAACTTCCATCCAATGAGATCTCTGTGTGGGCGGATCTGTCAGCCGCAACGTCGCAGAAATAGGAACCGTTTCTAAATTACAAACTTTGCGTGTCGCCGTCGCGTCTGGTTAGGACAAAAACCATTAACATGGAAAAGATATTTTTTTGCGTCGCATGTATCGTATTTACCGCACTTTAAGGCGCACCGGATTATAAAGGCGCACCTTCAATGAATGACCTATTTAGAAAACTTTTCATATATAGGGCACACCGGATTATAAGGCGCATAAGATACTGCAGTCAAACAATTGACTGGGTTTGCGTTATGCATCCACTAGATGTGCTAAAAGGGAATGTAGCGAGTGCGCGTCGTCGGAGGTGAGGCGTTTATTTAGCAAGCACGAGCGCACTGGGACGGGCACGTAACTTACATTTGCAGCCTGATTTATATGAAGTTTTCAATGTACGGCGGCTCGCTGACAGCAACAGCTGGCTGTTTCGAGATGACCCGGTTACTGTGAACGGGGAGCGGTTTATGAACATTCTGTGATGCGTAGAGGTTGGGTATCGAGAATCGAGTATTCACTGGAACCGGGACTAACTTTTCGCTTTTTCCGGAACTGTTCGAAAGTTAAAACTTCGATTCCTAGTAGCGTCTACCGGAAGTGTTGGCAAAACAGCGCCTTACGTCGGCGGTCCAAAGTGTGGCTTCACTTTTCTAAAAATAAAGAAATCTCGGCAAAATGCAAAAGTTGTGTCAAAAGGAGTATTTGTGACAGAAGGAGCATTTCCTTCAGAAAGACTGTTGGTTAGCAAGGTTAGCTAAACTTTTTTGACCCTGCCTCTTAAAGAATCGGAATCTGAGAATCCTTAGGAACCGTAATCGAAATCGGAATCAGAATCGTTTAAATTCAAACGATACCCAACCCTAGTGATGCGCGTAGCAGCGCCGGGTACAGTGTGTCTGTTAAAGAGTGAGCGGTAGACACACATAACCTGATTTATACGAGATCGAACTGGCCGTGTGACAAAGCGGGCATTAGATGGACAGGAGCGCGAGTTTGCGGGCGAATTTAATAACGCGGAGCATTGTTAACTAATTGATCCATATATACGCACTGTCGTTTTTTGAGAAAATTAAAGGCTTTTAAGTGCGCCTTATAGTGCGGAAAATACGGTAGTTAGGACACAGTGTTAAAGTATATTTTAAAACACCAAACAGACATAAACAACATAAAAAACTTGATTTTCACAACAGGGGTCTTTAAGCACAGGTGTTCTGGAGTAACTCTCACCTGTGTCTTGAACGGCCAGATGAAACGCCCCTCTTTTAAAATCGGAAGAAGCCCCCGTTCTGATTCCGTGTGCCTTCAGGAAACACCCACAATCGGATCTACAGAAAGTTTGAAACACAAAATGAGATTCTTTGCAGCACCCATTGAAAATGACTCAGCAATAAAGTTGGATAAACATATGCAACAAAGTACCAAACCACAATTTAGTATGCAAAATATTACAGTGACGTCATTGCTGTTGTTAGAATGTTTGGCATTCAGAAATCAACATAAATATTTTTCCTATTCATTTTCTCAATATGGATTTTTTTTAAACAGAGGATTTGTGGATGGCAGTGAAAGCGACGCAACTGATGCTGGTGTAAATGTGACTTTTTTTTTTTTTCAAAACGAAAACTACACTTCAACAGGAGCAAATATCAAGAGACATGCTTTGAGCTGAATGAATTGTCAGGGAGACTTTGTAAGACCGACCTGGTCTGCTATCATGGTTTTAGCAGCTTCGCTCACTGACATTCTCTGGCGTCTCTGGTCTTTTGGCGGTTGATGAAGAGCGATTCCACCCAGCCAGCAAATCATGCCCACCGTCCCGGCCCACACCAGCTCTTTCTTAGCTACCATCGTGCAGCGGTCCGGCAGTATCTCCATCATGCCTGCAGAGATGAGGAGAGAACCAGTACAGAAAGACTGGTTACACAAGCACGATCATGTGACCTCTGGGTGTGCATGTAGAAAGAAGCTAATTCACCTAGCACGTCCAGTGATGATTGGTGGTTGGAGATGATGACGTAGGGTCCTTCTGTCTGTAGATGCTCCCAACCACTGACCTGATAGCGCAGACCCAGGAAATACTTCACATGACGAACCATGAACCGGATTACCCTGCAGGAAGTAAACAGACATTACAATCCAGAGCACGACTGATAGACGTCAATCAATCCATTTTCACAAATATGGCTTCTATATCTCTTTCAATGCAAGGAATTTCCCCACCGTTTTATCATTCACCAGGCACTAAACAAACGTTTTAGTAGGGCTGTGTAAAGAAATATTGTTTTCCCGATTTTAATCGGTAACAGCCCATCAAAAATGCACATTTTGACATATTAATCATGTCCGTAAGTTTTTTGAATCACTAGCATCAAGTACAAGCATAAAGAAAATTGCAACACTAATAATATCTGTCAAGCACCATGTAAATATACACATTTTATGCATTCCAAAATGGTTTGCTCATAAAGTTTGTTTTAATCTAAAAATAATATACTTGTATGTGTGTAAAAGACAAGGTTCTTATAGTTAACTTAAACTAAAACTGTTTTGTTAATTTAAATAAAATATAATGCTGCTGTTCACGTGCTATGGTAATTATGTTAAATACCAAAGTCCAACGTGGAAAATGCACATGAACAACCCCTCATGTGGTATTTTCCACTGGGATGAGATGAATCGAGATGAGATAACCTTTGAACTTTTAAAAATGGCAAGAGCAACGCGAGAGTTGTGAATGGTAAATATATGTACTATTCATGGTCTAGATAGAAAACATACAGCATAGTATTTACCGAAGTTTTTATAAATCATTTTCTTGCTGTAGCAGATGACTAAAAGCAATCTTATAGTTTTAGCTAAATAACAGGTCTGGATCTCCATCTTTTTACAACATTACGACAACAAAAGCACTTGAACGCAACACACTGGTAAATACCAGTTCACAAGTGGAAAATATCCTATTTTCCATAGCACGTGAACGCAGCATAAGATGAAAAACTTTAAATGAAAATTAAGTGTCACCTTGGCAACTAACTGAAATTATGTTGTTGAGTTGACAGTGAAGAACTAAAATGACTAACTGTACATAAATACAAATGTAAAGTAAAACAGTACTACTAGTCCATAGGCTTCTTGGGGAATTGAAACTTGCTGGCCTCGAAAAGTTATTAAAGACATCGTTAAAATAGTCCAAGTGACTTCAGTGGCTCAATCTTAACTTTATCAAAAGACGAGAACACTTTTGTGCGCAAAAAAAAAAATAAATCGACTTTATTTCAACTATTCATTTCCTTCTCTCTTGAGAGAAGGAAATAAATAGTTGAAATAAAGTCATTATTTTGTTTGTTTTTGCGCACAAAAGTGTTCTCGTCGCTGATAAAGTTATCGAATTGAGATACTGAAGTCACTTGGAGAATTTTAATGTCTTTAATAACTTTTCAAGGCCGCCAAGTTTCAATCCTCAAGAAGCCTATGGACATGGGCGTCAGTTTGAAATGTGGTTTGAAATGTGCTGGGGACAGAGACGTATTCGGATGGGCATTTTCAAAAGTGCTGGGTACAATGACGCATTCATTCTTTATTTCTCTTTCGAGTTGGTCATGTTTTGAAAGACGATGTCCCGTAGCTTCCTGATGTACATAAATAAAAATGAGCACAATGTCCGAGTATAGTGGGTATACAGTATATAAACGCGCTTTATTGCATGTCTACAAGTGATGGTCCAGAGGTAGAATTTTTGCCTAGCATGTCGGGAACTCGGGAGGATTCGAGGTTCTAATCCGCACTCGTATAGTTTTTTTCCCTCATCAAAACCAATAATGTTTATCAGTGGTTGAATTGATATAATGTTTATCAGTGGTTGTATATGTTTTGATGAAGGGAAAAAATATACGAGGATGGATTAGAACCCATGAGAAACAGGGACACGTTTGTGTGCATTTTGATTTGTGATTTCACTCGGAACGAATCTCCGCAACGGATTGCAGCGCGTTTCGAGAGAAGACAACACATTTCACTCCTAGATTGCCTGTTATTTAACAAACAAATGAAACGGAATGCTGTTAACTGGAGCTGTTTTATTTGTATTGTTACATCTGTGACGCCGAGATGTTTCAAAAGTGGTGGGGACAAAATCGACCCTGTCAAAAAAGCAGTGGGGACATGTCCCTTCCCCCCCCCATAAATGACGCCTATGCCTATGGACTAGTATGGAGGAGTGATCCAGCTCTCAGATTTCATCAAAAATATTTTAATTTGTGTTCCGAAGATGAACGAAGGTCTTACAGGGTTGGAACAACATGAGGGAGAGTAAATACTGACAGAATTTTCATTTTTGGGTGACCTAACCCTTTAAACCTAAATAGTAATATTTAAAAAAATAAAATAAAAAAGCCCATCAAAAATTAAAGAAATCACGAAAATAAAAAAATCTATGTAATTTCTAAATTCTAAATAATAGGTACTATTATTATTTACTGGGTAGTTATTAGACGATTATTGTGCTGTTGAGAGACAGATGCAGTATCTGTGAGACCTTTGAACACATAAGAGCTTCATATCTGTAATGTGAATAAGTGGAGCAAATGTGGGCAAAAGACATCTGTGGTTATGCAACACCACAGCTGAAGAGAGTCAACAAAACTCATTCATTCAAACATTTCAGGATCCTGAAAGAAGATACAATGAATCGTGTTCAAATACTTTAATACAACACTCCACCACGTAATAAGTACCATGTAAGAGCAATAGTAAAGCATTGCTTGGTCATAAACCTTTACTGTTCATTTAGCTCTGGTTCAATAATGCAATTTCCAGAGTTTACACAAGCATTAGTTTCAGCAATGCTTTGACATGAATCTTTGTGCCCATTACACGTTTCCTCAAAAGTGATGTTGTGAATTACCCCGAGGGTTTGAGATTTGACATGTTGTGAATGGTAAACAACAGCTCCCTGCACACAGATCTCGCTCTTAGCAGTCACTGCATGTGTGTCTGTAGAATCTGAGCCTGTTCTGCAATGAATCTGGACTGCTATTTTTACTGTAAGTTGATTTGAATTCGTTTAGCTAAACAATCTACCTCATCATTACACAGAATTTAAAAAAAAATACATATCGAAAATTTCTCTGTCATAGGAACTGTATAAATGGGACTGTATAAAGCAGGGGTTCTCAACTCCAGTTCTCAACTCCAGTTCTCAACTCCAGCATAATGTGCATGTGCATGTGCTAAAGTCTCCCTTATTTAACACACCTGATTCAGATCCTCAGCTCGTTAGGATAGACATCAGGTGTGTTAAATAAGGGAGACATACACAATGTGCAGAGCAGTGGGTTGCGAGGGACTGGAGTTGAGAACAAAAAGAAAAATAATTCCATTTCTTCCATTCAAACACATTTTTAAATGTTTTTGAGTCTGTTCTGCTCACTCAGGTTGCATTTATTTGATTAAAAACAGGATAATTGTGAAATATTTAATATCTGTTTTAAAATGTTATTTATTCATATGAAGACAAAGCTGAATTTTCACCCTAAAACAGTATTAGCTTTAAATCGATTTTTTGTAATAAACATGATAAACATTCACGTTTTATCAATTTAATCCATCCTTGCTGAATAAAAGTATTAATTTCTTAAAAGATCTTACTGATGCCAATCTTTTGAACTGTACTGTACCATGTAAATAGCATAGTATTTGAATATGATATTAATCAATCATCATACACCAATGATTTTTTTTTTATCAAAATGCATTTGCATCAAATACTTTCACCGTACCACCACTGTTATGCATTCTTACACAAACAACAACAATGTACTCTAATAAAAAGAAAAGTACTATACTACTACCATGCTAGTAACATCATGCCATATAGATTTGGTATTTAAACACTGGCACATATTTACATATTCATCTAAACTTCGTTCTCAGCAGTGTGGTCGGTGTCAGGTGTTCGGTAACAGTGTATCCCTGGTCACGCATTTCGGATTTAGTTTTACCCCTAAATGAAGAAACGAAAAAACGAATGCAAGTATATCAGGGCCTTAAAGGAAATACCAGGTATTAAAGACTCGTATGGCTTAATATAACGCATATTATATCTCTTACTGAACGTAATGTTTCTACTTATGTAGTAGAAAACCCATGAAAGATTAACGTTATTTAACATTCGTTTTATACATATTTTGGACAATGGGGGGCGCCATTTTAGGTGCGCAGCAGGGAGAACTACTTACTGCACTTTTATTTTTGTGTCACAGTGGGATATTAAAGGGATACTTCAGGATTTAGCATTGAGCTTTGTATTAGTACAAAACCTGTCGTATTTTTAAATTACCATGCTTTCCACCCGCATATCCCATGAGACGAGAGATTTGTGTATTTTTTGCATGGAAAAAATCCTTTTTGGATTTTTTTTGACCAGAGGCTAAAGACAGTCAGTAGTAGGGGCTGTCCCACATGTTTTCAACTCGCCCATAGAGGGTGAGATCTCAATCACAGAATTTATACATCTTTTTTTGGAAGCTAAGCTAGCAGGCTCTTGTTCTGTGGAGAAAGCTGAGTATTAGGGGTTACCAACCATCCTCTTTTTCCGGACATGTCGATGTCCGGATTCAGCTTGTGCTTTCTGCAGTCGCCATTCATTGTTTACATGCACACCTTTTGTTTCAATCTAACTGAATTCATTCTATTGGTGAATCTAAATACAGTGTTTACATGAACGCTGAAACAAGTGATCGGTTGATGTGCATTTTAACATTGCTCAGAAAATTCCCGCTCCTCCGTCGAAGATACACGAGACCGGTGTCGCTCATTGGTAATCACGCCACCAGCCTCGCGCCCTTCTCCCACGGCCCGAGCCTCGTCCTGCTCGCCACAGTAAACATAATAAATAGCGACTGTAGAACACAAAAGCCAAATCCTGGACATTTTGGGCGTTCTTGAAACACATTTTCGGGCAGACTCATCATGGAGACTCACTAGTAGCCTAGACTTGTTGTTTAACTACTGTGCTCTGTTACTAGTAGGTGTGGCCTCTTAGGGCAGTGAAGCAAGTGCATTCTGGGAGTTGTTGTCTTTTATCCACATACGCTGAAAAAGCTTTTCTCGGTCTAGAAAGCTCTAAATTCAAAAATAATTTACATTTCTTCTACATATATGACCCATTTTACATACACATGCATCTTTCCAGAGGTGAAGTATCTCTAACTGCTAGGGGCCTGTGAAGGTTAACTGTGACCATCGTAAAGAAAGACGAAAA
Source organism: Hybognathus amarus (assembly GCA_030378365.1). Taxonomy (NCBI): domain Eukaryota; kingdom Metazoa; phylum Chordata; class Actinopteri; order Cypriniformes; family Leuciscidae; genus Hybognathus; species Hybognathus amarus. The sequence continues at coordinate 336,298 of JAQIUQ010001069.1, read as the reverse complement.
TAGATATACAAGTGAAGGTGTGTTTTTTTAGCACTTTTAAAACAAAAACAGCAAAGCTAGCATTTTTTTTTTTCAAATTAAAAAGTGCTGAAACTGTTTTCATACCACAATATATCACAGAAAAACTAAATATCACAATGTTATTTTTTCCCAATAGCGTTCAGCCTTAAGGCCTGTTCACACCGGGACGAATTCCGCGTGCGTTATTCGTCGACGTTTAATGCCTCGTGACTAAACAAACGGCGCCAATGTGAGTGTTCACACCGTACGCCTAAAACGCCACACGTAAAAGCGTCATTTTTTAAAAAACGCCTCGGTTTTATTTTTTCAGTTTGACGCGCCACGTCAAAAACTATCCGACCAATGAAATTGGTGCTTTTGCTCACATGTTTGGAGCTTCTGAAGAGACAGTAAAACACAACTTGGGGGCGCTCAAACACAAAACGGTCTTGCCGAGCACACATATGCAACGGTGAAGAAGAAATACGCGTCGCCGTCTACACAGCCAGGAAGAAATAAGACGAGGAAGATGCAAATGAAGATCTCATTTGTGCTAGAACATAAAGAACTATATGACGAACGCGACAGGGACTACACACATCTTGATAAAAGAGAACTGTTATGGAATGGTATTGCATGGCAAATGGGCACGAATTTGCATGTTCACTCGGCTCATCGTCAGCTTGGGTGTGAACACAAAAAACGTGTTGAAAAACGCTGACGAATAACACGCGCTGATATTCGTCTCGGTGTGTACGGGCCTTTTACACCACAGACTTTATTTCAAGCATTTAACCAAAAACCCATTCCAAAAACTAGGAGTGCTCCGATCAGGATTTTTGGGGCTGATCACTGGAAGCTGTATCACCCGATATCGATCACAGATTACAGGGTGTATGTGAACAAAGCACACTGACTTCAAGACGATTGAACAGGAAGTGCTAAAAAGCCTACTTGTTTCTAGGTTTTGGTCTACAAAAATACATCAACCCTGCACTAGCATGAACCCCACACTCTACTATGGCACACATATCTTAAATAAACTCTGTTATCATAAATGTCAACCTGTGCTCTGACATGTTACCCTAGTACACAAGCACAAAGGAACAAGATTTTAAACCCTGCCAAGCTGCTGTTATCATAGATGTTAAACTTCATGAGTAGCTTATCAAGAACACACAACTCTGATTGAAGGTGTCTAGTCTTTTTGAGAGGCTTTGTCTTCATTTACCCTCATGTTATTTTAAACCTGTATTACTTAATTTATATTGTGAAACAATAAAAGAGATATTCTGATATTCTGACTATAATCGCGATTAATCGTTTGACAGCCCTGAAACCGCTATGCACAGGATATTTAACAGTATATTGACTTCTATGCCAGCAAATACCAGACTTCTCCATTATTAAAAAAAACAACAACAACATTACTCTTTATAGACAGTGTTTCTTGAGTAAAACTTCTTTTTCAAACATCAATTCTGTTATCCTTTGCATTGCAAACAAGAAGCGTTCTATCTCCAACCTGCGTGGCAGGTTGTGACTTCATTCATGGCAGATGTGGGTGGAGTTATGAGGTTTGACTGACAGTTTGAGGATCCAATGGAGTTAGCCTACTTTGTTTAGTCACAAACTCATTTTAATACTTTTTATTGGTTGTAAAACCCACATACAGAGGAAAAGGATGACCAGTAGCATTGATTCTAAAAATAAAATAAAAATGGCGGAATATAGAGATACAAAGTTTCCACCTGACAGCGACAATATATTCTTATTTGTAGATTTTAGGTTCATTTATATTTTTCTGGAATTTGATAATTCTCCACGGCACACCTGAACACCTGTCACAGAGGTTGGGAAACTGCTCTACTGACTCTGTCTCTATTAGCCTCGTCAGCTCTCCCCTTTCACCCAATAAGTTCAGAATCCTTGCATCATCTCCACATGTGGCTCAATCAATCTTTCCTATCACACTGATAAAGAGTGAGAGAGAGAAAGGGTGTTAGGTCATCCAGTTAAACCTGTAATTGCCATGACCAAATCACTTAAAGCTATAGTTCACTTTGAAATTAATTTTTGGTATGTTTTAAGGGCATCCAATATGTAGGTGTCTTTGTTTCTGCAGTAGTTTCAATTTTGATATTTTTCGGTCAAACCGTTCTTGTCTGTCAGTCATACAATGCAGGTTTATGGTTTGAGGCCCTGTTTACACGAGAACGCTCGCGGGTGAAAACGTAAAAATATTCTATCGGATGTGCCTTTCGTTTACACGGCGACGGCGTTTTTGAGGCTTAAAAACGCAAAAAGTGAAACCACCCTCCAGAGTGGAAATCTTAAAACGCTCCACCGTCGCGTTCTCGTGTAAATGGTAAAACGCAAAAATCTGCTTGACAGTGAAGGTTGTACGCAGGCGCGAGGGCTTGGTCTTGTTATAGTATGCACTCCTAGCCGCCTGGAGTGCATACTACATTGAATTTCACAGACTTTTGCGTCACCATTTGCACGCGAATTTCCCACACAAAACGCTCGTCTAAACGCAGAATAAAGAAGTGATGACGCAACGTTACTTTTGCGTTTTTCTTCAGAATCGTTTCCGTGTAAACATAGCCTGAGTCCAAATTAAACATGATTTAATGACTCTGTAAATGTAAGTACACATTGATGGTCTAAGACACGAAACGAGCGGTTTGTGTGAGAAAACGAACTGTGTTTATATCGTTTTTACCTCTTGTAACCACAGCCAAGTCCAAGTGTTCTGAGGGCGCGGGCAATTTGGTCTACACAAATCTCTTCGGAAGTGAAGAAGAGTTTGCGCGTGAGCATACGTAATTGTTTTCTTTTACCACGGTTTATACATCACGAAAAACGCAAATAGTACCATTTTAATTAGCCGTCTTACCTACAATCTTTTTTTCTGTGTAAACAATGAGTGACGTACACACATGAGAGATCAATTCCAGGGAGTTTCCAGGGCGCTTGCGCTGATTGAAACGCCCATGCCCTCAGATCACTTGGACGTGGGTGTGGTTACAGAGGTAAAAACGATATAAATACTGTTCGTTTTCTCACACAAACCGCTCGTTTCACGTCTTGTGCCATCAATGTGTATTTACAATTACGAGTCTTTAAATCATGTTTAATTTTGACTTCTCTGTGCATGCTCTTTTGAGGTGGACCCCATATACCTCCATTATATGACTGACAGACAAGAACGGTTTGACCTAAAAATATCAAAATTGAAACTACTGCAGAAACAAAGACACCTACATCTTGGAAGCACTTGGGGTAAGCTAACACATATCAAAAATTAATTTCAAAGTGAACTATCCCTTTAAGCTTGCATAAATTAGTTTCCACATATCAGATTTTAGTATGTACAGTGTTTTGCATGCATGACAACACGGCAACACTCGATAGTTCAGGTACGGTAAGTCAACACCAGCCTTGACACAAGAGCTCACCCTCTCCTGGCGTAATTACCGGGAAACATCACATCCCCACATTCAAACACTGTCCTGAACAGACCTGCTCATCTGAACCGTTTCACCTGGGAACTACAAACCATACACATGGCACTTGAATCACTAAAAAAGCAGTATAAAATATCAGTGAACTTCCACTTGGGAAAGATGATTGCATTAATGACCACAATAAACGGATGTCTGTTTTTCTATTGTGCCCAGTGTCAGGGTCATTGTACCCTGCGTGTGAATGAACCGACTGTTATGAAGAAGAGCAGAAACAGTTTTTAGTAAACATGTGAAATAGTCTCTTTTAAACATATTGTAAATCTGCAGAACATTGGGAGAGGCGCTGACGGGAACTTTTGTGCATGTGCAGTCGGACATCAGGTCTCTTATTTTCATATCCCATGCACACTATTAGCCACAAACACAAGGCTGCTTTTCATATCACACAAGAGATCCTGTCTGTGCCAGTCTGGCTTGCTTAGTCGGACACTTAATATTCAGCGATTTTACAGATTTGACTGCACCGACACTATTGGATGAGAACTGAACTGAGCAGGATGATGACATCGCTGTTTTATAGCTGAATTTAAATAATTTGTCTTTTTTTATGATGCTCTTTTGTCTTTACACAGTTATTGAACAGAATTAACACTGACTGAATTGACCTCAGCTGAACAATGACACTCTTGTCTTTATAGAGCTGCTTTACAGCAGAGTTGAATTCTGTTTGCATATTGATTTTCCTGTTTATCACTGTAAAACTGCTTTGGAACAATCTGCTATTGTATAAATAAAATACATGTATTTATATTTACTGAATACTGTATTCCAGTATTTACTGAAAGTATATTACTATATAAATAAAGGTGACTTATGTGTGCAGTTGACATAAACTTGACATGGCATATCACGTGTGACAAGGCATACTCCATTTAAAACAGCTTTTTGCTATTATTTTTAATCATTGGCATGCATGCAGATTTTATGGCCTCCTGAATAGAAACATTGAATATTTTTACTTTTAAAAAGGTCACACTCATGCAGATGTATATACAATTTCCTGAAAACATTCATATCAATTGTAATTTAGCATCTTGATATTCATTATACACAATAATTTTGCTATATTTGTAAGGGCCGGAAAAAAAGAAGTCTACAAACTTACTTCTGTCAAGGACACCAACTTGTAAAATTCCTCAATAAAGGACTATATGTTCTATTTAAATGAATGTTCCAGTTTCAGTTCTAGATTAAGAAAATCATTTTGACTCACACCTCAGTTTGTAACTTACAATGGAAGTCTACAGGACAAGGCATAACCACAGCCAAAGTTGAAAAGCAGTATAAAGGTCCCATATCACTTATAATTTTCCACAGCTCATGTTGTCTGACATTTCTTGTCTACTGAAATCTCTTGGAAATATATTTTTTTGCAGTTTTTCGTCAGCAGAACAATCTGAAAACACATTAAATAATAGTACAACCCACTGAAGAGATGTATGACTAACAGCCTCACTTTTCATACCCGTTAAAAAATCTAAGATGCGCAGCAGTGAATGATGTCTATGGGAGGCCAACAATAACGAATCAAAATAATCAATGAGATGTAAATGAGAGTTACTACTACATTCCTATTTACATTCCACAGTTGCATTCTAGAACAGCGGCTCTCAAATAGGGTGGACATGCTATAGTAAAATAAATATTAATACAATGAAATCAAGTAAAACAGCTAAAAATGACTTCTGCAGCCAATTAATGCTAGCCTGACTTCGTCATAGTCATACTCATATTCTGACTAGTCTGACACCAGTCCGTAGGGCTTTGATTATGAGGCGTGTCTTAACGAACCAGGAATAAAAAAACTCTGCACTCAATTGGATAGTCGGTAGACCTACAAACCAATCAGAGAAACGCAGTAAGTCAGCTACTTTGCATGATAGCGCAGTTTTCAACTATAGAACTTATTTATTTTAGAAGTTAAATAACGATTGTTGCTTCTTTAACTTACTTCTCCATGAGTGCGACCAAAGGAGAAACCACAACGACCACAGGCTTTTCATTACGTCCCATCTTCTTAGCGACCGTCAGAGCCAGCTGATAAGTTACACTTTTGCCGAATCATGTGGGAACGACGGCAAAAATATCTTTCCAATCGACAAATGCCTTGATTGCAGTTTTCTGTTTGTCTATTAAAATAAATGCGCTGTCGATTTATTTCACAACAGACACGACTCTCCAGCTGCAGTCATCTCTTTGATAATGTGACTGATTACGTCCCGCAGATCACCTGTCCATCATCGTATAAAGCCCGCCCTGGCAATTTGATTGGCGCAAACATTTTTTGCCTGATCATAATTACTCCTCAATGGATTCGAGTCCAGACAGAACTTCCCGACCAAAAAATGTTGTGGGCAGGGTTCGGGCTGGCATCCAGGCTAACTTAATGCCCATGAAAACCACTAAACTAAAAAAAAAACTTTTTAGGTATTTGCTTTATTCTATTTCATTGAATAAAACTACACACACACACATAATCACACTGTCACAATTCATTTTAAAGGGTTAGTTCACCTAAAAATTTAACTGATCTGATATTTATGGCGCTTTTCCACTGCATGGTACGGTACAGTTCGGTACGGCACGCTTTGGCACTTTTCCACTGCATGGTACGATACGGAACAGCTCACTTTAAATGGTACCTGGTCTGTTGAGGTTCCAAGCGTACCGCACCGGTACAAAAATGTGACGTGTAACACTGCAGATCACTGATTGATCAGACAGAATCATCACTACCAGCGTCATTGTATTTGCGACGCGAGAAACCAAACCCGCTAGATTTAAATAGCCAGTAACAGCCACCGCTGTAGCGACTGCATTTAAACTTATCCCACCCACTTTAAAGCGGTAATAACTGCAGCGGAATAGCAACCGAGCTGAAGCGAACCGTGCCGTGCCGAGTTGTACCAGCAGTGGAAAAGCGCTATTACTCAAGCTCAAGCTTGTGTATGACTTTTTTTCTTTTTGCCTAACACAATCAGTTACATAAAAAAATATACTAGCTCCTCCAAGCTTTATAATGGGAGCGAATGGTACCTTTTTTTTTTTTTGAAGTCCCAAAAAAGTGCATCCATCCATCATAAAAGTAATACATATGGCTCTATGGGTTTAATAAAGCCTTCTGAAGCAAAACGATGCGTTTACTAAAGAAAATCATCCATATTTATATTTTTATAAACCATAATGAGAATGACTGGTGTCCGGTAAAGGCCGTGTACAGAAGTCTATTTCCAGCCGAAGAGTGACCTCTGAACCGACGCATGACGCATTGACAAACACAGAAGTGCACAAGATAAAGCAAAACATCGGTCTAAAGTCTAGAGCCCGACCGATAAAGGATTTTGAAGGCCGCTACAGATAGACATTTTTTGGGTTTTAAAGTCCAATATGCCGATATATCGGCCGATATTTTTTATTTTTTTGAAATGTGCAACAAAACATTAACAGATTTTCCTAACATTAGTTATTTGTAGTTATTTCTGAGTTTTAACTAAAATATTATGATAATGTATTTTAAAAAGAAACTTTTTTCATTTATTGTCACAACAGAACCGACTTGATGAGATAGTGGCATTAGCTAGCTTTGTGATTAGCTAGTCTATGAGCCATAATTTAGCAATGGACGACGTCATTCTGCAAAGTGCAACATACATTTTCAATATAACAGTCCAAGGAGAGATATGTCTAATTGCTATAACGGTCACGCGCTATTAAAGAAATACTTCAGTCACATTGTCAAAAGTTAAAAGGACAGTCAGTCAACTACACTGTAACAACGTAACGTAATTATTACTAACTAATCCTGCTTCACTCTCGGCTTATTTAACAGCAGCACAACTGGACATGATAGTCACAAATTCGGTCATGCTTTTTTGAGTTAAGAGAACTGATGGAGATGTTCTTTTATTGTTATTCAAGCAATGTATGTCTCTTGACCAACTCAACGAGTGTTGCCAACAGGGACGGTGTAGAGTCTGGTGGACAAACTATACAATGCCAACACTCATGACATGGTTCAGGCGTGTTTCATCCATTTTTATTTTTGAAATATTTATTTATTGGCCATTATAACTGCCGAGATCCGATAGTTTGGAAAATGCCTAACATCTGCCATAATATCGCCATGCCGATATTTCGGTCTGGCTCTACTAAAGTCTACGAAATTTTAAAGAGAAATGTCAAAAGAGATTTAGTTTCTTGCCTAGGCCTATTTATTTGAACCATGACAGGCATCTACTCACACCTAAGTTTACGCTTAAGCCTAAATCCCACATCATACGCCGAAACAAGACGGGAATTGATTACAGTGCATAAAGTTATATAATTATGCCTATTTCTCTTCAAAATCTCAGGTACCATTCACTCCCATTATAAAGCTTGAAAGAGCCAAGATATATATATATATATTTAATATACCTCAGATAGCGTTTGTCTGTAATGGTGCGTTCACACCTGATGCGAATAGCGCGTCAGGCGTGAATGATTTCAATGTTAAGTCAATGCAAAGACGCGTTTACGCGCGTAAAATTCCTGCGGTGTCAATGAGGCGTAAGAAGAAAGTCATATACACTAAGTAAGGATGGCTTTAGGGGTTGAGTAAATGATGGGATAAATTTCCTTTTAAGGTGAACTAATAACACTTTAATGTATAGTTTCTGCTACTTGTCTTTGACAGGATAACCTAGGATATTCTGTGTAGACATCTGATGTTCTAGAACGTCGTTACCATGGCAGCGACATTCTAGACCGTTCCGGAAATCATTCAAAATTATTTTCGGCGCGAACATTGATTCTAATCTGATGGCATGGAATCCGCAATTCCATCGATCAACTGTCCAGTGTGTGAAACGTGTGACTGTTGGTTTAATCTAGCACCATCGACCAGGATGAACTCTGCACCAGCTGAGCCATGAAACCAATCCATCATGGCCTCATTAATTCAACTAGGAAGTCGTGTCTCTGACGAACTAGAGCATGTAACTACTAGTAAAGCAACCCACAACCGTTTCACACCTCTCCACTTCATCAGCAGAAAACAAACACACGCTTTGGTCGCCATCTCTGGCTTGCACGAGACGCTAAACCATAGCGTTAAACACATACAAGTGGAATATGCGCGCTCTCTAACCGCATATTTACATTATCTTGTGTAGATAAAACATACCAAGCTTAATTCGTTCTCATTTCGAGTTAAATATACGATACATGGGCCTGTTTTCTAATGTTACATGTGTTCTCGCGTGCACTGTTCCTAGCGAGCTGGCTAAAGATTCACTACCGTGATCCATCCGAACATCTGTCCGGGAAAACGGATGCAATGCATTCCTTTACAAATGCATTGCATTCATCAAAAAAGCATACATGGGTACATAAACAAGCAAGTTGACCGATTTAAACTGCATGTGTACAGTAACAGCTATAGCAATATGTTCCAGTCTTAAAATCCAACTGAATCTATATTATGATAGACAGAATTTCGGTGTAACTTCCAATAACCACATATAATGGCAGCCCAGTGTCCTGAATCAATGCACGAGTGTAGAATGGAAACATTGTGTGACTTGCGTTGTTGACAACTCACCTCATATTCTCAATGTCTCTGCCGCCGCTTTTCAGAATGCACATCGGTATGGTGGCAACGGCCAGGAGCATCATGTACGCCACATAGAAGCACTTCTTGAAATAGTAAACGAACGTGCTGCTGGTCCATAACAGAAGCGGGAGCACCAGCAGCACAGGCAGCATCCACACGGCGTCCATACCCGCGACCAGCGCCTCTTTCCCGGCTGTCGAGAAATGATACAAGGCCAGCGGTGTGGAGCGGGGAGAAGACCGTACGAGACCAACTCAGAACCGAGTCTACATCAGACACCACGTCCAGGTCGCACACTTGAGCAACTTTACCGATCCTCCTGCTAGTCGTTTACGTAATATCACGCGAACGAAGGGGATGTCAACCAGAATCGGAGGTTTATGAACCAGGCGTGGGTTATCCACTGAGAGCGCGTCTGAGTGTAACCTTTGGCCGTATTGAATGTGTGTCACTAGCTGTGTTCGATTCGCGAATCGTTCTTTTGAACCGACTCTTTGAAATGATTCTGTCTAGAGTTAACATGAACTTTCCAACAGTATTTTAATTACTGTTATTTAATTACTCTGCCTTGAAAAGATAAAGTAAGGGATTCATTTAAATGTTTCTGTAATTGAATTAGTTACTTCTGTTGTAATTGTATTAAATACTGTATAGACTACAACAATTCTATATAAAAGAATAATGGATTTAACATAAAAACCTAATGTTAAAATGTTTTGTTTTTAATGTAACCTCCATTTACACACTTTGGTCAGTTCAAGAATAATTTATGTTGTTCATTTGAAAGAATTAATATGGCAGTTTTGCGTTGATCCTTGTATTTGTTCAACTGGTCGAATTGGGAATGATAAAGTAATAAATTATGCAATACCCTTTAGAAAGAATTAGTACAGTAATCTAATTACACTGTTGAAGATGTAAATGGTAGTAATTAATTACTAAACACAGCAAACTACCACATAGGCCTACAAGTTAGCTTGATAAAACTGTTAAATAGAAGTAGGCCTTAATTGAAGTAAATAAAAGTGTATTTGTTAATATTATGGGCACATCATTTTTTTATGTTGCTTTGTGTGCATATTTATACTTTGGCAATATTGTATGCAAAAAAACACACAAAAACACTATTAACAATATGCCATAATACATAGTTTTGCATAGAAAATATTGTTGCTTTTAAGACATTTTATGACACTGACAAAAATTACGTATAACTGCAATGTAGGCTAATAATAATGCAATATTTTTATTGTTGTACTTAAATGATTAAGTTATCAATGTGTCTAAAAAAGCAGAATTAAAAAAGAAAAAAATATATATAATTTTAAATGTTCACGACACATTGTTAGTATGAAAAATATTATTCTGGGCTTCTAAACAAATAGCTAATAGAACACTAAGCTACAGAGTGATGATTAATTGATCAAATCAGTTAACCATTTTCTTTGAACCAGTTCACTGAAACGAACCGATTCTCTCAAATGATTCGGACTTCCCCACGCTCTGTCTTATGCACAAAAGAGCCTGCTGTAAGTTTGAATCCCTCCCGTGTGTGTTTCCGGGTACTGGTTGCTTGTATTTCCTTGTCATGTGTGTTTGTTGCAAACTATAGTTTACTCGACATATTAGATTGTGGCAACATCTGGAGTGTGTATTTAATACCCCAATGGAACGTTCTGGAACAGTTGAGGATGAACTGTCTTATGAAAATGGTCAGCACTGTTAACAGGACGATCCAGTTACTGGGACAAGTCTAGAGCAGGGATCCGACTGGCACTGAACTAAAGTATTTACATCTGATTTGACTGTGTAAATTACTAGTGAAAAAGGAGTTATGCTGTCTATACGTTTCCCTTTAAATATTTGTGGTTATTTTATAGGCTGTTTAAATAATAATAAGGGATATATTTCAATAAAAAAGAGAGAAAAAAATCCAGTGTAAATCAAAAATGTCTCCTTCCTGTGCACTAAAATGAAAACGAGTTATTGAATAAACCAGTCACAGTGTTATTGATAGTAGTCTATAGCCTACAGTTTGATTTGCACAATGTGCTACTGCACGTTTTACCATAAAATGTATCTTGTCATTTGAGAATGCTAGGAAAAATCATGATGCCAAGCGCTGAGAAGTGAACAGATTACCGATGAAAGGAGTTGCAGTTAACAAGATTAAAT
>JAQIUQ010001069.1:127500-322500 GCA_030378365.1 Hybognathus amarus | reverse complement strand
AGGGAATTATATCAAATTGTCTGTGTCCTGGGACAGTAGGCTATATTGTATTATTATTATTTTTAAAGCGACATGAAAGGTATTTTTATCGAAATAGATGTATTTGACAAATTTAAAGAGATTATCTTATTTTTATTCTATTGTAATCAGTCGTATTTAAAGGGACAGTATTGTTTGTTTTCTGACGGTAGTGTATATCAGGGTCTCTTCCCCTTTAAGGCGCTTTGTGGAGTCACAGTGACAGAGAGGCCGAATCTCCAGCTGATCGTCAGTGATTCTCATTCTCACACTGTGTCTTCCACACGATTCGTGCCGATCAGATTTCGCGTAGAATCAAACATCTCTCTTAAATATCTATGCAAAAATCAGCGCTAGTTTTTAAAGGATCTTTGGCCGTATGGTATCTCGTCGCGCGAGGATGATGCCTGGACGAGCTCGCGCGTCTCTGGATGCAGCGCGTGCAAATGGATGCGTGTGCGCGCGCGTGCCCTTGAGTTGAGCACCACCAGCATGGGATGTTTCTCCATCACACGGCCGATTGCATCTTGAAACAAAAGCACGGTGCCATAAAATAAGAGCAAATGATTGTTTTTGCTCTTTATTGTGCCGGAGAACACCGCTGGCGTGTCGTCTGTAAAGGAGAAAACGAGATGAGAAAGTGACGGCGTGTTTGGATTGGAATATCTGTAATTGTGCTGCGCATTATCATCATCAGTGTGTGAAGATGCCGAGGAGTTTACGCAGGCTGGTGCACCTGGTGCTCTTCTGTCCCTTATCTAAGGGTTTACAGGTAACTTTCTTTACTCGAATGACGATGTTTGGGAATAATTTTCCTACGGAAACCTTTTAAAGGTATTGAAATAACTAGCACAGTAGCACAAAAGTACCATGGTACATCAACATATTTTTCATCAAGGTAATATGTTTCCTGGGCATTGCATTACCATGAATACTGTGTAAATACCATGAGACATAAAAATGGAAGTCATTCTGCTCTATGTCTGATAAGGGGAACCGGGGATAGTTCGAATTTTTACTCTAATATAGATGGCAGGTTTCATTTTGAAAGTCTATTTCTGCTACCTATTAAATATTTTGACCATTTCTGCCCAGAAATACGTTGACATTTCTCATGGCAAGTTTAATTTTGAAAGTCTATTTCTGTTCTTCAATTTCTGTTTTACTTATTTACATTTTTGCCCATGTATATATATATATATATATATATATATATATATATATATATATATATATATATATATATATATATATATATATATATATATATATATATAACCTATTTTTGGCTTTTCAGAAAAATCTAAACAACAATACACACAGAAAAAAAATATATATATATGCATTGGATTCTTTGTCTCTATTGTTAAAAGAAAGGTTACATAAATCTTAAGAAAAAGGGTCTGTCATTTTAAATGTTGCAGTTAATATACTGTTTTCTTATCTTTAGCTGATCTCACACACATACACACGACTGATGCTTAATGCACACACTGTATGTTGACAATATTTCTGTAAATCCGCACTAAGATCTCTCTTTCATAAGTGCACTCAGCGGAAGTGCACACTGTGACCGGTTAAAACTGTGTAGATCAACTCCTTGCACTGAAGATGGCACAGATGACAAATGCATCTTTCTTTTCTCTCGTACAAGAGAACAAAAACAGCAGAGATTCAGCCTGAAGTTTAACAAAAGCACTAGAGTTTTACTGGTGTTTTATTCCATGCTATTACAATGGATGGGAAGTGAGGCTTTCAGTCTTCAAGAATGATGCAAAAACTTAATAAAATATAAAAGTGATCCGGATGACTTGTGCTGAAGCCATGTGTAAGGAACTGACTATTTAACAGTGCCCTTGTTATATCTAGTTATTGTTGTAATGTAACTATAAATTAAAATGCATACTTGCATGCAACTAACCCTAAATTCTAAAGCCCAGAGTATACTTAGCTTTTTTTTACGTGTTTGCTATCAAATTATTCTCCATTTGATAACGTGCCCAAATGCATGCGTCCAACACATGCGCTCTAGAAAGTTTCATCTTTGTCAAGTGTCTGCCCTATTTTTTTCATAAATTATGACCAAAGACAGATAAAAAAATCGTTGTATTCTTTCAAATCAAAGCCCCTCACTCAAGAGCTTATCAATGCGGGTGTCTGTTGTCAATTGGTGAACAAATCACTATTGAAATCAATGGATTAATTGAAAAGATTTTACTTAAAAGAATGAACCGTTCATGCATACAACATCTCTACTTTTGTGAACTCTAATGCAGGTGTCAGGACGAGATAGGGTGAAAATATTCATGATTGTGGTCATATGACCTCTTTTTTGATACTTGTATGGTGTTTTTGCATGCTTTTTTAGTTGTATTTGCATGTCATTTCAATTGCAATGTTGTTCAAATGAGTTTTTGAACAACATGTGTGCTAGTAAATTATTACATAATGTTAATTTTTCAATGAAAAATTCAGTGCATATTTTTGCATGACAAATGTATTTTTAAAACTGATTTGCTTGTTCAGGCCTTGTTTTCAGAGAACACACACACCGAGTGAATTTAGGTGTCTAATAACACTTGTCTGTATCAACAGGCAGTAATCAGATATGTGTGTTCACTCACTCTCCCAGTTGAGCACAGAGGACCGTTGCTGCCTTCGGCATTCAGTGCCCTTTTACACCTGAAAACTGTCCAAGAGAAGATGTTTAATCTTGTTAGGACACATGCTAATGACCATTCGAATCTTTCCCGGTTGCTTTCTCTCTCAAAGTAGCAAAGCTATCGTTCCATCACAAGCCAACTTGCCCTATTCAGATTTTCTGCTCAAATCCAAAATGTTTTTCAAATGACCTTTTAAATGTGGCACAAATCCTGCATTAAACACTTAACCCTGGCATATTCATCACCAGGTTTCAACATGTAATTTAATAATATATTTTTCTTATATAAAAAACAAAGACTTCCAGTCATCATTTCACTGTTCCAAGCAAAACATTTGAGACATAATGCACATCGATAAATATAAAATTTATATTTGGAATGCATTTCCAAATATTTAAAAATTTAAATATTACATTTAAATATATAAAATTTATATTTGGAATGCAAATTTGGAATGCATTTTAAAAATAAAGATATATTTAAAAATATAAAATTTAAATTTGGAATGCATTTTAAAAATAAAGATATATTTAACTGAATATTGCATTTTGCATCTTTATTTTTTAACATATTTGTGTAATACTTACTGTAATTATTGTGTAAAAATATTCTAAATAATTTGCCTGTATATCATAAAATTATCACAATACTAGAATTAATGATTATGTACATCATTAAATATCACATTTCACTTATTTTTTTAAACGTTTAAACTTTCTGTGTAATACTTAATATATTCATTGTAAGGAAAGAAAGACGTGCTCATAAATTATTGATTTTATAAAAGGTTGAGTTAAGATTGATAGTATAAAAATGCTGATTTTTTTTACACTGCACATTAAAAAATTCTGATATTTATCTAATTTATTTCCACACATGAAATTGGAAATAAGATCGAATCAAAAATGTAATGTAAACAGAGCTTATATATGTCATGTGAAATATTGTTGAGTGTATATTTATGTTTCTTTCAGTTCCGCTTACCTGCAGTAAAGGTCAAGTACCTGTTGGTGGCGTGGTTTGGGATTCTGGTGGCCAGCTGGGTGATTTACATGCAGTATTCCTCTTATTCAGAGCTCTGCAGAGGACACGTCTGTACCATGCTCATCGTAAGTCACTGCGTCCTCCATAATGCATAAGTTGAGCTGGGCATCTCTTCCCATGAGCCCCATTCCCTGCCTCTTAGGTGGAATCAGCGTAGAATAGAGAGGATTTGCCACTAATGACAGAGAGTAAGAGTCGTATGATGATTCAGGATGACGGACAAACACCTCAGTGCGATCTCATTCAGTACATACACACAGATGGGGTATATTTAGGCCTATGCTGTTTTGCCCTCTTGTATTAGTCACTGACAGGAAGTCATTACACATATAGTAACTGCTGAAACTGGAAAATTAAAAAGAGGAAGCGAGAGAGTTGGCAGTTTATAATTATGCTGTTATTGAAACCACATTTAACCTTCAAATGGTCTTTGTTTCCTGTTGCACTTCTGGGCTTCTGGGTTCAATACAACCCCAACAATTGATTGAGTAATTGTACAAAAAATATACCTTTTTAATCATACAAATAATCTATAATTTTTTTATTTACTTCTCATCTATTCATTAATGCTGTGTTTTTGGAGCTATAAAGTACTTTATACCACAAAATTCCTCAACTACACCATTAGCTTTAGCATTAGCATATTTATGCTCTAGTCCTAGGCCTTCATTTCTGTGTAAACATTTTCAGTTTTATGCCGATTTTTCTTTTTTGACGCATTAAGAAAATATATTTCGGGGTTTTTTTTCAAATTTTTCATTCATTTCAATGTGGGGTCATATTGACCCTGAAGACCAGAAGTGTAAACATTTTTTTACATACCTTCAAAACAACCGAATCAAGTCCAGTTTTTTGTGTTTATAAATAGGCCTAGATAATGTATGAAAAGTCGCCTTTTTATTACAGACCTTTTTATTGTTAAGTAAAAGTCGATTGGGGTCATATAGACCACATGACCCAATTGAGGGCTACAATATTCTCCATTTTATTGTAACAGTATGCTAATTATGTGGTGTGAATGAGTTTAATCACAAATTTGATATTCAGCTACAGGATGTCAATTATTTACATATTCTTTCTTTAAAAGATAGTTCACTAAAAATTGATCTTATCTTCTCACTGTCTTGTATCAAACGCATTTCCTTTCAGCGCCTCTCAAAGTGATGTTAGAATATACATCTGCAATATCTGTGTGTTACGGTTCTTGTTTCTTGGTGAGGCCCAGAGAAAGGAAAGCCCTTTTCAGCTCTTGTTTTGCAACATGCACGTTGACAGCCACTTTGATAGATACTGTATCAGAAATGAAAACAAGAAAGGAGAAGTAAAACGCTGCCTTTAGAGTGATCTGTGCATTTGTGGGTCTGCCCAAGCACCAATCCATCATAACATCATGATCCGCTTGTCCTCCAGTGGCTGGAACAAGGCTGTTAAATTGAGAATAGATGGCAAGATGTACTGTAGTATATACAGTATGTAGCATTTGTGATTAATGCCTGTCCTTTTCCTGTGTGTGTTTTAGTGTGACCATTATCGCAGAGGCATCATCTCTGGGTCAGTGTGTAAGTCTCTCTGTGAGGAGAAAACGTTATCTTTTCAACACTGTCTTTCAACATCACCAACACACCAGGTAAACGCACGCATGGATGATTCTTAAAGAAAATAAATAAGAAACGATAATTTCCAGGTTTTTGCATCACATTTATTTTCCATAACAAAAAAACGTATTTTTCTCCAGGCAATAAATCTGGACTTCATTTAATATTTACCTTTTTTACATGCATTATCCTCAATGGTGATTTTTTTTCCTATACTGCAATGTTATGTTTTTACTATATTATTTTTACATTTTGAAATTGATTTGATTTATTGAAATTTGTATTATTATTTTTTCTTTTCATTTTTTTTGCCACAATATGATTTCTTTTTTATATATTTTTTTCTAAATAGGCATACATATGTCACACACGTTAATATATATATATATATATGTGTGTGTGGTGCAGGTGTACAGTGCTGTGTGGAAGCAGAAATCCTTGTTGGTGAAGTGTGGCATTGAAGAGAACATGAAAGGAGAAACAGATCCTGACACTCCACTTCTGCATGACAACAACCTCTATGATAAACCCACCCGTGGAACATCTATGGATGAATTCAGAGCGATGCTGCATTCCTTCCTCAAGGTCTCTTCATCTACTGCAGCTTCTTTATTGCCAATTTTTCACATTAAAAGCAAATATCACAGTAAACCAGACCTGCAGTTGACAGAGAAACCAGTTTTATGGTCATATAGTTCTATAATGCTAGAACGTTACATCATTATCTTGAACTTGAATTGTTGTGTTGTAGACTTTTCCAATCCCATCTTTTTTTAAGTTTAACATTTAAAGGAGAACGGCACTTAATGAACCTTTGGTCTAATAAATTATTGGTACCTAGTCAACCTTTCTCTGAGATTTGTTTTCATGATAATCAAATTTAAAGAGTTTTATCCTAAAAACTGTTTAGTGTATAATGGTAGTATATGGGCATATAATAAGTAAAGAAATTGCTAGTTAATACCACTAACATGGCTCAAAATAGCCCCACACTAACACAGTAACATAATGAGGGTCCCTAAATACAAAACGAAGCATTGAGAACTTTGTAAGTGTACTGACCGTTTAATAAGAAGATATTTTATAAAGACAGTTCACTTCGTGTATACAGGCGGTGCCATCTTTGGTAAACAGTCTCTGACAAGTTCGAACCACAAACGCCGTTCATACAGTTCAGAAGTTCGCTGAACTTCATACAGTTCAGCTTACTTGGCACGTGTATTTAAGGACCCTCATTATGTTACTGTGGGCTATTTTGAGCCATGTTAGTGGTATTAACTAGCAATTTATTTTTACTTATTATATGCCCCCATTTACTAGCGTTATACACTAAAACGTTTTTAGAGATAAAACTCTTTACATTTGATTATCATGAAAACAAATCTCAGAGAACGGTTGACAAGGTACCAATGTTGTATTAGACCAAAGGTTCATTTTGCGTCGGAGTTCTCCTTTAATGCCATGATTTTCACCATGATTGACCATTCAATGATCAGGAATATATGAAGAATATTCGCTGTATCACCCAGCCCTAATTGTGACTGATATTTGAGATGTTAATGTCCTGCAGAGCAAAAGCAGAAACTGATCTAAAGACAGTCTAAGCCTCTCTAAGCTTTCGGCTGTTCCTTATTCTCTTGTAGAAGGGTGAAAATGGAGAGAGAGCATGGGAGGGAGTGGGGTGACAGGGAAGAGAAGCCAAAAATAACTGAAGGAGCTTGAAAAGGTCACAGCCAGAACAATACACTCACTTTCAGTGTCACAGGGGGAGAACAACAAACACACACGCTTAAACACAACCTTCACAAATGCTGTAAATGGCCATGCAAACTTCAGTATACACGCATACATGTGTACTTGGTAAAGACTGTCATTTAAACTTGCTTTCAAACACTCAAGCGCTTGGTGAAGACATGTTTTTGAAGCTTTCATCATTGTACCCATTTAGAGACATACATGTTGAGCGTGTGGATGCAATAGCCAATCAGAAGTGTTTAAGAATCCATTCAACAGCGCTCAAAATTCTTGAGGGAACTCGAATTCGTCATATTTTTAAAATGTATTTACTGGCTTGGCACTGAAGTTGGTAGCGTTTGTTTTCTGTACACCTTACACAATTGGCAAATACGTTTTTTCACTAAAAAACAATCCCAATTTTTTATTTCATCTTGTACATGCTCTCTAGAGTGAATACTTCCCCTCTCCTTAATGTTTCCCTTTCTCCTCTCATTCCTTCACAGGACAGTGTTGGAGAGCAATCGTCTCTTGGAACCCTTGTAACCCGTGTGATTTCTCTAGCTGATGTCAACGGTGATGGCAGAGTTTCATTAGCAGAGGCGAAATCCGTGTGGGCTTTGCTTCAGATCAATGAATTTGTTCTGATGGTGGCACTGCAGGATAAAGAACATGCTCCTCACCTATTGGGCTTCTGTGGAGACCTTCACGTGACCGAACACGTGGCACACAGCGCCCTCTTCAGGCTGGAGGTGCCTAGCTGGCTGCAGCCAGTATTTCCTGAAGCGCTGGGTGTCGCTCTGAAACCAGTGGCTTGCTCCTGCGTGGCCCGCAGGGCTCGAGTAACCATTGGTCTGCTGGAGTTCGTGGAAGAGGTGTTTCATGGCGTTCACGGAGCTTCTACATATGTGATGCAAGCCCGAGAAGGGTTGGCTACAATGCAAATTATGACTTCAAAATGGCTGACCTTCAGAGTGTAGCATCGGAGGCAACCATCAAGGGGTTCCTGCGAGGGAGAACTTGCGAAGCAAATGCCGACTGCACTTACGGGCGAGATTGCACTGCGACATGCGACCGATTGGCAAGGCAGTGCAATGTGGAGGTGGTGCAGCCCAACTTGGCCAAGGTGTGCGCGCTACTGCAAGACTTCCTACTCTTCGGAGCACCATCAGACCTGAGGGAGGACCTGGAGAAACAGCTACGCACCTGTGTGACTCTCAGCGGGCTTGCATTCGCAGATGGAGGTGCATCATTCCCTTGTTCTGAACAACCTCAAAACACTACTGTGGAAGAAGATCTCGAATACCAAGATACTCTTGAGACCAACATAGGGATGATCAAGAGAAAGGCAACGAAGAGCAGGAGAATTGGAGACTTCCTGAGAGCGAAAGTGGGTCGGCACAGCAGCCTCTGAAGGGGCCAACTGAACAGCTGAACTCTGCCAGCTACTATCGACCTAAAATCGAATCAAATGAAGATCCTTTAATCCTATAGAAACGCCTTCGGAAGACTTTTTTGTTCACCTTTGCCCGAAAGATTTACAGTGAATTAAGACTGTCCAGTTAGGAACAAAAACATTTGGGGGACATTTGACTGTGCTACACCTTCCCAAATTATACTTTGAATCCTGCTTGGTCAACTTTTGGTTAAGGATCTGAGCTGCAAGCACAATAATAGTAGGGTCAATTCCAAGTCGAAGTAAACCAAGGAAAGGAGAAAAGGAGAGTTTCTGAGTGATTGGTCTTGCTCTACATCCCCACCCTCTATTTTACTAGGTTTCATTTTACTTGATTCATCTGAAACCCCTTTAAAGCTATAGACAAACTATTGAAACTCTCTTTCCTTTGGCCAAAATTTCCAAGGTGAGGTTAAGAGTCTAATTAGGAACAAAGACAACTGAAAGACTTTCTTTGACCATGCAAAACCCTTTCCCAAAACCTTGAGTCCTGCTCTGTGAACTTTTGGTTAAAGGATTGTGGCTGCAAGCACAAAGATAAAAGGTTAATTCCATTAATTAGTCACCCAAGGAAAGAGTTTGCAAGAGGACAGTCTTGCTCTACAATTGCAATACCCTTAAGCAAGACATGCAACTTTTGGCTGCAATGGTTTTTGTGGGTTGCTTCTTGAAGGGTAAACTACATCCACACCTGTTTGGACTTTAAACATTGAACAAGAGGGATCTTTAGCAATGTTTGGAAGCACCCTTCCTTTTAAGTCAGGACTCTAGGCCAAAACCTGCAACTCAACCAAGACGTCAACGCTGGAATGAGTATGAGTTAAAGGAATGAGTAAAGGTTATATATAGCCTACTGTATATCTTTTTAGAGAGTGTATGGTGTGTTGGTGTGTATTCTAGGAGGATGCTTTATCCCATGTTGTAGTTTTACATGAAGGATATTCCTTTTCTGAGCGGCCTGAAGCATTTCTGATGGGATATGCTATGCTTGAACGGTGAGATTACTTACTGTGTTTCTCAGGGTATGTGAGTTTATGTTTGAACGTGTTTGGAAAATGATTACTATTAAAGGGATAGTTCACCCAAAAATAAACATTTTGTTTTCATTTACTCACCTCACCCTGGAGCCGCCCATGTACGAGGAGCAGGAGAAACTTTTGCTAGGTATTCTGATTAATTATTTTGTCATTTTGCCTCCACGTTTCCCCGATTGCCCGCAAGCTTCTCCTCCTGTCCATACGGTAATCTCTCTACTGTGCGACAGAGAGTCAGAGAGAGAGACAGAGAGACGCAATCGTTAGCCTACTTTTAAAAAAAACTGCTTCTACGGGGCCATAACATAAGCTACAAGGTAATGGAGCATTTTATACATTGTCGATGTTTCCTTAGAAATAATTAAAGGACAAATGGGGTCTTCAAACGCCTCAGATGTAAAGTTATTCGCTGTCAAAGTGCCGCCAAAATGAATGGGAGTCAATGGGAATGCTAACGCAAGTGAAGTTCTGCTACAAGATGGCGGCTCCGACGAGGCTTCAACTTCCGGTCTAAGGATTACCCCCTTGTTTCAAACTGGTATGTGTGTCTTTGTTCTGTTAAATACAATAGGATATTTTAAATAATGCTGGTAATCAAACAGTTGACAGTAGCCATTGACTTCCATAGAATGTTTTTTCCTACTCAATGGGAAGTCAATGTGTCCATCAACTGTTTGATTGCCAACATTCTTTAAAACGTATTCTTTTGTGTTCAACAGAACATAGAAACTCATACAGGTTTGGAACAACTTGAGGGCGAGCAAATGATGACAGCATTTTCATTTTGTTGAACTATCCCTTTAACATTAAACAATATGGTGTTGAACATAAAGTACAGTTTGATGAATCCCGGTCTAGTGACTGTAAAACATATTTGCATATAGACCTGAAAGTGCGTGTGTATACTGGACACACTTATGCTTAACTCACAGTAGACACTTTTATAAACATCTTGCATCTCATTAATACTAAATAACGTGCACATTTCACGGATAACCAACAGGAAGTACATCTACTTTACATATATTTACATTGAGAAACATGACCAAGCGAGCCTGGCTTTGTGGGAACAATCCTGAAATGTGGTTCTTACAGATTCACATACATACTTTACCTATGAGAGAATTGATTTTGAAAGGGCAACAAGCTTATGTCTTCTAGTGTGTGCTTGGCTTTTCATGTTGTTGAATGAAGTGATTTTATGTACTATTAAGTCATATTTCTTATTTTATTCTGTCTCAGTGTGGAGAGCAGCACAATTAGCATCTGGCCTTGTTCAGGCTCTTAAATATTTATTTTACCTCCATCATTCTGTTCAACTATTATTCACTTAGTAAATGTTTGAAACTCAAATTGTCGTATGTGTGTTTTATTAAATGTTTTTTTGTGTGTGTGTGAAGTACTGGCACAAAAAGTACAGTTCTTGGGAGGTCAAACCCAAATGCACGTATCCTTTTACCTGACCTTTAGAAAGAAACAAGGAATTTGCATATATTAGTCAAGGAGGTACTCCCAAACCTTCTCCTTTAAAGGGATGCGTTACTGAACAGGAGCAAAACATGTACAATCACATGCTTGACTGGCAAAGCCTGAAAACTCAAACAAGCTGTTATTTATTTTAATTTATTTCATTAAATATTTCTATAACAAAAAATTCTTTAGTCTAAAGTTTAGACTTGTTTTATTTGTTCCCAAAAATACAATACAATACAAAAATACAATAATCTGACTCTAGATGCAGATATTTATTATAGAATGTTTTACATGTATTTAAAGGGTACATATGATTTTAAATCATTAATTTTTACTTACAAATCATACATTTGTGGTCTATATAAATCATGACTGCAATGCTTGGGTCTGAATTCTTTCAAAAGCAAGTCGTTTCAATAGGGGATTATCAACGCTGATACGCAGTACTTCCGGATTCAGCGATCTTTGTGCACTGCCACTTCCGTTGTATCACTCGATCTCGCTGGTGAACTGATGAAGGACTACACTAAGTTTATTTTTACAGCATCCCTGGTAAATTAGTCTGATTCACTAAAGTGCCGGCTGCAAACAAACGAGCTACCTTGTTTTATTTTAAAGTTTTAATCCACTTCTTCCTGATACTCAATTCAGTCAGGAATCCATGAAAACTTAAGTAGGGTTGGCGTTGTTGGTTAGATTTACAAAGTGGAACAGAGCAGTGACATAAATAGCATTCGTCTCAGGCATTGTTGAACTGCGTCGGAAGTGGACATGCACAAAGTTGACAAATCCCGCCCATGAAACCCGGAAGCGTGATAATCCCCTATGCGGCCCTTTAAATAAAAGGCGCACCGTCTTATTACTCCGCCTACTCTCCCAGGTCGCTGAGTTCACGGTGAGCTCAACTCTCCGCTGTTTGGCCATTATTGTAGTTTGATAAGAGATACGATAACTATAGCTTCAAAGAACATTTTTATTCACACGTTAACAAAATGTCAACAACGGAAGACTTGTCCACCAAGCCTTACATATTCGAGCCAGAGCGAGCGATTTGAAAAAGATGACGACAACGACGAACCAGAACGTCTTAAGTTCATATGGAGGCAGGTATGTAACGTTAACTATGTTGTGTTATTAGTGAAAGTCGACTATTTCTCTTGTTAAAACTAGCACACTGACAAGATAAATGACTGCGGTCTGATCTTACCACTAAAAATCTGTATTGATAATAAATGATAACTTACATTTAGAAAGCACCAAACACAGCAGCTAAATGATAAAAGTCGATCAGCAAACCCTTCTGGCTGAGGTTGTTGAAGTGGGGATCCTTGAAGTGCTTCAGGTCACTACATAGAACAACCGAACATTTTGACTAGCCCTCTCGTAACTTCTGCATCATTGAGCTTGGACTATAAAATCGGAGCGAGAAATAATAATGGCGGATTGCTGGAAGTGTTGGACCGGTAGTCAATGTCCTTATTTGGCAGTTCCGCTGCAAATACGAGTGACGTACTTGCTGAAAAAACGTCATAGACAACAGAAAAATCTGAACAGGTTGAAAAATATGACCAAAACAGAATATAAACAAAGCACCTGAAAAGAATAATTTCATCTTTTCTATACTTATAAACAATCCAAATCTACAACAAAATGCATTTAAGGGCTAAAAAAGTGGATTTTGCATGATATGTCCCCTTTAAAGCATTTTCATATATAAAATGTGAACTTGCGTTACTTTGTAAAGCTGAATTTTCAGCATTACTCCTGTCTTCAGTGTCACATGATCCTTCAGAAATCATTCTAATAAGCCGATTTGCATATTTCTTAGTATCAATATTGAATAAAAAGTTTGCAAGAATAGCATCTATTTGAAATATAATTTTTTTAAACAATGTCTTACAATGATTAATGCATCCTTGCAGAATTTTTTTTATCTTTATTACCCCAAACTTTGACTTTTTTCATGATCAATTATGGAGAAAGAAAGACTTTTTTGTGATAGCAACCAGTTTACTGTGGATTAAACTGACACTTATTGATGCGAGTGAAAACAACTTTACACTTGGCTTGTTAAAACAATTGACCAATCAGAATACAGGATGTTGTGGGTGATGGTCATGTGATCTTGTTCAGCTGGCCCAAAGAGCAGGTGGAGATCAACAACCCAAATTGAGGCAGACACGTGTGGCACACAGCAGATGAAAATGTTTCGATCAGCTGACTCGATCCATTTGATTTGTCATGTTTCTGAAATTATTAAAGCAAAACAAAGATCCACTTCTGAGAAAGTAAAAATCACAACACACTTCACACAAAATCATACGGTTTTATCAGCAGGAATCCCGAGATTTTTTTGTAGTTGCTTGGCTGATTTCTTTTCGAAAACGCTTAATTAAATAGCTGATTATCTGAATTAGAATAAATGAAAACCTAAACATATTGCAGATAACAGCATGACAGTCATGCAAAGGTGTTTGGAAATGGAACTGTTTGTCAGGTCTTTAAGATCATTATAGAAAATCCCCCTTGAAACAGGGACTCGTGCTGGTTTGTAAGGGCTGGCACTCATTCTTTGCATTGTGGAGTGATGTGTACAAAGTAATTTACGGCGCCTTCTGCTCTATGCTGCCTCATGACACAGACACGCCACATCTAGCTGTGCTGCAACGCCTCGAGGAGCAAAAATATCTTTCTCTGTGTGTTTGTGTGTTTACTGGAGGAGGAAAACTTACTAGTCCAGCTTTCTGTAGTCGACCTCTGACCTCTGTTCAGGGTACTGTGTTAAAGTGCCTCTGTTATGCTATTTTAAAGGTTCCTAATGTTGTTTTGGAGGCTCCTACAATAGGTTTACATGCATTCAAGGTTATAAAAAAACATGTTACTTTTCTCCTAACATAAATTGCTGCATCAACCTTTTTTTCACAATGTCCGAAAACATTAGTTTATTAAATGACCCAGTATCTCTAAACCCTCCTTTCTGAGAGCCTGCTCTGCTCTGATTGGTCAGATGAGCCTGTCTGTTGTGATTGGTCTATACTCTACTCTGCTCTGATTGGTCAGATGGTTCAGTCTGTTGTGATTGGTCTACTCTGCTCTGATTGGTCAGATGAGCCTGTCTGTTGTGATTGGTCTGCTCTTCTCTGATTGGTCAGATGGCCCAGTCTGTTGTGATTAGTCTATATTTTACTCTGCTCTGTTTGGTCAGATGGTTCAGTCTGTTGTGATTGGTTTACTCTGCTCTGATTGGTCAGATGGCCCAGTCTGTTGTGATTGGTCTATACTCTACTCTGCTCTGATTGGTCAGATGGTCCAGTCTGTTGTGATTGGTCTACTCTGCTCTGATTGGTCAGATGGTTCAGTCTGTTGTGATTGGTTTACTCTGCTCTGATTGGTCAGATGGTCCAGTCTGTTGTGATTGGTTTACTCTGCTCTGATTGGTCAGATGGTTCAGTCTGTTGTGATTGGTCTACTCTGCTCTGATTGGTCAGATGACCCAGTCTGTTGTGATTGGTCTACTCTGCTCTGATTGGTCAGATGGTCCAGTCTGTTGTGATTGGTTCTTCTCTGCTCTGATTGGTCAGATGGTTCCGTCTGTTGTGATTGGTTTACTCTGCTCTGATTGGTCAAATGGACCAGTCTGTTGTGATTGGTCTTCTTTGCTCTGATTGGTCAGACGGTGCAGTCTGTTTTGATTAGTTTATTCTGCTCTGATTGGTCAGATGGCCCAGTCTGTTGTGATTGGTCTACTCTGTTCTGATTGGTCAGATGGCCCAGTCTGTTGTGATTGATCTACTCTGCTCTGATTGGTCAGATGGCCCAGTCTGTTGTGATTGATCTACTCTGCTCTGATTGGTCAGATGGCCCAGTCTGTTGTGATTGATCTACTCTGCTCTGATTGGTCAGATGGTCCAGTCTTTTGTGGTTGGTCTACTCTGCTCTGATTGGTCAGATGGTCCAGTCTGTTGTGATTGGTCACAACTGCAATATCTGAAAAAGCATAATAGGGGCACTTTAAGTCACAAGTTAATGGAGCTCCATTCTTCATCCATTCCGTTTCTGTCTTGAGATCACAAAGCACAGTTAGAATCTAGAATATTCAAATACAAAAACAATTATGGGGATAATGGAGTATTTGGAAAGAGTTTAACAGACTAAGTCTAATGGGCACAAACACACACTGAGGTCTGGGTTGGGTTATCCGGCCTCGTTCCAAGCCCCAGGTCCACCATGCAGGACAGCAGGGTCGATCACAAGCCAGTTTCTTTCTGCCCACTTTTGGCACAACAGTGGCATCACAGCCAGAGTTACGTCTCATAGGGCAAAACCCAGATAACAAACACTTACACAAGATACACACACTGATGGACTTGACTAAAGCAAAAACTTTTTTTTAAAAAAATATAATTTGTACAGAATTATTGTTTTTGTATGCATGTATAATGTATAATATATTATGTAAAATACTTTGAAAAATGAAAAATGCTACATATAGAGTTTATTTACACTAGTAAAGTAGTAGTATTTTTAAGGTTTTTGAAGGAAGTCTTTTATGCTCACCTAGACTGCATTTATTTAATACAAAATACAGTAAAAACAAACATAATATTACAGTCATCAAAATATTTTTACAATTTATAATTTATTTATTTTCTATTTGAATATATTTTTGTAATGTTTAATATTTGAATATATTTTACAATGTCATTTATTACAAAGTATTACATTTTTACTCAGAATTATTTGATACATAGAATGTTCAGCATTTATTTGAAATAGAAATATTTTGTAACATTGTAAACAGTTAAATATATATATATATATATATATATAATGCATCCTTCCTTGCTGAATAAAAGTATTTTTTATTATATATTTTTTCTTTTTTAAAACTAAACTATTAAGACCTAAAACTTGTATAAATGTTAATCTAAAAACAAATATGCTAAAATGTAAAACTATGTCAACTGTGTGTTTTATAAATATCATAATATTTATTTTTCTTATCTGATCACTTTAAAATTTCCTTAAGATTTAATTTTGGCAGAAGTAGGCTAGTAAGTTAAATTCAACCATATATGGTTACAAATATTGTTGACAGTAAATCTTTACCTGATGCTGGAAAATCACGCTGGTTTCCAAAGAGGAAGAAAAAGACCTTAATTCAGGGTCTGTTAAAACTAATTTAGAATTGTGCAGCATTGTTTTCTGTAGAGTAGACGACCTTACTGCAGAGGGTTCGGTGTGGTTACAGTACTTTGCATTGTGACTGACAGCAGCGAGTGTCACTTTGAGTTGAAATCACGTGTCTTGCGCTCTCACGCCCCCTACTGGCACGAGCACGCTACTGAAACACGCGGTGCCTCGTCCATGTGTCCAAGAATAAAAGTATTAAACATGACAGCACGGTTACATTAAAGGATTTTAACAGCATAATCCAGTTTTAACATCAGAATCCAGGATATTGCACTGTAGATTAAATGTTTTCGTAATACACACTACATGCTAACGTATTTGCATGCAACACGTGGGCGGTTTAAGCCAGTTTTAAGCAGGACAGTGAGTTATGTCTGTAAACAACATTGCATAACGTTAGGCCTATATACCAATCGACCATATTTAATGCGATTAATTAATGCATCATAAATACTATTACATATTTTTATGACGCCACACTCATTACCCTTACTAAGTATTCCAATGGGATCTAATATTTTTTTACAGTCTATGGATCTAATGTATAATCAAGATCTTATGCAATATAATATAATAAATAACATACAATGCCAATGTCTACATAATAAAATCCTAATGCACAAATAATTTTGCTTCATGAAATCAAGATATATAGATGTTCTCACCTTCATTGCAGAAAGAAAAAAGACCCAGTGAGTCCAGAGGAGTGGCTAAAGATATTTATAGTAAGAAGTATGGCAGCCTGCTGGGACATTAAAGGCACAACTAGCAGTAATGATATCGGTTAGAGAAGTCAGAACGAGTATTTTTATTTCATTTTCAAGTCAAAATATTACTGAAATCTCAGGTGTTATGATCTATTAATTACATGTTTTTGTTTTTTAATTGTCGTGGGTTCCCTATATTAGTATTAACATTAATGATGTTTAATTTGATTATTAGGATTTTTGGTCTGGTTTTCATACAATTCACCACACCAGTAAAACTCACACAATATAAACAGTTAATAGTAACCATATACCAAGCAGTTCAAAACAATATTATAACAAAATTATGACAAAACCACATTAGAAAATATAACAACATAAACGATGATAAATACATTACAACTATTTAAAAAAAATATGTTAACATTTTATAAATGTATTTAATATTTTCATTTCATTTTCACAAGCTGTTTATACTGTATAGCCTAAAATTACAACTTTTTATTCAAATGTTTTGTTCATTTGGCTTGTAATTTTGAATTTTAGGCTGCAAGTGTAATTGTGTATATATATATATATATATATATATGTGTGTGTGTGTGTGTGTGTGTGTGTGTGTGTATATATATATTAGGGGTGTAACGATTTTCGAACCGAACCGAAAAACCGCGAATACTGAACTCACGATTCGAATCGCGATACTGTCATTGCGTACCGAACACGCCCCGCCCCGCCCCCTGCTACCCCGGCCCCGCCCAGCCCGGCTCAATGGACCTCATGTCTTATGTAAACAGTACACAATGAATTCAGTTTTGTAGCCTAACCACCATTAACATCAAATAACAAGCTCCGTGTTTTGTTACTTTCGATAATAAGCAAGGTGTAATCTTTCAGATTCTGTCTATTTGATCACGAAATTCAATAAATGGCTTTTTGGCGCTCTTTGATATGACGTGACAGATCGCTTACTAGGCTCCTCATTTCAAGCGGCAGCGCGAGTAAACGCGATCATCTCTTCCTCAGTTACAGAAAAGACACCTGAAGGTATGTTGAAAGATACAGTATACTTACTGAAAGGCATCATAACTCATGTAATCCCTCAATCAGACGTCAATAAAACAGCAAAGCTTTAGCTTGTCACTAGCATTATATTTACCTCAGCAGGCAAGT
Source organism: Hybognathus amarus (assembly GCA_030378365.1). Classification (NCBI taxonomy): domain Eukaryota; kingdom Metazoa; phylum Chordata; class Actinopteri; order Cypriniformes; family Leuciscidae; genus Hybognathus; species Hybognathus amarus. The sequence continues at coordinate 304,413 of JAQIUQ010001069.1, read as the reverse complement.
GATTCAGTGTCCACAACTTCCTATAAATGAACCTTTGCACTAAATAAATGCACTATGTTAGTCTGTATATTATATTTTACTTAACCTGTTAATGATATCTTGATTATTTAATTTATGTTTAAAATATCTTTCATGAAAATGACAACTGTGTAAATTATTAGAGTAAAAACACAAGTTAATGTAAAAACTGCCTTATGTTCAGTTTACATGTTTTCATACAATGTGTTGTGTGTTGATTATTATATCTAAAAAATAAATGACATCTGAATTTAGGTTAAAAGTCTAGGCTACAACATTTAATGTTATAGTAATGTGCAGCCTTCAATATAGTTCACAGCATTAGCAGATTTTTTTAATCCTTGTGAAATGTTTAATTGTAACTGAATTAATTTAAAGACAAAGACCTTTTTTTTCATTAAACCACTGTCTAAAAAAAAGCCATTTTAGCTTTTCTAAACCGAATCGGAACCGAGACGTCAAAACCGTGGGAAAACCGAACCGTCAGTTTTGTGTATCGTTACACCCCTAATATATATATATATATATATATATATATATATATATATATATATACTGTATATATATATATATATATATATATATACACACACACACACTACCGGTCAAAAGTTTAAGATCGGTAAGATTTTTTATGTTTTTAAAAGAAGTCTCTTCTGCTCACCAAGGCTGCAATTTTTTGATAAAAAATACACAAAAAACACAGTAATATTGTGAAATATTATGACAATTTAAAATTGACTTTTTTATGTTAATATATATTAAAATGTAATTTATTCCTCTGAAAAAAAGCAGAATTTTCAGCACCATTACTCCAGTCTTCAGTGTCACATGATCCTTCACAAATCACTCTAAAATGATGATTTTATGCTCCAAAAACATGTATGATTATTATCCATGTTGAAAACAGTTTTTTACATTTTTATTTCAGGATTCTTTGATGAATAGAAAGTTCAAGAACAGCATTTATTTAATTAGAATCTTTTCTAACATTATAAATGTCTTTACTGTAACTTTTGATCAAAGTAACTCATTCTTGATGAATAGAAGTATTGATTTCTTATTTATTTCCTTTTCTTATTTATTTTTAAAAGCTGTTCTTTTGAACTTTCTATTCATCAAAGAATCCTGAAATAAAAATGTAAAAAAACAGTTTTCAACATGGATAATAATCATACATGTTTTTGGAGCATAAAATCATCATATTAGAGTGATTTTTGAAGGATCATGTGACACTGAAGACTGGAGTAATGATGCTGAAAATTCAGCTTTTTTTCAGAGGAATAAATTACATTTTAATATATATTAACATAAAAAAGTCATTTTAAATTGTCATAATATTTCACAATATTACTGTGTTTTTTGTGTATTTTTTATCAAAAAATTGCAGCCTTGGTGAGCAGAAGAGACTTCTTTTAAAAACATAAAAAATCTTACCGACCTTAAACTTTTGAATCTGGTAGTGTATATCTATGCATGTGTACATTTATAACCAAGGAGAGTCAGCATAGCTCGCAGCGCCATCTGTAAAAATAATAATCACTACACGACTGCTCCTATTACCAAGCAGGCTGCTGTATGTTGGTCAGGCTTTTTTGCATTTCATGTTTTTGCAGGTTGTTTTGAACGAGCTGTAAAACGGGAACAGAACACCAAAAGCCGGGACTGTCCGTACATATAGTACCGACATTAAACAGACCTTATCGGATGGTTAAAATTAATTAATTTCTTTCAAAATCTCGACCCGCTGAAACTAATTCGCAAATAAGCACGGCAAGTAAATATCGCACTATGGGTTTGTCGAAACTTTATTGGGTTCATAAGTAAGCAATGGAAATCAAAACAAAACCAATAAATATTCAGTTCGAAGCCACTGGATTTTTACATAGGCAAATTAAGTTGTTGGACATCTTCAGTTCTGGGATGGTTCATTTTTACCTATTAAACTTGAATAAGAAAACACATTAATATGTCTGAATTTGAACTGCAGTTACTCGTTTCCCACTGAGCTTTCTATATGTGGACAAACACTGTGATTAGCACTGTGAAGCTCATTGCTCTTCCATTATCCTGAGGCTGAAATACCCTTGAGAAGCTCCATCTGCCTCCTCTTGTCCTTTGCCCTGTTCACTGTCATTTGAATAGCCGGCAGTACATCTGAATCGCAACAGGAGTGTCATCGTTTCCTGGCACTGGGTACGTGATGCAGGCTGGGGTTACAGTTAGAGTCCACAATCCCGACAGTGGGAATATTCATTTTGGCTGCGTCCCGGATCTCGACGTGCTGCTGGAAAACGTTATTGAGCGTGGAGAGAGACGATGAGGTCTGGAAGTCTCACCCCGGGGCTGAACTGGATAGGGCGTGGTGAGCACTCCTCCCTTCCAGTAGCGCGTGTGAGCCGTATCTCCGCACTCCCTCGCCGTCGACTCCACCAGGTGCCCGAACTGCCGCCTGCGGCTCACGAACAGGATGACCCCGCCGCGGTGACGCCACGTGAGCCGTGAAGTTCAGCGCCCGCTGGAGGTGTTCTACTGTCTGCTCCAGATCTATGATGTCAACATCCAGACGAGAGCCGAACAGATACGGTTCCATCAGCCTAGAGAGAGAAAGATGGAGCTTAGTGATCTCAATAAAGTTCAGATTATATCTTTTCTACAGTAGTGGCCAAAAGTGATGTCCAGTCTAAGAAAATTGGCAGATTTTTAAAAAAGAGAAATATAAATACAAAATATTAATAACCGATTATGATGTAGTCAATGTATGCTTTTTCCTGAGCTTTTTGTTTTTATATGCATTTATTCATTTTTTTTGCATAGTATAATAAAACTTGTAATTATAGTTTGCCTTTTTTGCTAACTAAGTTTATTGTTCTGTTGTACCTTCATATTTTAAAAATATATATATATATATATTAAATATGAAGGTACAACAGAACTATATATATATATATATATATATATATATATATATATATATATATAAACATTTTCCTCATCCTTTTGAGGGCACTTGTAGGGTCATTAAAAACACTACTGTGTGTGTACCTATGTATGCATGTGTATACACATATATGCATACATACAGAGAAAAACAGTAACATTGTGAAATATTACAATTCAATTTTAATATATTTTAAAATATAACATTTCTCTGTCATGCAAATCTGAATTTCTGTAGGATCATGCGACACTGGAGTTATGATACGGAAAATTAAGCTTTGCATCATGGAAAATAAATAATATTTTAAAGTATATTAAAATAGAAAACCTTTATTAGAATTCTGTAGGTTTTTTATCAAATAAAAAGCATTATAGACTTTCAAAACATTAAATTTAGTAATGTTTACAAAGTTTTGACCAGTGCTGTGCATATGTATGTATCTGTATATATATATATACACACACATAAACACACTTACATATGTATAGTTGTGTATATACATATAGATAGATATTTGAATTGTGTAACAAACTAATTAAAAACATTTTAAATAAATATAAACACAAATATTCCATGTAGTTTCCTCCAGTAATAGGCCATTCAAACTGAATGTATAATAATTTTAAGAATATCAAGTCATACTGAAAGACAATGCATGTGATTTACCCACCTGTGTCGGCAGCCTTTCTTGTGTCCGAGATGCACACGGGCCTCAAACAGGTCCTTTATGGTGAAGAGCTCAGACAAGCGGAAATAGTCTGGTTGAGTAAGTGGGAAGTTCTGGATTTTCTCTGTAGCAGCTGCATATGTAAGACTGCATATTAGTTATGAATAAATATATCTCTCGCTCTCATTGTAGAAGTCAAGTGTTTTTTTAGGGCTGTGCAAAAATTAATTGCGATTAATCGCATCCAAAATAAAAGTCTGTTTACATAATATATTTGTGTGTGCTGTATATAATTATTTTGTATATATAAATACCTATGCATGCATGTATATATTTAAGAATTATTTGCGCTTAAATTCTGTATATATATATATATATATATATATAAATACATAATCTATATTATATAAATATTTTATATGTGAATAACACATTTTCTTAAATATATACATGCATGTGTGTGTGTATTTATATATACAAAATAATTATATACACACACACAAATATATTATGTAAACACACTTTTATTTTGGATGCGATTAATTGCAATTAATTTTTGCACAGCCCTAGTTTTTTGTATAGGGCATTTCAATACTGTTTTACAGCTTTACAGAAAAAAGTGCACATATCAGAAACATATTAACATCAAGTTGTTCATACACCAAATAAGCTAAAGAGGAATCATTCTAAATTGAGCTGCTTCTATTTGCAAGATAAATCACATCTGTATTCATTTATGTCATTGTAGTTAAACAATAAAGTGATGTAAAATGTGGTGACAGATTTTGTGGTGGAAAACGCAAAAGCAAAACCTATGAAAAATGTTATATGAAAACCTATGAAAATTATATGAAAACTCATGAAAATTGTTATATTCCAAGGGATTTCAATGCCACCCTCAAATACAATCATCCTCCTCATGCAAAGGACAACCATCCAAAAATTAAAAAAGATTACTATATATTTTATATGTAAATTATTAAAAAAATGATAATGAAATTACCTACATTTAATAGTTAACTTTAACCTAACCTAATATATATATATACATATATATATACATATATATATATATATATATATATATATATATATATATATATATATATATATATATATATATAATTCCTTTTAATATCATTCATTTTTAAAGTCACTGTATTTCCTCTAAAGTCTAAACATTTCCATCGAGCCCCAGCACTCCCTTGAGGTTCCCAGTTTGAAAAGCCCACAGACAGAAATTGTATCTCTAGGTCGCTGGGTTTCATAATGATAATAATAATCATAATCACCGGTGTCTCTCGTTGATTTGACTTGCAGCTGCTGCGGAGCTGAACGTCTGTCCGTGACATGAGAACACAGCAGAGACCAACCGAGGTCTTCGGAGAACCTGCGTTACTGAAATCATCATACTCAATTCATTAAATGTTGGATTTTAGATTTTTTAACAAAACTATATTGCATGCATGGCTTCTCAGAAACTCAGTAGTCACGTAGTTTCACACGAAATTGATTGTGTCATTACAAATCACAAGCAAGATTACAAAGTAATTATGTGTCAATAACTAATATTATTTTAATATGGTTAACACAATAAAAACAAACATTACATAAAAACACGTTTTATTTCACCTCTAGTTAAGACGCCCGCTGCCATGTTTCCGTTCGAGCTCCGCCCACTGGGCTTGCGGAAACGCGTCGCGTAGAGGATTGTGGGTAGTGATGTTCCAAGCAATGCTTTGGCCTTATAAAAACTGTTAGCGTTACGCACCACATGAACTACAAGAGCCACAATGGCTTCGAAATGAACAAATAAAACTTTATTTAAAAAACAGTGTCATTTTGATTACAATGGACAGAACTTAAAACGATAGATAAAAGAAGAAAATAAAAACAAATATAAATCCAGAACTAAATAATATGCAGCAACAATTACCATATATATATATTTTTCTTACATTTTAAATATACTTCATATTACAATATTCTGTTGAACTAGAACCTTCTTTTCATTATATTTTCAAGCATCTTCAGTTTATCTGTAATAAAATAAAACAAAACAACATGTACAAGTTCCACTAAAGCGTAACAACCAGAAAGCATCTAAATAATTTCTGCATGAATGCCTATCACATTATCACAGTTCTTTAAACAAAAACATTTATTGTGTGAGTCATCAGTTGTTTTATGTGCAATTTAGTGAACAATATGTCCCGTATTATCTAAGTGCTGTATTTACCTGGGCACACTGACCACAAACTGCAGCCTTCGTTTCACTGTTTTTCTTTCCTGCAACACACACAATATGCAAAACACATAAAAACATACTTTGCCTGATATTGCCATTTTTGCTTGGACATTTTGTCAGTGACTTGATCACTTCAAAAACTCAACCACATCACATGTCTATACTATATTATCCCTTACACGTAATGAGTGTATTAAATCAGTGTTACATCAGTGTGTGTGCCAGTAAATGCATGAATTTTTAATATAGTGTTTGTATACCTCTAGCTGCTTTTGAATGAGGAGGCGTCTGGTTTGGAATTTCAGACACCTCTCCTCCGTGTCCAGAGCGATATATGGGCTTAGTAAGATCCCTGGATCTATAGAGGTGGAGAGACACCTAGAGCAAACAAAAGACACATATTTACACATACAATCTGTCATCTGCAAATAACACATTTGATTGCTAATACTATAAAATACAAAGCATAATCTTTTTGAAAACACTATTCGTTTAAAGTTTCAATCTCCACGTATGCATTTTGTAAACACATCTGGATGCGTGTTTACTTATTGACTTTAGCATTACAGTGAAGATAAAGCAACAAATTAAAAATTTACATTTTCAAGTAAAAAAAAAAATCTAAATTCACAATGCAAACTGTTTAAAATATAATTGGATAGCAGAACGCATCTTTCCGGTTAACATTTTATAAATCTATTTAAAACATTGGTCTGAAGTATAATGCAACAAGTTCAACCAACACAGCATGTGGACACAATAATGCAACAAAACATTGTAGTACATTACATTATTATGAAATCCTCCAAACTTCTTTTGTGAGTAAAAATTGACAATCCGTAACCTTTTCATCGTCTTGATGAGTGTTTAAAATGCTTTAAGAGTAAAAACATGAATATTTAGCAGGACAAAAATATTTTTTAAAAAATATATGTTGAATATTCGCCAGTAGTTACACGATGTAGGTAGACTCTAGTTTATTTTTACGTCGCAAGGAAACTGTAGTTTTATCATAACTGGTTTTAGCTTTAGTTTCCTTGGACATCTGTGAGAAAGGAAGCAACTGTATAATACGATATAACAGAGGAAGCTATGGAAGATACTGATCATAAACATGTACTGGAACTCGCACGTTCATGCATGTTTGCACACACTCACGGTTAAGAACAATACAGCCTTGTGTCTCAAAGTCAATTTTTATTATACATCTTCAGAGATACAGTTTGAGTTTATTTTCTCTGTGCAGAGCAGGGGACCAAAAAAGTTATTTTTTGCAAAATATTTATGAAAACTGGCAATGCCCAGCATAGTCAGCATGAGTCTTTACTTTCTTCTCTTCTATAAACAAAAATAAATAACATTCTTTTTACATAGGAAAACACCTACATATATTAAGCAACAGAAACAGGAACTAAGAAACAGGTGCAGAGAGAGAGAGAGAGAGAGAGAGAGATAGAGAGAGAGTTGACAATTGTGTTTTGATAAGTATGCAAACATGCAAAAAGATAACTGAATATCATTGAGAGTTTCCTCCTTGTAATTTGCAGTCTGACAAATCTCTAAATGGTTTAAGTCCAGTGGTACAAAATAACCTAGTTATGACAAAAGAATGTAAAGATTTCCTAACTAAATATAAAACAAACATACAAAAAATGTTAAAAGGGCACATTAAGGGAAAAATGCATCTGTTGAGAGCAATTAATTCAACGAGCAAAGGATACAATGCTACTGCCTTTTTCTGTAAAATTTTCATTCCAAGTAAATGGCTGTATTTCATACACATTCTATATACATATTGTATGTAAACTCAAAGGGCTCATTAAGAAACATACGCAGAACAAATTTCTTGGTAAACTGTTAAACTGGTCTTGTATAGATTAAACCACATTAAACTGAATAGAACAATTTACACAAGTAGGGCTTCATTTAACAGAAATTCATTTAGCCTGTGTTTTACAAACAATGTCTATTTTAGTCCTTCACTGTTGCACTGAGGAGATTTTCCTCATTAAGAATCCTCAGGGAACATTTTAATGTTACTAAGAGGCGACTTCCTCTCAGAGGTCAGAGGTCAAAATTATGTCGTTCTATTGTGGATGAATTACTCTGAAACATCAAAATATTTACAAAAAAATGTTGTAGTTCTTAAGAACCTTTGCAAAATGTATAACAAATGAACGTTCTACATTCTGCAGTCCTTTTTACAGTTTAGTACTGGAAGATGCGATTAGCACAGTTTTATTTACCTTTCAGCCATGTTTTTCGGGGAAATTTTTATTTTTGGACCTGTGGAACTCTTATGTAAACTCACCGATATATTTTTATCTTTTCATAGACCTGCAGTTTTTCATATCAATTACTTTTCGTAGTCACAATTTCAAAACAATAAGTATAAAGCAAAGTTTGTAAAGCAGGATTCATTAAGAAATGCTGCAGAGAAAATAAAACAACAAAAACAATAAAAAACGTTTAATCTCACTTTATAACATGTCTGCTTTTAAATATATTTATAAATGTACAAACATACAAAAAAATGATGTGGTACACTCAAAGAAGTCCTATGTGGTGTCCCTTGGTACCTAAATAATACAGTACAAAAAGACAAAAATTTTGAAATGCAGGATGAGACGCTGCAGTCCGTCAGGCTAAATGCTGAAAATAAAACACAACTAACGCTTAAAGCCGAAGGAAAATTCGGCTGTATGGTTGGGAATCTTGCAGAACACCTGTGGATCAGATATGGATCCATAATTCCGCCCAAACCAATGACCAAAACTCTCATTAACCCTTCTAATTAAAGTACGCAACAATTTGATGGAAGTCTTTCATACCTTAGATGGAACAAAAGCATGGATTGGTACTGGGCTTTTGGCGACCATGTTCCCTCAACTGATATGTGTGTGTGTTCGGAGAGAACAAGTACTCACTGATTAGTGGGCTGACTCCTCCTGTCTTTTGTCTTCTGATCTTTCCTTTCCTCATCTGACTCTACATCTGTCTCATCAACACATTTCTCTTCCTCATCTTCCTGCTTTTTCTTCCCTTGCTAACACTTTCTCCCTCCCTTTGTTTTTCTCTCTAAACTTGCAGTGGGTTCTGTCGACTCAGCTTGGATGCCCTGTAGTTTTGTCTTTGCTGAGAGTGATGGGAAAGCACTCTGGTCCCGTCTGTACCGGGATTACTTCATTGCCCAGATGGGGCTGCGGTACTGGTGAGGGCTGGCACAGATGTGAGGTGGCGGGGGATAAGTGTAGTCTATCGGAGAGGTATCTTTCCCTTTTTAGGCGGTTATGCAAGTAAAGTCCCTCTGTCCTGCCCCCCGGGGGTGCTGAGGCCGAGACGTCACCAGTGATGACGGCAGGGGAACTAATTCGAGGTTTCCGAAAGAGGTGAGGGACAAAGAGAGCTAATGACATCCTTTAAGGGTATCCTAGTGGCTGATCTACTGTGGCGGTTGACGGGAACGTCATTACAGTCTGCCGGGGAAGGGTCCTTGACGTCGCTCATACTGCTGTTAACAGGTCTCAACAGGAACAAGTTTTGGTGTTGATGACCTGATGAAGGGGGTGCTTCTGACCTCACAGAGGGTGTTGTGAAGGAGTTGGGTTTGATGCCATGACTTGTCGGACTGTCCTTTCCTGTCTGGGAGCTGCGGTTCCTTGGATCTCTTGGGGTCGAGATCTCAAATGTTTGGCTTTCAGGCCTCCTGAAACCCATAATGCAATTGCTGCCTGGTGTCAGGACTGGTCTCTTGTTGAGTTCTGCAGGTGCATCCTTGGGTCTTGTGGGTGTGGATATGGTTTCACTTTTACAACCAGAGGTTGACGTTGAAGCAGACACTGGAGTTTCAATAAGAGTCTTTTCAATTTCTGTTTTAACATCAAACTCTGCAGCTGAGGTCAAAGAGTTTACGGCATCTTCCTGTTTGATGTTTGCAGCGAGAGGTGTGGACACCTTCGCCCTTTCAGCTAGAAATCTCCTGATCTCTTGCTCAATGCTATCATCGCTGTCAACAGAACTGTCATTATCTTCTACATGTGGACTGGAAGAAGGTATGTCCCCATCTGTGGCCTTGGGAACCCCATCATTCCCAGTCAATTTCTCAGTTTGTGCAGGGCTTTTAGATTGTTTGATGTTCTGGAGGTCTGATTTGCCTTTAACAACTTTGCTTTTAGAACCCTTGTCGGTTTTAGGCTGGACGTTCAGTGTTTCTTTGCCACCTTTCAAGATGCCAGACTTAACAAGCTTGGCAGTTGGGATACTCTTTTGGTCGGTGAAAGGTTTCTGTTTTTTCATGACATCCAAAGACGACGCCTCTGAAGGTCTGCCATTTTTTCTCGCCTTCATATCCCTCACTTTCTTTTTGACTTTTTTCTTTGTCTTAAGCAAGTCCTTAATTGCAGCATCTAAGTCCTCATCACTGTCCAGGGAGCTGCTTTTGTCACTGCTGTCGTTTCTCTCAGAGCTAATCACAGTCTTTGGGCTGGACGTACTGTAAGTGGAACCTTTGTCCTTGGGTTCACTCACATCGGAATCCTTGCAAGGTGGGGAGTTCTGCTTCGGTTTGCTATGTTTTATGGTGGTTAGACTGCTTGAATGTGATGTCACAGTGGGAATGGTAGAAAGGTCAGATCTGGTGGAGTCACTATAAATCAGAGGTGTCCCTGGGGGCTCCTCTTTAACATTTAATACCAAGTCACCATCTCTGTCAAGTTTGCTTTCTTCCTCTTTAAACTTGCGTTTTTTTGACAGGGAGAGCCTGGCTGCTTTATTCAGCTGGGTTTCCTTCGTCGTCTTCTTCGGCTCCTTGCTTGTTGTGGAATCACCAGAAGCTGGTGGAGCTGCACCTGCTGTTATCGGAAGCTCTTTGTTCATTTTTGCTTTATGCTCCAAAAATTCCCTTATCTCTTGTTCAATTCCATCCTCACTGTCAACGGAGCTCTCGTCGCTTTTATTTTCAGATGTTGTAACAATGGGGAATGGTGGAGTCTGCAGCAAATTTGTGTTAGTGATGCTTAAGTTGGACTCAAACACCTCTGGCATGACAGTTTTGGAGATGTCTAGAATGGCTTCTGCACACATTAGCTCAGCAGTGTTGACCTTCAGGCTGGAGTGGATCTGATGTTCTGTGTGGGTTTGTTTTGGGTTTGAAGGGGGAGGTGTAAAACCTTTAACTTTAGAGCCTTGGGATGTACACTTATTCAAACAGTGGCTTACAGCCAATGGTGTAGGGAGATTAGACTTCTTTGTTATCAGTTTCTTTCTTCTTGTTGTTCTTCTTTGACAGCGCTTTGAGTGGCTGAGTGCTTATGCGTTCGGAGAAATTACGGATGGTTTGCTACGTTGCACAGGCAGGAGTTGGGGAGGTTTGAGAGGAATCTTCTTTTTCTTCTGCTTGTGTTTATCTTCTTGGAAGCGACGGATGGCTTCCTCAATACCTTCATCACTGCTCGAATCAGAGTCCTCCCTTTGTCGTGAAGGTCTCTTGACATCTTTATCACTTTCCTGTTTTCTCTTTTCTCCTGCTGGAATCTCTGAATCTCTTCTTCGATTCCATCATCACTGCTTGAATTCGAGCAATTCCTCTTCCTCTTTAATGACAAGACGAGGTGGAGTTCTGTCCATCTCGGAAGACGAAGGAAGATCCTTTCTTTGCTCTGGGTAGAGGAAGACTTTTTACAGGCAAAACTTTAGTTGAGTCAGCTTTCTTAAAGGGATTTTCTTTCCTTAGCTTCTTCTTGATGACTTTCTTCTTTAATGCCAGCGTCCCACTCAAGGCTTTCTGGATATGATTGCTAGCGGTTAACACTTTGGCACTACTGGAATGTGTGTGTTGTTTAGCAGCATCTGGGACAGTTGGTTCTCTCCGTGGAAGTTTGGCCGCTGGGGCGAACTTGTCACCATATCCCCTTTGCGTTTGTGGTCCACCTTCTCCTTCAAATACTCTTGAATAGCTTCCTCAATGCCCCGGTCCACAGAATCGTCACTATCTGAATCATCGCCAGTATCGACCACGGCGGACTGTTGCTTAGTGTCGGCCCCCGCTCGCGGGATCGTCGCAGTGTCCATACATCGCAATTGACCCTTGTAGCCAGCCTCGTGGCTGGAATGAGCAGCCTTTTCGGTCTGCCCGTTTTCACTCATGTCCGAAGACTGGGTGCTGTGAAGGCTCTCTATAATCATCTGGATCTTCTGTGGGATTGGGGTGCCGCTAACAGAGGCAAGGTCGCTGTCGGACACACTGTCATTGAAAGAGAGGCAGGCTGCAGCTCTTACTGGACCATTCCGAGTGAATAGCCACCACCGGAGGAACCGTCTTCAGAAACATTCTAGAAGGTCGGAATGGAAGGGATGTAGGTGCATTGGGAATCTCCACCGGTGATCTTCACATTCTAAAATCGGAGAAACAGATTTCTTAATTTCAACAACATTATTTGCTTCTAAAACATGTGATATTGTAAGCAGAGAGCTATATAAAAGATCACCTTTGAACTTATAAGGTTTCTTTGTCAAAAATATTAACGGTAAGAGGTTCCAGAGAAAATTGTAACATTGTCACTTTTAACTACTGAGAAATAAGCTACAGGCAGGGCCATAGCCATCATTTCATTTTTATTAAAATTTACATAATCACTAATGGACTATAATTTGATTTGATCAGGTTAATGGATGTTAACTGACAGAACTGGAATCATGTAACACAGCAGATTATCTTCTCAAATACGTACAGTCTGTTAATATTATTTAATTCGCTTTATGCATTCATTATTTTGTCCCAACTTGCTTCGAATTTTAAAAATACAATTTTGATGTTCCCTTTTGAATGAAAATGCTTAAACCAGGGTTTAAGCATGAAAATTCCAGGACTTTTCAAGCAATATAATCAGAGATCTCACTTATCAAACATTATCTTTATTATCTTTCAAATTCTAAAAAGGGTAAACAGACCAACACAATTATACTAATAAAACAAAATAGTACAAATAAAGTACAGAACTTTGCATATCATGCAATGACTGTGGCAACTTAAGAGAAGAGTAAACAGAAAGCGTGGATAAACTTCTTACATGATTCTTTCATAAAAGATGTAATAACTGCAATTATTTTACAAGCCAGAACAGGTGTTTCAGTGACATAAAGGCCTAATGTGACTAAAGCAAAGAAAAATGACAAACACAATTCTGAATGATCTTAATCTTTTACATAGTTATTATTAATATTATGTTTTATAATAGTGACATTTTCTTTTTTGTTTAAATGAGCCAACTGTCAGTGTGTTATGTTGTACATAAAGCATATGGACTCGTTCATATCACAAAGTTTACAAAAGAGAACATTTTATTCAGTGGTATTTGAGTTGGAATGAGTGAAGGGAAAGATGGAAGAAATGTATATTAAATTTGTTTTTATTTTATAGTTAAAAACCAATTATGATAGTTATTTCGTTTATAACGCCACCTAAAAATGCTGTGTACAATGTACTTGTGCTTTGTTACACTGTTACCTAGGCTTTGACTGGGATGAATACAGGAGTAACATTTCTTATTTTAAATACTTATTAATCGAAAGTAGCCTAGTGAGCCAAGTAAAAGAATCACGAATCAAACCGTTAATGAACCAGAATCGTTAAGAGGAATCACAATGGCAATATTATTGCTAATTTTGTAGGCGCATATGCTACACACCACGATCCCGAGCAGCGCAATAGCCGAGGCCCCTCCACCGCCTTTAACTGCTTCATCTCCCGAGACAATAAACTATCGTAAGTTATGAAAAAATAACTCCCTCCACTATGATGTTACAATAAAACTCCCGCCAAATAGAGACATTGTATCTCTTTTACACTTCCGTATGAGAAACTTGTAGTGTGTTTTGCCGTCAAAGCTCCGTCTCACCGGCGCTGTCCCTGCGCGCATCTCGCGGCTCTGCCTGCACCCGAGACCGGGGAGCGGAGCTAAGAGACACCGTAGAGGAACCAGCGTCTTCCGCCTGCCGGCCACGGTGTCTCCGGCAGTGTTTACACACGTTTAGAGTCAAAAGAAGGTCCGTTAGATGGAAGTTCGGGGGTTGTCCGTCTAAATTGGACTATTAATAAACCAGCCCCCAAAAAATGTAGTAAAGTGAGGGAAGGAGGAAAGCTAAAGTTCGCCTTGATATGTTTTTGGTGAGACGCTCGCGGGGCCTCTTCACTTCTCGCCGGTTCATTTAGTAAAACCCTCTTTGTATGGTGGCTCTCTAACGTAAAACATCACAGTGGTAACAGCCCACTGCATACAAGCAACACATAACGGGATGAGACTCACCTTACGACTGATGAACAGCTGTTGCGTTTATCGTCCAGTGTAGCAGATCCACCTTTTGTAATTCTTAACACATTTTGGAGTGTCCACATACGGGAGCAAGCGCGCGCAGCCGTCTCGTGCACCCCTTCTGCCTTCCGACTTACCTTCAGAAATCACTTAAAGACACAGTACTGCTAAACAGACTGATTTTGTGTTGTGAAATGAATGATGTAGCTATATATATATTGTGACTATTGTGAATTTCTTTTCAAAACATATAGGCTATTTTTTATTTACTGAATAATGACTAAAAAGCTGCCAACAACAGGTGTCCAATAGGCTACATGAAAAGTAAATATAATATATAACGTTGCTTAAGAAGAGAATGTGCATGTCAGGAGGACAAAAAAGGGGTAAATTGTAATGATTTTTAATATTTTAAGTCACTGCATGGTTTACGGCATATTCAAACGTGTGGAAAATATTTTTTTATTTGACAATGACTGACTGAAAGGTTGTTAACCCTCTGGGCTTCTCTCGTAAATGGGTTACACTTAGCTTCCTCCCGGTCAAAAACGGACGAAGCCTTAAAATTTAACTTTCTTTTTTTCCCAGGATAACCGTTTAAATATATATTTCTTTCTAGAATATTTCTAATCTATTATTAGTTAGAATAATAGTTTAGTTTTTTATGATATTTTCCAAGAATTCTGTAATTTTTATGAGCTATTTTTCCATTAGAATTTATATATATATATATATATATATATATATATATATATATATATATATATATATATATATATATATATATATATTTATATAAATTCAATATTTCACATCAAAATAGAGTGCCAGTCTAATAAAAAAAATTCAAGTAGAAGAGCGCCATCTAGTGGCTTTAAAAAATAGTTACATATGTGCAATGTCCTGTTCCAGCCTGTAGG
The DNA here is from genome assembly GCA_030378365.1 of Hybognathus amarus. Classification (NCBI taxonomy): domain Eukaryota; kingdom Metazoa; phylum Chordata; class Actinopteri; order Cypriniformes; family Leuciscidae; genus Hybognathus; species Hybognathus amarus. Next base: position 289,310 of record JAQIUQ010001069.1, on the reverse strand, counting down.
CTGCCTATAGCTTCCCTAGAAAGATTCATTTTGTTGTTTTAGACCTTAGACATGATTTCTCTATCTTATTCGTTTTTTATTTATTTAGATATCCATTTAGATATCTTTACTTTTTATTATTTCTATTTTTTTAACAATTTTTTTAGATTAGTATCAGGTTTATGCATTATGATTACAATCAAACTATAGCATTTGGTTAGAAAAGGAACACAATGCAAACATTTTTGTTACTCAGTATTTGATCATTTAAATAACTGAACAGAATAAGGGATGTTTAGTGATAATTCAAAACACTTTATACAGACATTTTGCAATAAATTAAGTAATAAAAACTTCAGAAGGGAACAGCACAGTGCCGCCGCTCCCACCACGCGCATCACGCGCTGTGCGTGGGCACCAAGTGCTGAGGGGGCACCAAAAATATCCTAATGAAAATCGATCTTCAAACTTCTTGTTATAATCAGATTCAGCGCGTTCTTCATACTTCAATCCGCAGCGGCACCGAGCAGAGAGCACGTCAGAAAGAGCTGACAGGGTGTGTGGTGTGTGTGTGTGTGTGTGTGTGTGTGTGTGTGTGTGTGTGTGTGTGTTCAGAGCCTCATTGGTCTTTCACCGCTCGTCAATGTCAGAATATTTGAGATGACCAATCAAATCGAAGTAGGCGGGCTTTATGTTCAAGAGACGCTGAGCGCGAATTTTAAAAACAGTGCAACTCGACGCTTCAGTGTACGGTCAAGTGCGAGATAAGATGTAAGTATATATTTGACAGGTTTTTTTGGTCATAAATGTTAAACGAATGAGAAAAAATAATTAGGCAAACTAATATAGTTTTGTCTATTTTCGCCATTTTTAACTGAAAATAGGCCTATGTAACATATGGCCTACGCTACATTAGGCTACTGTCATTGTGAGGGGACAAGAAACATGAACAAAGTCTTTTTATCATGTTAGGCACAGTGTGTGTACATATTGAGAATAAAATACAAATTGTAGCCTTTAGTAAATTAAAAAAAATCCAAGTTTAGGAGGGAAAGAGACAGGGCAAGATAAAAACAAAGAGACAAAGAGTGTAATGCTGACAAGGAGAGAGAAAAATAATCAGCTGCCCACTGACATGGTTTTAAAGCTGTTATTATCGATTTATTTATTTTTATTTATTTTGCCTTCTCACCATCTTAAAATGCACATCTGTAGTTCAGAGAAATCCAAAATTTCTCGGGGAAACCCCGAACCCCCTAACCAGCCTGCCTCAAATTAGCGACTATAGTGATTATAAAACCATGAAACCAACCAGGTAATGAAACTAGTGGATAGTAAGCATTACTAAAGTGTAACTTTATATATTTTTTATATATTATATATTTTTTATAAATCATAAATCTAAATGAAAATCCTAAATGAAAATGTTTTATTTTTGGAGGGGGGCATCATAAAGGAATTATGCTTAGGGCACCAAAATGGCTAGCAGCGGCACTGGAACAGCAATTATGATCGAACAGAATAAACGTAAAATAATGCTAATTAAGTTAATTTTGTATGTGTGTGTTGCATTTGATCAAGAGTCTCTTTTGTATTTTTATTTGCATATTCTCAAAATTTGCTGTTGCAGTTTTACCAGTTAATCTCGCTCTCTCTCTCTCTCCCTCTCTCTCTCGTGTGTGTGTGTGTGTGCATTTGAGCAAGATTTTTTATTTATTTATTGATATTATTTTGCATATTCGACAAATTTGTTGTTGCAGTCTTGCCAGTTTATTTGTGTGTGTGTGTGTGTGTGTAGGGGGTCTTATTTGCACTCTTGATGTTTTAGAGTGTCACCCCTTTATTGCTGTACACTTTTTTCTGCGCAGTGGCTGATCTGTAGCTTGTACCAGCAAAAGTTTCTCTGAGTTTTCCTGTTTTTTCGTATTTCCCATTCATTTCCTATGTCGGTCATTTTTGACTGGGAGGATTCTAAGTATGACTATTTTTTACGACCCTTTAACATATCAGAAACACCTCCTGGATTTTTTTGTGTGTTCATATAGATAATACAACAAAAGTCACCTAGTTTCACCCCCATCCGATTAAGTAAAAAAAATTAAACAATTCAAAACATAAAAGTTTTCAGTTCATTTTCAGACAAAGAAGTCCAGAGGGTTAAGGAAAATTGTGAAAACCTTCCCTATGTAGTGTTGAACGTGCAGAATAACACAGAATTATAATTAAAGATGACAAAGGAACATGAATTTTAAAAAAAGATGGGTAAATTATTTATAATAAGTAGCCAACTGCTGCAATATTCCATACAAAAACGTAATATTTTGGCTATTCATGGTCATTAATTTACTGGACAATATGCCTAATACGTTTATAATCATACTTTAATATATTCTCTATACAGCATTATTCTCATTAGAATTGGGCAAGCACATAAGATAAATGGTCCATGAGATGAAGTTGTAGCCAAATATGTGTGGATCAGTAACTTCAGTCCTGTGCAGAACATCTTCAAAACATTTAAAAAAATATCCCATGGCATATTTTTTAATCTTAAAGCTACAATACCTAAGATTGGCATGTCGCTAGAGGGCGCTACATTCAAAACAACAACAACGGCTTTGCTTGATGACGACGTGGAGGAACGCGGAATGATGGGAACTGTTGTTTTCAGACTCCACCGTGGATAAATCAGTCAGACGGGAATCGAAAATTAGTTGTCATGGATGAGGTAAAGTTCGATTTCTATAAATGTTGCGTTTAATAATGACATGCTTGTTTTTCATTAAACTAAAATAGCCGCAAGAAAAGTCAGGTTTAAAAGTAAATTAGTTATCACAGATGTTACTGTTCGAGTCACTGGACGAAGCTATGGTGGAGAGGGTTTGAAGTCAAATCGTTGCTAATGTATCCTGACTTCGCCCTATGCTGCAATATGCATTTAGTTTTGCATTCATTTACAGAAATCAGCTGCTTGAATGACAATTGCTGATGTTATTAGATTTTTCAGGTGAGATTCTCAATTCATTCAGTTAACGGATGTTCTGAGGTAAAGTTTTCAGACTGCAGACTCAGCAACGATTGTATTTAATTGTACAGTACAATCATAACATAGAACAGACATTATCTAACTTTCATGTCATTAAACATAACAATATTTCGGGCCATATACTGATGAGAAAGTGCCGCGTCCGGTGTGCGATACTGGACTTCGCCCTGAGACGTGGCGCGGCTCTTCCCGTCCGATGTGCGACCCCCTTTACAGCCAACAGTTCACATTTCGAGAATAATTGAAAAGAATAATTCACCAGAATGTGCACCATTCCATTACAAATGCGCGAAACAAGCTGACGTTTGTCGCTTGATAGACGCGAACGCACAACTACAACTTCCGCATTTATCCAGGACTACACGTAGTACGAGCGGAAACCGAGGTAACGCGGATATGACGTGATTGACTGGCGACTCCCAGCTCACCCCTGCTCACACGCCCCGTTTCCTTGGTTAAAATCTTCAATTTTCTCGCGATTTAAACATTGCTTGAAACATTTGGAATATTGTAAGTTATCATCTTAACTAAATATATAACACTGGCCTTGTGATTTTGGGAATATTTTAATGCAGAAATCTTAGGTATCGCACCTTTAATTTTTATTTTTTTAACTTTAAAAAAAAGATGTCCGGTTGGATGTACTGCCAAATTCTCTGAAACGCCTTTGGAGCTGGGTTATGATAGAGAAATAAACATTCAATTCATGGGCAACAGCTCAGATGGACATTCCTGCTGTCACTTGAATGTGTTTGGAATGTGTTCCAGGTCCTGTAAATATCCAGCAACTCCACAGGCTACAATCAACTTTTTTTAACCCCCAATACAGTAAAAAACTGCGCATTTTAGAGTGGCCTTTTATTGTGGCCAGCCTAAGGCACACCTGTGCAATAATCCTGCTGTCTAATCAGCATCTTGATATGCCACACCTGTGAGGTGGATGGAGTATCTCGAAAGGAGAAGTGCTCACTAACACACATTTAGATAGATTTGTGAACAAAATTTGAGAGAAATAGGCCTTTTGTGTGCGTAGAAAACGTCTTAGATCTTTGAATTAAGCTAATGAAAAATGGGCGCAAAAACAAAAGCATTGCGTTTATAATTTTCACTGTAGCCTATATTAGTTTTATAGAGAGCCTAAGTCCCTCCCCTTCCGGTCGACCACCATGGGACCTTATTTCGGAAAAATATTTGTATGGTAGTCAATGGCGAGAGATAACAAATATTTTGATTTCATTTAAATTGATCCCTGAATTACACATATGATGTTTGTCAATTTAAAAGATACATTTTAAAGTCAAGAAAGTCGCAGTTTGATGTTAAAACTGTTGAGATATAAGACTGTGAAAATACGTCATTACAAAGACTACAAACCCCAAAGGCGCACATTTTCTCTCAATGAATGAAGCGAACTTTACTGAGGCTGTGTCATAGTTTCTATAGTCTTCCGTTATAAATAACGTTACCGTCATGAGTGTGTTGTTCCAGACTGCACACACACACAGCAGCTGATCTTGCTCATTGTTTCGCCTCCCGGGAGATGTAGTTCATTGAGGGTTTTTCACATAAAACTAAAAGTTACTCTTCTGTTTTATGACGAACTGCGACTTTCTTGGCTTTCATAATTAAATTTTAAATTGACAAACATCATATGTGTAATCCAGGACACAGTTCAGACGGAATAAAAAGATAAGTTATCTCTCGCCATTGACTACCATGCATTATTTTTCCGAAATAAGGTCCCATGAACCGGAAGCGAGAGGGCGGGACTTAGGCTCTCTATTGACCTTATGCACCAGAGAACTTCCGGTTTTGCGGTCTATGATGTCATTGCTGCCCAGGAGTAATTTGCTTTGAAGTGGATTTACTTTATGTGAAGTTGACGGAAGTTATCATGAGGGTTGTAATGTTTAATGCAATTGTCTTAACAAATGTCAGTAGACAGTGAAGATATTAAAACGACCCGCTCATTCATAGATAGTCAAAATCGCTGTGAAAATACAGACCGGAAGACAAAAGACAACGCAGCACTGAAAAGGGGCGGGGCTACATAAGGTCTATAGTTTTATAAATTGATTAATGTTAATAACACAGCTACAAACAGACAATTTCCATTTTGATCAGTTTTTCATTCATGTTTTAGGGTAAAGAATAAAATCAAAACATCGAGAATCTCCCTGTTTTCCAATTTGATTCTCAGCCTTTTCTTTTCATAACTGCTTATGTTGTGTATTAAGTAGTATTTAAATATATATTCATTGACACTTTTTTGTAAAGCTAACAGTCAAATTCACAATAAATTCTCTGAAGTTATTCATTCATGAGAGTAAATTGAACATGAGGGATGAGGATGTAATGAGACTGAATGCATTTTTTTGAATAAGGTTTAGCAGTGCTATTGTCTGAGATTATTGTGTGGATGTTTTAGCAGTCTTTGGACACATAGTGGCGCTGTTTACTAGTGTAAGAATCAAGGCACACTGGCTGATTTAGAAAATGCCAGAAAAAGATTACGTGATTTGGTATGTTTTGTTGAATGTTTGGAGTTTCTGAATGCTTTTCTCGTCATTTACTCAGAACTAACTTCACTTCTCTTCGTCATTTTTTTTTGTTCAAACTATTGTCTTAGCAGAGTAACCACAGCTTCCGCCCCCTAATGAATATATTGTTTTATGATCTAAGAAGTTTAATATGTAATGGCAAAGTCTGGACTTGTGTCTGTTTGTGCCTGTCTTGTGTCTAAGTGGGATCTTACATGGTGTGCATCATGAAGAAGACAGCATTTTGTAGGTGTGGGAGGGATAGAGATGGAGATAGAATGGGTGTGATTTTCAGATTGATTTGGCGGATGATTCAGATGTGTTTCCCTGCATTATAATTTAGCTGCTGTCTCTCCTCGTCTGCCTATAACACCTACACACTCCTAGACACACTGTCTCTTGTCTCCTCATTTCTCTCTGATCATTTTGACTGGGTTATTTAGGGCTGTATATGTGACTTTATACTTTTGCAGCACCTTCAAATTCAAGATTTCCTGGCAGATGACTGACTTTTGCACTGCAGTCAGACATTTGCAGTCAGAAAAACAATTAACTTCTGCGTGCTTTTGAGCGCTAGAACGTGAAAATTAAAAATTCTGATAAATTATGTTTAAAAAACACATTAATATTTGTATACTGTTTAGGCCTATGGCAAAAAACAACAACAATCTGGAACTGTATAGCTTACAGTTCATAGAAACAGCATCAGATGTCCCACTGCTGGTCAAATAGGACTATAATAGAACTATATATATATATATATTTTTTTTTTTTACAGTGAATACCCTGCATGATAAATAATGAAGCGCATCTGATTTAATGAAACCACTCAGGCTCGGAGTCAGACTACACTTCTCCTCCATCTTGCCTTGACAGATCACATGTGCTCCACGGACTTCACTCCTATTGGTTGTCACTCCTGAAAGTTGCTCTTCATTTGCATAGAGTTAAACATACCTCAGCTTTGTCGCATCACTGGACTTGTCTACATCCTGTTGCCAACCGTCACTTTCGTTTGTGTCACTGGAAATCGCCATCTTTCTATTGAAATGAATAGGATTGTGTCGCTGTTGTGAACACAGCTGTAGTGGATGCAGTTACACAGTTGAAACCAGAGCGTTTGGGTGCCTTCACATCTGTAGTTCAGTTCATTTGGTCCGGAACTCAGGCGAAAAATTATACTTTGTAGCGTTTTTCAGAGGTTTTGGTTCATTTTCACACCACACTGATTGCTCTGGTCCGAATCAGTTGATGAGTTGATGAAACAAACCAAAATTTAGTCACGTGACAACATCCACATTAACGTAGACTCACTGTATTCTGGACACTTTGCACAGTAAAACGTCCTTTAAGATATCAACCCGCTGAAAGATAAACCTGATTGCTCATCTGTCTCTGGGGACTCGCCTTCCACACGTTTCAAAGTTTGTTTGACACATTTTGAGCTAATCATTTTAGAGAAATCTTGAAAAAACTGCCGCGAGACGCAGTGCCCGGATTACCACGAGGACTCACGGTGTTCCGGACGGCTTCAAATTTCTACTCACTGTGTTTCGGACAGTCATTTCTAATATAAAACGCATACATTTTAACAACTATAAGTTGGTAAAGTAATCATATTAATCTTCATAACTTTGTTGTATAAGCGTCTACACACTCTTTTAATCGACAATTGCTCATTTGAGCATTATATTCTAAAGTTATATTTAAGAATTTTAAATATTGTTTTTTTTAATCCCTTTAAGTACAAATATTCGCAAATTGTAACTCATAATTATTTTATAAGTCCATAAGAATGTTTTTTTTCGTCATTTTCTGGTGTGTGATCGTGTTTTAAGAGCCGTTTTCTATGGATGTATATTATCCTCTCATCCATTTGTCCTGCTGGAAAACCTTCCCCTCATCATTTTCTGAACAGTCAATGGTGTACGTTAGAAACTCGCGTTGATTTCTTTGAAACGACTGGTTCTGGAAGCATAAGGTTGGTCGGAATCGAAAGAGGAGGAGGCAAAGATGACGCGGATATATATAAATGCCGTGACCTGATAGTGTTTATTTATAAAATTTGCGAAAAAAGGTATACCGGAGGTATATACGGAATACCGTGATGTCCGGAATACAGTGAGTTTACGTTACTCGTTGGCTAGATATGTCTTGAACATTATTTCCATAACTGCAGTTCGATTGTTCAGAACGCGCGTGAAAATTCCAAAAGAACTTCTGGAAGTAAACAAAGAGGAGCAAAATCTGACGTGGAGAATTCACTCACAATGTATGTTCAGAATCAGCACGAGCTTTATCCTTTCGCAAATCCCCTCATAAACAACAAAGTACAGACGCGATATAAATAATAGATTCACTGTGCAGTGCAGACAACTTACGGATGTTCATGATGAGAGTTTCAGTGAGAGTCCAGAACGCGTTACAGTAAGTCAGTCATGGCTTAAAGGGAGCGCTTTTGGCTATAAAAATAATCATTTTGTTTTACTATGGCAGCTGGTTTAGTCCAAAAATGCGCAGTTATTTGGCAGTTTGGTCTGTTCGAGGCTGGATCACCACAAACGAACCGCTCTAGAGTTCGTTCGAAAGCGTATTGAGACGTCTTCGAGGTCTCGCTGTTCAACACAGTCTCATGAAGATGCGTATCTATACGCACAGGTGTCATTTCTCGTGGCATTTATACGCCAAAAATGGTTTTTGCGTGTATATGGTATGCACTAAAAAACCCTGGGTTAGGTTTAGGGAGGAGGCGGGTGGGGAGTTCGTGCATATTATACGGCAAAAAGTGCGTATCATATGTACGCGAAAATCGCGTGCCATATACACGCAAAAACTGTTTTTGCTGTATAAATGCCACGAGAAATGACATTCGTGCCATAGATACTAACTTTCATGAGATCGGGCTCGCTTGTTTGGTCCGCTTTTGGTGCGCACCCAGAGTGCGATTGTTCTCTTTACAATGCCCAAATGAACCGCATCAGAGAGGGAAAGTGAACTCTAGTGCGATTCAACCGAACTAAATGAGACAGGTGTGAAAGCACCCTGAAAGTGAGAATTGAATAGCTGTCCACTAGTGACCTTCATGTATCACAGGGTTAAATATACATGTTTTCATGGTGATGTCTTAAGGAACCTCTTTTGGTTCCTCAGAGAACCTTTGAGTGAACAGTTCTTAAAACAACCTTTTTTTCTCAGTTTGAAGAACATTTTAATAACCCAAAAGAACATCTTTCCTCTAAAACTTTTTTTGTGCAACGGATGTGAAAGGTAAAACCATAGTTAATTTTTCTAAGGTTGAACAGCTTTACTAAAGCTACTGCCCTGTCTAAATACCTACACTTGCAGTCTTTGAACTTGACCAATTGTCTTACATGACGTATTTTTATCTATTTTGCCCAAGTGTTCAAGTAGGCGTGAAGACTGCAAGTCTGTGTTTTTGACACTTATTGCAAAAAGTGCAATAAGTGAAATATTTTCGATACTTCTGAATGTCTGTTCAGTAGTCCCTGTGTACAGTAACTAGTTTCATTTTAAAATTGTGGTGCTTTTAATTAAAGTCCCCCTGTGGTGAAAATCAAGCTTTTAATGTTGTTTATATGTGGTGTTTTTTAATATGCTTTAAGACAAACCATGAGCAAATTCATAAGTCAACAGTAAGTCATGAGTATTCTCATTAAAACTGGCTGTGAACCAAGACAGTCTCAAAAACGTGGCTTGTTTGCTGGTGTTTCTTGCATCACAAACTACTTTGCAATCAGGTCAAAGTGTGATCGCCAAAGAGTCGATCTCTGAGCTGGAGTGAGTGAGTGGAGGCGGGGCTCATTTGCATATTCATAGAACAAGGCAAAGGATATGTAGTTAAATTCAAGCTATTTTAAGGCATGAAGACATTTATTTATGTTTTAAAAACGTTTAAATATGTCATTTTGGTGATAAAAGATGACTTATTATTGACTGCAGGGGGACTTTGAGTGACACAAAGCAGTTGCAAATGTTGTACAAAGTACACATCGGTAGCCTACTCCTCTTTGCACCAATAAAATGTGCAACACTACGTTTTACTGCCAAATTAAATGTAATATCTAATCAATTTAACTTATAGTGCATAAAAGTTGAAACCACTTCAAAAACATTATTTTCAGCCACACCTAGGCCTATGGTTATTTACAAATATATCACAGAAATATTGGGTTAAAAGTTTATAGTTACTGTAAAACACTGATGTGTATGGAAGAGATCACAATAGTGCAAAACACCTTTTGAAAGTAACTTGGCGCTTCAAGTAATGATTGATTACATTGTAATGCCCACTGTTGCCAGATCAGGGTGACGACACCGCCCAATCAGGGCGACACTGGTTACACCACCAAGTGACTGTTAAAAAGTATTGTCATTGAATCATTCACTTAAGTGATTCGCTCAAAAACGCTGATTCATCCAGCAATGAAACAAGTGAAGTATTAATGAGTGAGTCACTGAATCATTAATTCAACAGTTTTTTTTTAAATTATTCATTCAGACAAATTAAACATTTTAAATAGACTTCTAGCCTGGGTTTCCCCATGCTTGCCTTACCCATTTTTATTCACGCTGCTAGGCAGCCTGGACACCATGAACCAAAAGAAAATCACACAACGGGGAGGGAGCAGCAAGACGATGGCGCGCTATATGCGACACACCGAAGCAGTAAGCTTGCTTGAGATGCGCCTTGCCTTGTCTGAAATGTATGCGAGAGTAGGCGGCTGCAGTGAGAGGAGGAGTGAAGTGCAGTCAAGCCGGACAGATCTCGCTTCTCGCAGTGGGCCTGACACCTGTGAGATCAAAGAATGATATCACGGGATTCACGCTCGTGCACGGTGTTGCTACTAAACTGGATGTAATTTAAGTTCTGTTGCTTTTTTATGAAAATAAATATAATGAACAAGACACCCAAAGTACTTGTTATTTAATTATATTCCAAATATGTGTTTATCAATATTTTTTTCTTTAATACAGACATGTGTTTTTAAATATTGTTTTAATAAAAATGACATCATCACATAATAACCCATATCGCACTGTCAGAGAGTTTATTCACCCATAACATATGTATACACATAAAACATGATATCAGCAAACATTTTAAAAGAGAACAATACATCACGGTTGTTTAAACCAATGTGCATTAAGCTGTGTCGTCAGCAAGTCGTTTCCCATCGTGCTTTTTGCTGTGTCCGAAATCTCCACTCAAAGCACTACCCCGAGCACTTATTTGTCACTAACCCGATCTCATGACCAAATCATATCAGAATTCGACGAATGATTAAAAAGTGGCTAAATCTTAACAATTCATATGACCTCACTCGTACGAATTAGTACTATTTTGCTAAATCGTACATATTTTACGAATTGGCCATTTCTTATGAATTGATACAAATGACCTACCTTTTACCACGCCCCTAAACCCAACCATCATGTGGGTTTAGACAAAACAATACAGAATTTGTACGAAGTGAGGTCGATACGAATTAGACACTTTTTAATCATTCGTTCAATTCGTACGAATTGGTCGTGAGGTAGCGTAGGCCAGGATAATAGACTTCAGCAAATATTATCAATTAATAAATTACATGTCATTCGTAATATTTGTAATTTAAGCCGACTGTAACTAAAAATCTTGCATTTTTCCAAACTCAATGATTCTCAATGATACGTGGTTTGGCGTTTGCCAGGCCAACCCGATTCACGACCAAATCGATTACAAACCTGACAAATGATTAAAAAGTGGTTAAATCGAAACAATTCATATGACCTCACTCGTACGAATTAGTACGATTTTGCTAAATTGTACATATTTTACGAATTGGCCAATTCTGTGAATTCGTACGAATCACCTACCCCTTACCCGCCCCTAAACCCGACCGTCACGTGAGTTTCAGACAAAATCAGTACAAATTCTGAACGTGTGGTTTCCAGACAACTCAATGATTCTATGACGTGGTTTGGCGTTAGCCAGACTAATAGACTTCAGCAAATATTATCAATTAATAAATTACATGTTATTCATAATCTTTGTAAATTAAGCTGACTGTAACTAAAAATCTTGCATTTAATTTTTTTCCCTATACAGCCGTGGTCAGTCACCAATCACTTCGAGGAAAAGAGCAGCTTGGACAGTCTGCAGAATAACTCCTTTTGAGCTCCACGAAAGAAAGACACAACACACCATGAAGGTATGTAAATAATCAACTAATATGGTTTATTTTTGGGTTTTGGGTTTTCCTATGAGAGATATTCTTCATCAAAGAAAGAAAATTGTCCCAACCAGGCCGGTCTGTCACACTGTCTCTGAATGTCAATCAGCAAAACAAATGAGAGAGGAAGAGAGACATTTAAGCAGAAAGAAGGAAGTGATGAGTATTTAAATGAATATGTTAGTATTCAAGTGAGGTGTAAAAGAGCGAGAGAAATTCAAGGAAATTGCCCAGGAGCATCATTACCAATGATTTAGTGAATATGAGAAAAGAGTGGAGAGTGAATGATTAGGAGGGAGAGAAAATAAGCAATGTCCAATGAACGAAATCAGATATGTACCGCTAAACAAGTTTGTTTCCCTGTGGTTCGAGCTGCCAATTTCCTCTGATGAAATATAAGCCAAAGTTTTCAACGGCGGCAGATTTATCTTGCTGATAATTGTCTTTTAGATTATGGATGTTTTTGGAGTGATTTATTGCTGGCAGAACGTCCCTGTAAACCCGGTTACAAGGGCACCTTTAACTCAGCAGAGATTTTGTTAAATATGCCTTTTGAATAAATTAATCTATGTGTGTTTGACCCTGCAGTAGGGCAAACACACACACACAGCTTAATCAAAGCCAACTTTGTAATGATGTTTGTCTTTGCTTGCTCAGACTAACTTCAAAACACACACACAAAACTTTTACTTTTTCCCCTTGAACAGACTTTGTCTTCCCCTGAATAAACACACCTAAATACGGGAATGTCTATTTTATCAGAGTACACTCTTAAAATAGAGAATTTTTTGTTGGCATCTGGTTCCATGAAGAAATTTGAAACATCCATGCAATATTTCCATTGCAGAAATGTTTATTTATGGTAGAAAATGTTTTTTTAGTTTATAAAAATGTTAAAAAAGTGAAGAACTGTTCACTGAAAGTCTCTTTAGGGAATAAAAAAGGTTCTTCACTCGAAAAAAAAAAGTGTACAATATGCCCGTTTTGCAGGCTGCTAGGTTTACTCCCAGAGTGTAAATAAATGAAAAGTCTTATGATCTCACAAGTAATCGAAGATAGTTAGTTGGAATCACTTTCAGAGAGATTTTCACCTCACCTTTATTGACAATAAAGGTGATTTCACTTCACCTTTATTGTCAGCCGCGCTCTCCTCTGTCCCCTGATCGAGCGGTTCACTTCCTGAGTCTATGAAAACACTCCCTCAGAAACACGTTGTGAGCTCAGATTGGTTAAGTATGGCCCGGTGTGTTGTGATTGGCTAAACTGTCGCTCACGTTGTCCGGAAGATTACGGCCATTACCTTTACGGGCGAAACGTGCATGTCATGAGCTCCGGTCCAGATGTAAATATATGTCGAACTGCAGTATCAGTTTGAGGCAGAATCAGACCGAGAAAGCCGCGATAAAGAGAGTCAAACAGAACCTCACCACACACGGCTCTTATTAAACGTTTCTGAATGATAATTTGCCATATTTTTAACTTTATACATGTTTGTTTTACACAATAGCATCTGACTGGCAACAATAGCAACTGACTTGCTACTAATGTGATACTCAAACAGCGTTGGCATGTTTACGTTCTTGATATAAATCGAAAATAACGTCATTAAGCATATATACGTGAAAATACGTTTAAAACATTAGTACTTATAGAAAATTCAGGTCCATAATGTTTGTACGCGTTTGTCGTAGACACAAAATAGCATAGTGTAACTGGTAGTGGCTAAAGCCAGCCCTGGCATTTGAAAAAAATAAAACACAAGGCTACGTCTTGAATTATACATGCAAATACATTTAAAATGATGAAGTCTTAGCCTACTTACAGATTGTGGCCCAACAACTGCTGCCTCTTGTTTTAAAGTTCGGAACTGCTTCATGTTTTAGTAACAGTTTCTTGTTGAATCCGGTGTTGAACTCGCTAGATTACGATCGTCATTTTCAGGAACATAATCAAACATAAATTGTATCCATTGTTGAGGAAGAATAGCATCCATGGGAAGCCCGAACACAGAAGACCTGACAGCTGCATGAACAACACACTCGACGAGTCGACGTGCCTCAGAAATATGCGCATTGCGCATGCCATTTTCTGCATATTCTGAGGGAGTGGTTGATGCAAATGTGTAGGTTAGTGACGTACCATAACCCAGCTGTAGTCCCAATCGAGTCGTTTTTGTAGGCAATTATACTTCCTGATTTTTAAAAGACGATATCTCTGCTTACACTGAACTTTCAGCGCTGCAACTTTGCAGATACTGTTCATGCACCAACAGCAACATTACACACTATTTAAAATGAAAAAAGTGAAATTGCAGTCAACCCCCCTTTAAAACTGCAGTGAACCAAAGACAGTCTCAAAACACGGTTTGAAGTCGCTGGTGTTTCTGATGTCAGATCAGCAGATCATCAGATCAACTGTGTGATCGTCAACGAGTGGATTAAAGGGATAGTTCACCCAAAAATTGAGTCATTAATTACTCACCCCCATGCTGTACCAACCCAGTAAGACCTTCGTTCATCTTCGGAACACAAATGAAGATATTCCTTTCTTCCTTCTCAGCCTGAGACGAGAGTTCATGAGATTTCCACGACGCATGCGCGAGACTGAACAAGAAGTAGTAGAAAAATAACGTGAGTTCTCGCGCATGCGTCGTGGAAATCTCTTGAACTCTCGTCTCAGGCCCAGAAGGGAAAAAGGAATAGTCAAATGAAGTGGTTATTTTGTTTGTTTTTTTCGCACAAAAATATTCTCGTCGCTTGATAAACTTATACTTGAGCCACTGTAGTCACATTTTCTTTAACGACTTTCTGGGCCATCAAGTTTCAATCCCTTATGGGTGCCTATATGTGGTAGTGATCCAGCTCTCAAATTTAATGAGAAATATCTTCATTTGTGTTCCGAAGATGAACGAAAGTCTTACGGGGTTGGTACAGCATAGGGGTGAGTAATTAATGACTTTTTCATTTTTGGGTGAACTAACCCTTTAATATAGGTTACTTGTTATATGAGAAAATAATTTGAAATAAATTTGTAAAAACATTCCTGCTTAGTTGTAATGAAGACTTTTGTGTGGAAAAGGCCATTTTTTAAGATATTTCAAACATTATTATATTATTCGATTGCAATTTGCAGTCTCTATCAAAGTCTCTATCTTTAAAAATTTTTACAGAAAATTTGCAGCCACTGTGCAATGCCCCACATCTTGGTGAAGGACAGATAGCTGTATCTGATTTTTTTCTTCTTTTTTTGGTATCAAGAGAACTATTCAATAACGTTTTCTTGTTGTTCTGCCTCAAATCAGAGAATAAAACTCTCACACACACAGCAGGGAAGTGAGGGAAAGGATGGTCAGTGTGAGTGTCGCAGCAGGACAGAGTTTAGTGAGCGTATCGCTGAGGACACACATCCGGTCATTACACTGAGAGTTTCGGCAGGAGGGATTTTATATCCTGCTCCTTCATGTGATGCAGAAAAGATTCAGCTGTTGTTTTCAATGCGTGTTTCACATCAATGAAGAACACTTGATTATAGTGCTGAGAAATATAATTCATTTCAGTCAATCGGTTTGTTTGGATAGTTTGTTTCAATGAATCAATCAAAAGAAAGAAACAATTCACCGATTGGTTAAGTTGTCACTCACTGATGTTCTCAGAAGCATATTTTAATTAAAGGGTTTGTTCACCCAAAATGAATATTCTGTCAGTAATGCTCACCCTCATGTCGTTCCAACCATGTGAGACTTTCGTTCATCTTTGGAACACAAATTAAGATATTTTTGATTAAATCTGAGAGCTGTCTCACTCCTCCATAGACTTTCTATTGTTATTGGAACTTGTCAGGCCAGAAAGTTTGTGAAATACAAAGTTTAAAGGGACACTCCACCCATTTGCGTTAAGATTTCTGTTGTTAGAAATCCAGTCATACTACTGAACACTATTGACGACCGTGCAGACACTCTCATTTTCCCCTGAGACGAGCCGAACAAACCGAACAAATTTTTTTTTTCTATGAAACAAATTACAGGGATTAAAGTGAAAAAAAAAAAATCTGACTTTTTTTCTTCTTTTTTTCAGGCCAAGTCATATTCCTTTAACTTTATTTAAATAGTTGAGACCAATAGAGACATTTTAAGTGGTGAAACCACTTTAAAAATTGCCAGTTTGCGTCTTTTAAAAAGCTATTTTAATAGGGATAAAACGAAGTTGTGAAACTCAGGTCCCGTTTACATGATGGGAAAACGCAGATATTTCTCTATGTTTTGCCCTCTCATTTACACGAAAATGCTGTTTTTATCACTGAAAACGATTATTTCTAGAAAACTCTGGGCAAAGTGGAGATTTTTGAAAGCGCCGGATATTTGTTGTCGTGTGAACTGGGAGAAACGGCGTTTTAGGTCTCTCTCTTGTCGATTCTGAGTATTCTGATTGGCTTGCATGGCTTTATCCTTAACCCCTACACTGCCGCCTTAGGTTTGGCATAGTTATGATGGCGCTCGACGGCGGTATTTATGCGGATGTGTAAACGATGTTATTTTTGAAAACGGAGAGGGGAAAAATACCCGGCTCTCCGTTTTCAAAAAATACGTTTTTCAAAAAATACGTTTTTCAAAAAAATATCGTTTTGCTAAATACCCGGCTTTGTGTAAACGTGGCCTCAGATCCACGAACCTGTGTCGCGGTGTGAGAAGGCAGATTCGCGACACACCACTTTCAACTCCCAGAGTTATCCTTCCCGTCCAGATCCAAAGCTACTGCATCTTTAAATTACTAGTAGCCTATTATTCGAAGTTAACACGTTAACATTATAAAATGCGTAGACCTACACCACAAAACTAGTTGAGGATGATAAATTAAAATTGGGCAATTTCAGCTGTTACGGACATGACATTTGCAGTCAAAACTTGAAATATAAATTCTCAGAAAATGCATTTAATACCAGTATATTGAAACTAAGTAACTGTATATATATCCATACTCGCTTAATAGTCCAGACATTAGAAAAATATCTACATAGATAAAAGTCTGCACATGCATTTTATATTTAATATGAGGGAAATACGTGCGTTACGGACGTGATACAAAACACCTTTAACTTTAGGTGGCAAAAATTGTTTTAGTTTACCTAATTCTGTGACACTGCACAAACCAAAAGTAATACTGACCGAATGAAGAAGGGTTGGTTTCTCCCCAGAACTTAAAATATTCATTTTATTTTATTTTTCTGTGTTCGCATTTATGAGGAAAAAGACAGTTCTGGAAGCGGCACTAAAACTTTCACATGCGATTAATTGCAATTAATCGCAATTAACTTTTGCACAGCCCTAATATATATATATATATATATATATATATATATAGATATATATATATATAGATATATATATATAGATATATATAAATATATATATAGATATATATATAAACATTTTACTTCAAATTTATTTTATTAAAAGTAATTCATGCTGTAGTGCTATTTTCAGTAGGTCGTACACAGCGGCTATTTGGGGTCAGTAAGATTTTCTAAAGCAAATGAATACTTTTATTCAGCTAGGAGACATTAAATTGATTAAAAGTGACAGTAAAGACATTCCAAATAAATGCTGTTCTTTTAAACTTTATATTTATCAAATAATCCTAAAAGAAATGTTTTACAGTAAGCAATATTAAGGAGCTCAACTGTTTTCAACACTGATAATAATAAGAAATGTTTCCCTGAGCATCAAATCATCATATTAGAATGATTTCTTAATGTATTTTTAATCAAACAAATGCAGCCTCAGTGAGCAGAAGAGACAGACAGGACTTTACAAAACTACAAAAAACATAAATATTTGAATGACATTGTAGGCTACATGACATACAGTATGTATCTAGCATTTCTAACCTAAACTATATATTATTGCCCTGTTCATTTATCACCCTGAAAATGGAAAGCCAAGTCAAGTGCATTGCACATTTGTTAAGCAAATGTTGTTGGTCATTCTGTGCATAAAGAAAATTCATGTACTATGAACGCCATACATACAATATACTGCAGAAATAGTTAGACAGTAGTGTGATAGTAAGCAAACCTGGACCTGTATGTTGAGTAAACTGATTGGCCAACAGGAGGCACTGTTCTCCTATCCTTGACTTATATGGCTCTGAATAGGGAATCATTTACACATTAAAATCCTCTTTCAGCTGCAAGATAAAACAAGCCTCTTTTGTTTCACTGATTATATTTCTGCATTACATTCACTGATTCCACATAAAATTCCACATTACCGGGAATCAATATATGGTTTTATGATCTTATATCCACAGGCAGACCCCCTGGCGGGAGGGAGGGAGGAAAATGTAATCAGTGACAAAAGCAGGAAAGACAAGTGAGCATCTCAAAGCAATAAAGACATTATCAGGCGCTCACATGTGATGATAGTAATGTTCTTCTGCTAATAATAATTTAATGAGTGGTTTGCTCCTTCTCCTCTAGGTTCAAATAATTCAATGTTAATGCGAATGTGGAAGTTTCTGAGATGGATAAAGTCAAACTCCTGAAGGATTAAATCCCAAAAGATGTTGCACCTGTGGATGTGTATCAAAATTGACCATTCATTGTGTGTGTGTGTACGTGTGTGTGGGTCAGGTTGAAAAGTGTATATCTGCCAATTAGATTGTTCCATTTCAATATGCAGAATATGCCGTATTAGTATGGCTACAGGAAGCTGTCATGGGGTAATGTGTGTGTTGCTGTACAGTGATTAATGTTGTGACACTGAAAGCACTAAGTGAGATCTAAATCACCTCATGTGGGAACATCTGTGTGTGCACGCGCGTTAATGATATTTAATATCTAATAGCATTTTACTTTAGTGTTTCTGCCCCATAGCACAGACACTGAGCGAGGAAGGAAATGAATGTAAATGTGTTCATATCAGAGAGTACATCATATCACAGGTGGAAATTCTAGAGGTTCATTCAGAGGGCAAAATCAATCTTTAGCTGTAAAGGAACTCGGAAATGACCAGTGTTGGGGAAGCTTCTCTGAAACTAGCTTGACAAGCTACAAGCTACTCGGTAAGTTAAAGTAGTTTAACTACAGTCAGCTACCCGTTTAGAAAAGTAGTTAGCTACACTACAAGTTACTATCAAAAGTAGCTAGCTACATTGAAACTACTTTTGCTTTTTGCTTCTTGCTTCAACGTATATTATAAATAACTGAATAAGTCTCTGAGGAATGTTTTAAGTAAAATATTTAGTGTTTAAAACAAAGCAATGCAATTACGATTTCAAAGAGTATTGTTTTATTACACACACAACACTAAAATATCTCAGACTGTTTGTCAAAAGTGCAACAAATAGCCTACAACATTGCGAGAACGAAACGTACATCCAACGTAAATTGCATGTAGAACATTTTCTCAAAAATACAGATTGAACTTGGACAAATAAGGCCATGGGTAATTATCGTTAGTTGTTTCTCCATCCTCCAAATCTGTCATCACGTCTTGCTATATAGCTAATCATAATATGGGTGTGTCAACCCACTTCTGTACGTCAGTGAACCATTAGCCGCAAGATGCGTGATTAAACAACAAGGTGGCGGTAATGGCAAAAAATGACTTTGTAATCTAACAACAAGAAGAAGAATATCCTTGCATCGCGCTGATTCGCGCAGGCTCGACAATGTAGCAATGTAGCTTTTGCTCGCGCTACACCGCTACTTGCTGCTAAAAGTAGTTAGCTACTGGAAAAGCTACACTGTTTAAAAAGCAACTGAGCTACTGCCAAGCTACTGAAAAATGTAGTTAAGTTAGTAGCTACGCTACTTGTAGCTAACTACTCCCCAACACTGGAAATGACCAATGTTTAAAGGAGAACTGAACTTCGGTCAATTTTAACATTGAGCTAATTTTTTTTACATCTGGTGTGCTGTCAGTACAGACAAAAACGACAAAAATCGGTATTGCCTACACCGTGTTATCGTCTTCTTAAAATTTGCACCCTGTTGACTTCAATGGGGCATGTTCTAAACCTGCTTTTAGCCTCTTAATGTGAGTGGTGTTATTAAGAGTGACCACGTTCAATCTGACTGCAGTAGATGTGAAAGATATGAATAAAAATGATGTTAATTAAGTCAGCTCACAAACCTCTGTTTGCTTCCTGTTTTCAGTCGAAGCCCACAGTAGTCGATTGTCACTAATGATCGCATGCGTGAGATCGACAATCGACTACTGTGGGCTTCAACCGAAAACAGGAAGCAGGTTTAGAACTTGCCCCATTGAAGTCAACAGGGTGCGAATTTTAAAAAGATCGATAACACGGTGTAGGCAACACCGATTTTTGTCGTTTTTGTCTGTACTGACAGCACTCAAATGTTAAAAAATTAGCTCAATGTTAAAATTGACCAGAGTTCTCCTTTAAAGGGTAACTAAACCCCTGGTCAGAGCCTGACTCCACCCACTGGCAATATTTGAAAATTCTGAAAAAGTGGGCAGACTCCAGCGGAGATAGAGGAGACGAAATAGATGCTAAAACACTCTATCCTGATCGTTTTCAATACTCGCAATTCCAATTCCTGACTCCCTACAGTGATTTTGACGACACAAGATGGTTTTAATACTGCCAAGTGCGTAGCTCGCGTGGTGAGCTGAAACCTGCGTACGTCACGAAGTGCGGAACATCCAATAGGAAAATTCAACTGCAGTAGCCACCGTTCAACCTGAAGAGGGCAGCACTAAGACGTTTTTACACCATATATTGTAGAAATAGAACACTTTATAAACAAATGTCAAAAAAGTTACTCGAATCAATGACTGGTATTAATAAAGATCCATTCTTACAGATCATTAACTAAAAAAAGTTGGTTAAGTGTTTAGTTACTCTTTAAACACTCATTGGGAACCTCATAGCAACACAAAGGCAACAACCAACACACAAACAGTCATGATTTCAGTAGTGAAGTGTAGTGTATCTAGTGAGTGTAGTGTGTACTGAAGACTAACACTGTAAAAAAGTGTTCTATTTACAGTAAAATACCACAGCTGTGGTTGCCAGAAATTTACTGTATAAAATATGGTATAGCAAGACTTTACAGTAACAAGGTTTTACAGACTTAAAATTACAGAAATAAACCTTATTTCATTATCTGTTATTATGTTAAATTATCGACCAATTGAAGTGTTAATTTCTGTTTTGTACCATTGTAATACACTGACAACCAACAATCACATCAGTGATGAGAGTCACATGATATGGAAGCTCATCACATGTAGAAACTTCTACAAGAAACTTAATATTAATTTATAGAAGCTGAAAATTACATTAACTTTTGTATGTAGTGTAGATCTACAGTTATTTACCGTATATTGTATATGGTCATTTGTATATTGCTCATATGATAATTGTGATCGTATACTGTCTTTATGTTAACTGTATTCTGCACTGTATGGAGCACGCTCTTAATAATTTCACTCATTATGGCACATGTGTTTTTCAATTTTTACAGTCATTTTTTTTCAGTGGAGACTTAAAGTATAGTGAGACTAATGTTGTCCAAATAATTGAAGTTTTGTGTTGACACAAACATCTCTGTGGACTTTTACATTGGGGATTAAGGACAAATGCATTTCCTTTTACGTTGGATTTATTTTTTCACACAATGTCCTTCAAGGGAGACGTTTCCCCTGTAGTTCTGTGAATAATTTATAAGCAGATGGAAACAACTACACCTGGCGAAAGAGACACGTGCAATCAACCTTACAGCAACTTTTTACACAATTTAAACATGAAAGATCATTCGAAACACTTTTTATCTGCCCACTTTTTATTTACACTTTATATTGTGTTATGAGGTATTTCTGAATGAAACAGAATATTCATTGAGAAATAATGTAGGATGGGAATTTGTTTTTATTAAGTTAAAACATTATGTTAGGTTGTGATATTGTTGGTCAATATTATTAAATAATAATTTTATTTTTCTTTCTCACATGGCCCTTGATTACATGCAGAGAAAGTCATTATTTTAATGTTATTTATTATTTTATTAAAAAATGTAAATATGTTTTAAAAGAACATGCACTTGAATTGTGCTCAAATGAACTTGTATTAAAAATAGACTCAATTTATTTTTTATTTTCATTTAAAGACTAAATTAATGTACTGAAATTTCTTGGATTGGCCGTGATGTCATTTTGTGGAATGACTGTGAATTTTTCTTTTCTTTACAATGATATGAATTGTGCAGAATAAGTCCAGGTACATAGGGTCTAGTTTGATTTCATGTTGACTTTAAAGGGGGTCTATAAAAAATGTTGCTAAATATAAAAAAAAAATGTTTTTTAAATATATGTTTAAATGTTTTTTAAATAAATGTTTAAAAAAATGTTGCTAAATAGCACTAAAAGTGGTTCATTGGCTCGTAATCATAGGGGAACCATTTTAAGGGCCATATAGCACTTACCTTTTCATATGGTGCTATGTAGAACCATAAGAGGTTCCATAGAGCATGTTAACCACCCCAAAGAACCACTGAAGAACCGCTGAAGAACCAAACTGGGCTTAGTGGTGCTATATAGCAAACCGCAAAGAACCCCTGAAGAACCTTTTTTTAGAGTGACTGCAAAATTCACTTTTACATGGTGTTTGACTTTGACAACCACCCAATAAAGCTAAAAATACAACTCATTTTTTTAGCTTGGATGGACTGAATAATCACTGTCAGCGTAGAATATGAGAAGACAAAATGTTGCTGGCTTAAACTAAGACAATCTAAATGGATGTTTAATCAAGGACAAGTTCGAATGTATGTTTGCTAAAGCAGATTTATTACAAAACACCAAGGTACTAGCCATACAGTAGATGAACCAGCGTTAGGGCTGCACGATATTGGTAAAAAATGGCATTGCGATATTTTATATGTCCGCGATATATATTGCGATATTAGAACAATTTCCCCAGATGATTTGAATAGCTCTATTTGGAGAATGAATCATTGAATGACTGGGGTGGTTTTGTTATAGAGTATATCCGCATAGAAACTAATATTAATTAATTGAATGTTGTTTACTAATGTAGTTAACAGGTTATGTTAACAGGATTCTGCACATTAGTGGTGGTTGAGGAGATTCCCCTTCCCCCTATATAAAGCACTTTGAGTGCAGAGAAAAGCACTATATAAATGTAATGAATTATTATTATTATTAATGTAGTTAACTAGACTTAAATAAATGGAAACTTATTGAAAATTGTTTCCGATTTATGTCTCTTAAGTTCAGTGTTGAATAGATCAGTTGTTTTAACCATTCATTAAAGTGAATCGGTTCAAATGAGTCATTAGTTCGCGAATCGGACGTTTCATTAACGGACCACGCCATACCCGCTGTGTGATTATCCAGGCAGGTTAGGACATCGCATAAGATTTGTGTCAACACAGAAAACATTTCTTCACTGGATCGCATTTTATTTATTTATTTTTATTGAAAGTGTGGTTTATGTAATGTCATCTGAATGTGTGGAACAGCAATTCACAACCAGTGGTAGTTCAGAAAAAAGGTCTTCCGATCTTTTACCGTCATGTATTCTCAAAGATATTCAGTCAACTCAATTCATTGATATGCTCGAGCACGGGAGAGCAAGGGAGTTTGAAGACGTTGAGTGCACGCGCGACCGGGACTTTCTCTCTCAGTTAAACGAGCGCAGAAGTCACTCATCGTCATCTACATCATTCACCGGTCAAGTTTGGCGGGACAAAAATGTGCTTTAGTAAGGCTGACAGAAAACAGCGCGCAAGTTCCAGTCTTCTTGCGCTTGATGTTTAAACTGACAGGACTTGCAAATTGATAAACTCTCACTATGATGGACGGTTAAACTTTGCATTTGATTTAATCCGCGAATCACAAGCGTTACGAGCCGGGGAGCTGCTGGCACACAGCCTACTGATCACGAATCACGGATTAACTACGATCCCTAGTCACATCGCACATTCTTGCGATGTGACTATCGTGGATGCGCACATCGCGATATCGATGTTAAAGTGATACATCGTGCAGCCTGAACCAGCGTCAGCCACGGTGCTAACTTACATGAACTCACTTGCCCTATTCGCCACTGGTTTTCTCGACACCACAACTCTAACGTTAGTTCTCTCCTCTGCCCATTGTTCGTCCCCGATCTCCCCCTGACTTTTATGTCGCCTAGATGGCTCATAATTATAGGCCCGTGGGCCATCATAGGCATATTCATCAACATCGCAGAACGCAGTTTCGTCGTTCGCATCTATTGTAACCTGAGCCTGAACTTGAACATACTCCCTCGGCGATCTGCTCACTTCGGTTCAGTACTTCGTTGACGGCGGGAGTTATTTTATCACAATTTTTCTCAAAATATCGTTAATGGCTAAATATATATTACTCCAAATCAGAAAATCTAGTTGTTTTATCGTCAACATACAATGCTATATAGGGGTGTCCAACTTGCATGTTGCTCTTTAAGTCACAAGCTTTACAAGCTCTGCGCTCTTCTGGGAAGGGGTGGGGAGCAGGAGCAGCTCATTTGCATTTAAAGACACATGCATGAAAACAGCATGCTTTTCTTTCCACTCAGAAATTTACAACATGGAATAATTTAAAGGATCTGTGTGGTACTTTCTGCGGAAACTTTACAGACACATTCTGATACCCAATTAAATCTTAGATTACTTGTAAAAAGGGGCATAAAATGTCTAAAACAGTTTACTGGAAGGTTGTGTTTTATTTGTGTTTCTTATTTCTTTGGCTTGGTCACTTTCTATGAATAAATGAATGCTTTGTAACTCTAATCAGCTACATCATTCTGCTGAATGAAAGTCTGTGAGTATTATAGTAACACATGATCATTTTTCATGTCGATAAGGCCTCTCAGAATGGAGCTGAATTGAATTAAATGGTTTTGGCTTAAGTGCTTGTGAGGATGTTTTTGGGAACGCTCAAGCTGTGAGACGTGAGCGCAAATGTGGCTTCGCCCTTGAAAGTGCTCAGCTAAAAACACAATTAAATTAGCCACCATTTAACTGCCACGATCAGACACCCAATGCCCGTAAAGCGGCTCAAGAATCAATCTCTCTCTCTTCTCTTTCTCTCTCTCTCTCTCTCTCTCTCTGGTTGCTAGGAGACAGCGGAAGAGCAGGTGCATACGGCTTGAGGAAGGTTCTTGACTTGAAGATGAGATCATCATCTTTTTCTCAGAGTCTCCTGCTCTGGTGCTGTCAGAAATCAAAAGTTAAACCTCTGTGTGGAGCTGCATTGATGATTTCATGTCAAGGTACTGTTGCCAGATGGATTTAAAAAACATTGAAAGGAATAATAACCATACTATGATATGAGGCATATGAGTATGAGAGGAAAAGCGTAATGCTCATATACTGGAGATTGAGTGGTGTTCAAAAGAATTGCATTGAAAATCAGCAACTTAAAATCAAATTTTAAGTCAAATCAAAGTTATTTATATAGGATTTCCACAATACACATTGTTTCAAAACAGCTTTACAGAAAAACAAGCACTGTAAAAAGAGGTATCCTGCAAGAGCTATTTCTGATTTAATCCATAATAAATAGTTTGTTGAGTACTGAGATTAATGCAGTGGTCACCAATCTGATCCTGAAGAGGCCAGTGTCCTACAGAGTTTAGCTCCAACCCCAATTAAACACACCTGAACCAGCTAATCAAGGTCTCACTAGGCATAATAGAAACTTTCAGGCAGGTGTGTTGGACCTGGTTGGAGCTAAACTCTGCAGGACATCGGCCTTCCAGGACCGAAGATTGGTGAGGCCACTGGATTAAATGTATATAGGTTGGTTCAGTGATGTTAAATAATATTTTCACTTGAATAAAATATTCATATATTCACTGCCATTCATTAATCCTCTCCTGTGGCATCATGGGTTAGTAGATTATCAATCAAATGTGCACTTCAGAATCTCGCCAGAAGTAGTACATCATTTGGGTCATCTTTTCGCCTTCTCTTTTAGGAATACTGAATTTGGACACTTCTCGGATCACACTGTTTTTTACATACAGTACTATATAGTATGGAACTGCATATGTGTATCTTCCTACTTTTACAATAACTTTCTAAGACAGAAATAGGGAGTAGTATGCTAGTATGCAGTTCTGAATTCATCATCTGTCTTAAAGTGGAGTTGTGTCCGAAAATCTCACACTCTACTGAATAAGTAATTACTTTGCGATGGCTAAGGCTACGTCCACATTAATCCGGATAGATTTGAAAACGGGGTTTTCGTTTAAAACGCTCTTCGTCCACACTAGCGTTTTCAGGCGTTTTCCGACGTTTTAGTGTGGATGAGAAACTTCTAAATTCACTTTACTGCGCATGCGTGAAGCTTCACAAACGCTCACTGAGATGATACAGATGGGAAAATAAATAATAATGTTATCGCACAATAACAGGATAATTTTATTTAGCAAAATATCTCACCATCACTAATGCATTCCAGGTCGCATTCAGTCACCATGTTTGGTCTAAAACGCGACTCCTCTCCTGTTTTGCCGCAGGACAGCAAATGTGAGTAGGCTACATTATATGTCATCTTTGCAGTACTGTGCTATGAAGAATAGCACATATTAAGTAACATAGAAAGTTACATATTTTAGCAACAGTGTAAAAATGAATAACACATAACAGGCACAATACCGATAAACATGAATATCTATTGGTACTAAATGGATCACATGACTAAACTTACATCATCGTTTTGAAATACCTCCGAGTTTCACTGTCCACACTACAACTCAAAAACGGCGTTTTCAAATTTATCCACTTTGGAGAGCGTTTTCCAAACAAAACGTTTTTGTGTTTTTGACTTAAAACGCCGTCTCAGTGTGGACGGAAGGCCAAAACTGAGAGAAAATATACGTTTTCATTTGAAAACGTATTAGTGTGGACATGGCCTAAGAATGTATGCTCTGAATATATGTGTAGTATGAATGTAATCCAGATGTTCTACATTTACCATGTTGTCATTGTCATGTGATTTTCCAGCATCAGTTGTGTTGCTTCACTGCCATTCATAAACCCTCTCCCATGGCCTCATAGTATGCATAGTCAGCCCGTTCTCATCCCAAGGCGTCATACTGACGCTTTTGCCAATGCGTCTACATCCAATGCACATAGCACCCTTTAGTGTCAATATGAGACGCAGATATATATGGCCAGAAGGCGCCTCCTAGTGGTCTAACCCTAACACTACCCCAGACCTTAACCTACCCATAACCGAAGCGTGTTATATTGACGCTAAAGGGTGCCATGTATACGCATTAGCAAAAGCGTCATGACGCCTTGGGATGAGAATGCGTTGGCATAGTATGTTCCATCATATGCACACGGAAGTAGCAGGTCATCCGAGTACTTTTTGCCATACTTTTAAGAGTGCTGTGAATTCAGATATACTGACTAAAGTATGTAGAGTAACTAAACCCTAAACCTACTTTTTTTACTTAATGATCTGTAAGAATGGATCTTTATTAATACCAGACATTAATTCGAGTAGCTTTTTTGACATTTATGTATAAAGTGTTTTATTTCTACAATATATGGTGTAAATACGCTCAGTGCTGCCCTCTTCAGGTTGAACGGTGGCTACTGCAGTTGAATTTTCCTATTGGATGTTAGCGGTTCTTCGTGACGTACGCAGGTTTTAGCTCTTGGTACAAGCTACGCAGTATAAAAAACATCTTGTGTCGTCAAAACCACTGTAGCGAGTCAGAAGTTGGAAATGCGAGTATTGAAAACGATCAGGATAGAGTGTTTTAGCATCTATTTCGTCCCCTCTATCTCCATTGGGGTCTGCCCAATTTTCAGCATTTTCAAATATTGCCAGTGGGTGGAGTCAGGCTCTGACCAGGGGTTTAGTTACCCTTTAAGCCTTTAGATGTGTTCGCCTAATTTATTTATGCGCAACTCACTAATATGCTAATTGATGTGGCCGGAGTCAGTTAAGTAGAGGCAGTAGCTTTGTCTTTAAGGGTATTTCATTTTTTCTGTGCCCTATTTTTATTTTTTACTTTATATTATGAGCCCAATATAGGCAGTTGTGTTCTGCTAATAAAAACGATCACCAATCCTGTTTTGATTCTCTCCACCTGAGAATACTAAGATGTTTAAAGCCACAGTCGGTATCAGACGGTGCACACACACATTTACTGTATACCTTGGTACTACTAGATTATCATATTCATATAACATGGTTTACATTGTACTCTGTGGAAAAACTATACACATTTAAAATTGTATATGTACATACAATTTACATACATTACTGATATATTTCTTTAGAAGAAATTAAAACTGTTATTTTGTTGTTCTTTTGAACTTGCTATTTATTAGGGAATGTACAAGGAAATGTATTTTCAACAAAAATATTTAGCTCTTAACTCTTCAACACTCGTAATAAAAAATAAATAATTTTTTGAGCAGCAAATCATTGTATTAGAATGATTTCTGAGGGATCTTGTGACTGAACCATTTAGCCAGTGGTCACCAGTATGACTATTAGCCCGGTTAACACTGCATTGGCTGCCGATTTAACATTGTATAATTTTTAAAATATTGCTGATTACCTACAAAGAACTTAATGGTTTAGCTCTGCAGTACTTGAGCGAGCTCTAACGCATTATAGTCCTTCACGTCTATTGCGATCTCAAAACTCCGGCCAGTTGATAATACCAAAATCGACTGCAGATGGTTGTATCATTTTCGTAATTAGCACCAAAATCTCTGGAACAATCTTCCTAACATTCTGGAAGAAGACACACTCTGTCAGTTCAAATCTTGACTGAAAACACATCTCTTTGGCCTAGCATAAACATAAAACACTATAGACTTCCTAAATTCAAAATTAGGCTGCATAGTTTAAATCAGCTCGGAACCGGAACACGTTCCTTAAATTCTGATGTACTTGGTACATCATAAGGAGGATGGTGTCTACGCTACTATTAGTTTCACTGTTTAACCAGAGGGACCCTCTTTGGTGGACCTGCGCTGGACCCATCCCAACTATTCCTTAGTGCCAGCCTCATCGACACGACAACTATCGGCACCTATCCTCAACAACTCGTCTCCAAATCGGCGTGATTACTTCGACTTCCAAACAGATGGAAATGGACAAATTCTCTAAATGTTTCGATTCAATTTGACTTGTAATGCTGCCCCGAATCACACACTGTTCCTTCGTTGGCCAGAGGAGAACTGGCCCCCGACTGAGCCTGGTTTCTCCCAAGGTTTTTTCTCCAATCTGTCCCTGATGGAGTTTTGGTTCCTTGCCATTGTTGCCTTGGTTTTTGGCTTGCTTAGTTGGGGACATTTAATATTCAACAATATTATTGATCTGTGCTGTATTATTTTCATGTTATCACTGCTGAAGCTGCTTTGATACAATCTGAATTGTAAAAAGCGCTATACAAATAAAGGTGACTTGACTTCACTTGACTGAAGACTGGAGTAATGATGCTGAAAATACAGCTTTGATCACAGGAATAAATAACATTTTTAAAATATCCATTTTTGAGGAGAAAACAATATTTTACAATTTCACAGTTTTACAGCCGCATAAAAGACTTCTTTCAAAAACATTACCAGAACTTTCTGACTTACATGCAGCTTTTAAATTTGATAATTTGACTTTTTTTTACTGTTAGTCGCTCTAATTTGACTTCCTTTTAATCATTGTAATGATTCCCATGGTAAAGTGTGATATGATCCATCATCTGTATGAACACATTTGACTAGAAGAAAAAAAATGATCCTACACACATGTTAATGCCCAGGGTACAATTGTGTAAAATCATACATACCACCAACTCTGTACTTTGGGAGGATGTAATTCTGTCTTTGTCCAACCTGTTGAGGAAAAACTTAAAAGCAACTCAAGAACAAGAGTTACAATTTTAACTGAATTATATTTATTTATAAATGGGAAAAAAGCAACAGAACTTCATGGGAGATTTTCAACACAATTAAACTGACTTAATAACAGAAAAGCAAACAAAACAGAAAATCAACCTAACCAAAACCAAGAGAAAACAATGACACAAAGCTTTACCAGGCTAGTTTGAAACAATTTAAAAGACATCTGACACACAACCACCAGCCCACCCTGATCTTCACTCACTGTGGACCCTTTCTCTTCATAAGCCATTGTGGTTGTTCTGTTTATCAAGGTGTCGTCGTAACCACTTCCTGCCAATATACTTGTGATATCAAATGGATGAAGTTTATGTGTAGTCCATCTTTAAAATGATTTGCGTTATTTTGCCAAGTTCATTATGAGCTCTGATCTTGGAGATTTTGAGGTGTCAGTTTGAGAAAAATATTGGAAGAAGTAGTTGTTTAAATATTGACTGCAGCTTTAATTGTCCACAGTGTCTTTATCTCAGAGGCTAATGACTAGCTCATATCATTCAGGACATCACTGCATCTGCTGTGCCTTTAAAAAGTACAGCAGCTGGCTCAAACCAGCGGAAATCAATCATTCTGCATCACAGGTGCATCAGAGAAGACAGCAGCGCTGAAGGGCTTAAACCACAGCAGCTCACTTAATTAACACGCAAAGTCAGCAGGAGAATGTTAGCAAAGAGACAGGAGAATATAATGTTTTTAATCGAAATGCCCAGCATGCGTCTAGATGTTCAAAAGTCATTGAAAAGGTCAACATTAAAGTGGTTCTTGCTTTTTGCCTTTCACGTATCGACTAATTGCTGTCACAAAAGAAATAACTGAAATGAGTCTTTAGCAATTCCAATTTTACTTCCTGATTGAACTTGTGTAGGTTCTGTAGCAATTTGCATAATGCCAGCCTATTGTTCACTGGCTGCCAGCGAACTACGTCTACTTTTATACGCCCTCAAACAAAGTAGTTTTAGTTTGGTTTGTGTTGTGGATGAATGATTTCCGCAGTGTGGAAGTGGAACTGCATGCACTTTCAAAGGATGAGGACTCAGATTTAGATGTTAAAACAATCAGAGCAGAGTAGACCAATCACAACAGACTGGGCCATCTGACCAATCAGAGCAGAGTAAGACCAATCACAACAGACTGGGGCATCTGACCAATCAGAGCAGAGTAGACCAATCACAACAGACTGGATAATCTGACCAATCAGAGCAGAGTAGACCAATCACAACAGACTGGAACCATCTGACCAATCAGAGCAGAGTAGACCAATCACAACAGACTGGGCCATCTGACCAATCAGAGCAGAGTAGACCAATCACAACAGACTGGATGATTTGACCAATCAGAGCAAAGTAGACCAATCACAACAGACTAGTCCATTTGACCAATCAGAGCAGAGTAGATCAATCACAACAGACTGGGCCATCTGACCAATCAGAGCAGAGTAGACCAATCACAACAGACTGGGCCATCTGACCAATCAGAGCAGAGTAGACCAATCACAACAGACTGGACCATCTGACCAATCAGAGCAGAGTAGACCAATCACAACAGACTGGACCATCTGACCAATCAGAGCAGAGTAGACCAATCACAACAGACTGGGCCATCTGACCAATCAGAGCAGAGTAGACCAATCACAACAGACTGGACCATCTGACCAATCAGAGCAGAGTAGACCAATTACTACAACAGACTGGATGCCATTTGACCAATCAGAGCAAAGTAGACCAATCACAACAGACTGGGCCATCTGACCAATCAGAGCAAAGTAGACCAATCACAACAGACTGGACCATCTGACCAATCAGAGCAAAGTAGGCTCTCAGAAAGGATGGGTTTAGAGATTCTATAGAATAATGAATGGAAATGTGTTCATCATGTAGATGTTTTTGTTTTTCATCCTGATGTTTAAGATTTTCTTTTTTAGTTATTTAATTTTGTCAAAACTAGTCAAATATTGAGTTTACACAGCAATGAGTTGGGAGTATTAGGTTAAGGTCCATTTTGAGAATATTGAGAACAGCTAAAATGTGTCGTTGGTAAATGTTACACGAATGATCTTCTACAGTAACTGCAGATTACCAGAAGATAGAGAGAAGGGGAGATCACATCATGGGGCACACAGATATAAGTCCAGGAAGTAATGTCTGTTGGTGTGTTTTAATGTGAGCGGGTGTGTCAGCGCTTTTGTTCAGTTTGCATTTGTGATTCAAATGCTTAGAAATGAAGTTTCCCTGCCCTCTCATCTTTGGTCTCATCTTTCCCGCATTTGCTTCACATCAGGTAAGAGCCTCATCCACCCTAAACACTAGTTATTCAAATCCTTGTGTCTTATTTTTGTTATCTATGTGGCTAAGGACATTTGGAGATGCATACAAATCTCATTGCTTCTCTAGATGTCCCTGTACAGCCCACAGGTTTTATACATATCAAATGTACATTAATAAATATTGTCCAAACACATACATATTTCCTAATTTGTCAGCTGCTTTGGATAAAAGTGTCTGCTAAATTAGAAATGGAAAAGTTTATGGCCTGTTTATCATTTGTTATTCACAGGTTCAAGTGAGGAGCTGACTGTGAATCAGAGCCCATCTAACATCACTGTGAATGAGGGAGATTTTGCTCAAATCTCCTGCTGCTGGAAGACAAAACACGAGTATAGTGTTAAAGTTGCTTGGTACATCAATGAGATCAAACTTTCAGGAGTAAAGGATCAAACACAGAACTGTTCAACGCTCCACCTCACAAACAAAAATCATACAGGTCTTTATGTTTGTGAAGTGACTCAAGACATTCCAGTCCTGAGTAAGGTAAATGGAACTGGAACAGATTCATCTGTCTGGGTCAGACAACTACAAAAGACAACGACTGGTAAGATTCTTCTGTCACAATATTGTCCTACAAATTCCAATACTACAAGACTATAGAGCTATACTGTCACAGTTGGTGCTTAAAAGTTTACACTTTGCAGAATCTGTAAAACTGTGAAATTTTAATAAAATAAAACGGATCATAAAAATGGCATGTTGTCTTTTTAGTACTGTTCTGAATAAGCTATTCCACATAACAGATGTTAACGCACAGTCCACAAAACAAAAAATAGCTGAATTAAAAGAATTACCCTGTTAAAAAAAGTTTACATACATGCAACAGTCAGTAACTGTCTTCTGTAGATTCTGAAGGGCAGTACTAAATGAAAAATAACATGCCATTTTTATGATCCCTTTTATTTTGTTAAAATGATTAACATTTGTACAGATTCTGCAAGGGTGGTGTAAACTCTTGAGCACAACAATATTCATTATCATTCAAATCCACTGCTGCTAATAAAACTTTTGAATCTTTTGTACAATTTCCACACAAAAGAGCCTTTTACAACTGATCTACACTAAAAAAAATCTCAAATAAAAATAATGAGTGTAGGTATAAAAAGTGATAATACATTACCATTCTTTGGAATAAATCATGATTCGAATTCATTCAACAACTGAGATTGCATCACACAAATTTCAACCTAGTTACAAAACCGTTGCATTTAAAAGACCACCATTTTGGAAGACATGCATTTCTTCCTGCTGCCTGAATTAAGCAATATCACATTTATGGACTGTTGCATACTGAAAATGATCTAATACTTCTGCTCTTTTACAGACACTGTTCATATTGTTTCCAACCCACCAATAATAGTCCAGGTTCCCACCAGACTCCCAGCAGCCAGTGAGTATCTCCTAACAGCAGGCAATAACACAATTCTTTTTCTGTGGGGCAGCAGATGTTGTCTGTTTGTGTGGAGTCATGGGTCACACAGGGGATCTGGTTTTGAGTCAGGGTGTGACTGTCATCCCAATGGTCTCCTGTCACTCTCAGGTCCTGTTTACACCTGATATTACAGCCCGTTCTCATCCCAAGGCATCATATACTGACGCGTTTGCCAACGCGTGCATACATGTCCAACACACATGGCACCCTTTAGCGTCAATATGAACACAGATATATATGGACCAGAAGGCGCCTCCTAGTGGTCTAACCCTAACACTACACCAGACCTAAAACCTACCCATAACCAAAGCATCTCATATTGACGCTAAAGGGTGCCATGTACGTTAGATGTATATGCATCGGCAAAAGCGTCAGTATATGACGCCTTGGGATGTGGTATTAAGATCTGTTTTGGTCTTCCGGGTTACAATTTCTATGATGCTAAATACAGGTGTAAACGGTGTTCTAATAAAGATAATAAATAATAAATTAATAATATTTTTTACATTTATAATGCATTCTTAAAGTAGAAGGCTAAATGTTAAGTGTCAGAATTAATTTGAAGAAGATTTTGGAAATACATCCAAAAGACAGAAACGCGAAAAACTAATTTTGGATCCTCTCAGAAAAAAGTGTAAGATGTTATTTGAACACTGCAAACAAATATTTTAATAAAAAAAAAACATTAGACATAAATTATAAATATACAGTTATTTTATTGTGTATATGTTTAATATGATTTTTTTATCGAAGATCTTTTTTAAAGCTACACTGTGTAACTGTTTTAGTTTATTCTTAGCTAAAACACTTAGTTCTTTTAAAAATATATGTGCTCATTAAAGGGGTGATGAACTGAGAAATCAAATTTTCCTTGAGCTTTTGACATCTAAGAGGTCATCATATTATAAGAATATCCTGTAAGTTTCAGAACTGAAAACGACCTTGTTAGTCCAATAAAAGCTTTTATTGACACCAGCCTCAACAAACGTCTCGTTTTTGAAAGTGTGGAAGTATGACGTCAATGACTCTAAAACCCCACCCGCTCATCAACGCCTACTTCAACACGGCCGGTTTAGCCCCGCCCACCGATTCGCGCATTCACGCATAGGTAAACAAAAGCATACCTCGTGATGACAAACCGGAGCGAGCTACCAGCAATAAACATTCCGTTGACAAAATGTTGTGCCGTGCCTGGCTGTGGAAGAAGACAGTTGCTGCATAAGCTTCCTCTGGATTCCAATATTAGGAATGCCTGGTTAAAATTTGTTTTTAATGACGTTCCAGCAGATGAGTGTAAAACATTATCCGTATGTTCGCTTCATTTCACCGAGGATTGTTTTGTGAACAAGACACAGTTTGAGGCTGGATTTGCAGACCGATTAAGAGAAAAGAACGGTGATGTGCCGTCTATATTCGATCTGACAGGAATTGTACAACACACGGACTCTGGGTCGAACATGTATGGGCGAATCCGGTTGCCATTTGACAACATTGGACGTTTCCCCACGTGCACCGACGGGTGAGTTAAACTCATTATAATATAAGAGGGAGAAATGAAGACGACACAGATATGCATTTTGTGTATGACCTAGAAGTATTTATTCAGCGATCGGCGGTTAAAGTTAATCTGTACGAAACATCGTTGTTGTACGGAACATGATTAGTCTACGTTACCTTCTATATTGGATCCAACAGGAGTGGTGCAACACATGTGAGTAATATTTTTATTTTAGAAATAATAATCTACTCGGCTAGCATTGCATTGTTACAAATCGTTTGATATCTAATAATTATGTGTATGTGTCTACAAGTATCCGTTGTATTCGAGGTGCTGTTGGTTCATTGTCCTGCGATTCGGGATCGGACTCTGGGTCAAACATGTATGGGCGAATCATTCCGGTTGCCATTTTACAACAGTGGTTTTCAAAACAAATCTCCCGCATGCACAGACCGAAACCAATGACAGAGTTGAAGCTCATTATAATATGCAAAACTGTTATCCACTCACAGCAGTGGGCGTTTACTTCCTAGTCTTCAATGCGATACGCCCATAAAATCCGAGCATTTTTCAAGTAGGCTGAAAACTAGGGAAGAAAATAGCCCATAACTTATTCATTTTTATGTTTTTGAATGTAAACCAAGCGAACATCATATGTTGACCTCAGACAACAAAACAAAAACATTTAAAAAGCCAGTTCATGACCCCTTTAATGTATATTTACTTCGTTCAAGTAATAAAGTATTCTTGTGAGTGTATAATATGCCATTGAAAATACATACGGGTAAGGGGTTCTAATGTCGGTTGCCAAGTTGCCCCTTCATCTTGAAAGTACATTAGCCAAAGAGGGACATACCCGTTAATTCAAGCTTCGCTGCTTTCGCATTTACGTTTGAGTTAACACTCATGAACGAGAGTTTAACTGGAAGCCATGTTAATCTTGGACTACATTGGCCACCGTAGGATTTAAAACGAAATCGGAATTGAGAGGAACAGAAACTAATATTAACTGGATAGTCATATACCTTTTCACCACTAGATGGGGGTAAAAATCACACAGTGTAGCTTTAAATCAATTTTTTTTTCTTCAGGTTTACTAACTTTTCTTATGTAGTTGTAGTTTTGTAGAGTTCCCTCAAAAGATCCGCTGTTAAAAAGATCAATTGTTTCTCACAGGTAGTTCACGTGAGGTTGTGATAATATACATACTCAGAAGTCTGCCCTTTGTCTGTCTGCTGATGACGTTCTTCTACCTGAACAGGGACCACAAACCAGCAAAAGTGTCAAAACCAGGTAACTGTTCAACATAACAGCACAAAATTCACATGTAGTTTAGTTGTTTGTTTAGCCTTTAACCAAACAAACCAAAAATGAATAATCACAACATTGAAACATTTGATTTAAGTCAGATATGTATTTGAAAACTGGAAATAAACTATATCCTGTACATTTAGATTTAGATAAAAAAGAAAATGCATTATCTACAGTTTCAAGGATAACAATATTCCCAGATGATGCAAGAATAACGCACAAATGATTAAAAATAAATTATTTGATTACATTTAAAAACTAACATTAATTAAAATCACTATTTTACACCCAAAGTTACTCTGCTTATGGCAAGCAAATAGAATTTCTATATTCAACCTGTTTGGTATTGTTATAATAACAATATA
This sequence comes from Hybognathus amarus, assembly GCA_030378365.1. NCBI lineage: Eukaryota > Metazoa > Chordata > Actinopteri > Cypriniformes > Leuciscidae > Hybognathus > Hybognathus amarus. The sequence continues at coordinate 252,642 of JAQIUQ010001069.1, read as the reverse complement.
TGCAAATGAAATTCCTGTTTATTCATCAGCGAAACTGATATTCGATCAACTTTATTTGAATTAAATAAACAAACAAAATACCTCCCAGCAGCCCCTCATGGACGACTGCTGGCTACCAAAATAAAATAAAATATAACAAAATAGAAACAAAAGCAGGCCTGTTCCTCTCTTGATCATCCACGTGTCGCTCCCCCTTTATGCTTCCACTCCTCCATTCTCTCACGTCCCTCAGCCGTCCAGTTTGCCCCATTCAGATTGTACTTCTGCATTTTTGTATCCCCACCCACGGACAGTTAGTCTGGATGCCAGCCTGAACCCGCAGACAACATTTTTTGGTCTGGAAGTTCGGTCTGGAACTCGAATCCATTGAGGAGTAATTATGATCGGTTCAGTAATAGGTGTGATGATACGATGATGGACAGATGATCTGCAGTTGCAGTTACGTAATCATCACGTTGTCAAAGAGCGCTTGGGTTTGAACTGATTTCCCTCAAAGTTATCGTGCAGCTGGAAAATTTTAAAAGAAGATTTTAAAAGGGAGATTTTAAAAGAACAGAGAACTGCAATCAAGGCATTTGTCGATCAGAAAGATGTGTTTGCCGTCCTTGCTATGGGATTCGGCAAAAGTTTAATTTATCCAGCGCAGTCTCATCCCAATTCGTCATATAACTGACGTTTTGGGACGTCTTTTGACCATTCGTCAATATACGACTTTTAGGGCCTCCTTAAACGTTGGTAGATGACGTGATGGGATCCTAACTCTACCCCATACCTAAACCTAACCCTAAACCCAACTCGTCACCTAACTGACGTTGAAGGTAAAGCTTCAGTTGTATGACGACCCGGGATCGTCATCTACCGACGTTTAAGGAGGCCCTGAAAAGTCGTATATCGACGAAATGGTCAAAGACGTCCCAAAACGTCAGTTATATGACGAATTGGGATGAGACTGTGTTAATTTATCAGTCTTCTTCGAATGGTCGCTAAGAAGATGGGATGTGGTCGTTGTGGTTTCTCCTTTGGTCGCACTCATGGAGGACCAAGTAAAAGAAGCAACACTTATTATTTTACTACTTCTTCAAGCGTGCGTACAGTTGAGTTCTGTTGACAACTATGTGTAGCTCAACATACGTCACGCATTGCTCTGATTGGTTGTAGGTCTATCCAATTGAGTGCAGAGTTGTTGTTTTTTCCTGGTTCGGTTAAGACACGCCTCATAATCAAAGCCCTACGGAGCGGTATCAGACACACATTCTGACTAGAATATGAGTATGACCAAGTCAGGCTAATTGACAGTCTGATCGGAGGAGGGTTATTAACAGAACAGTTATATTCTCTGTTCCTCTTTTTCTAAATTTACTCTTTTTAAAAAATTTCATTTAGCCACTGCATTTATGAACTGTGCACTCCCTGGGCGGGTCGGCGCAAAAATCGGAGCGTGTTTCGGCGCAAACATTCCCTGGTGCTATTTTGCAGTTCCAGAAAACAAGTGCGGCACTGACCAGAAAAAATTAGTCTAAAGTCAGTGGCGCGTTGTGCATACATTCAGATGCTATTTTAAGCGTGCATGCAGGCCATAATACAGAGTGTAAACAACGCACATACGCTGTAGATGATTCTCTCATCTACACAGATGCATTTTACTTTTTGCAAATGATACATTATTATAAGGAAAACTATTAAAACCTGAGGGAAATTACTGTTGTGTCCATGATGATGGGAAAAATAGAAGCTTACATGTTTACCCAAATTATTATATGCATGTTCAACCGAAGCTAATTTAGGTGTGTTTGTCCCATCCCCAATGTCACTTCTCTTTCTTTTTACGGCCTGACGAGAACATTGATTTCCTCGGCTGTGAACCGAATTGTGAAGCGCGTCTGGTAAATGCGCCGTTATAATCCCACAAAAAGCCGGGATCCGCCCACAAATTTACTTGCGCTTTGCGCTTCTGAAACTTGCGTTTCAGATCGTATAAATAGGGCCCTGGATCCTTTTGAATCCTCAAGTTGACACAATTATGATTAAAAGTTTCCTAAGAAGTATTTCCTATTAAAGCAAGGCAGTATTTGATTCTGGTCATGCATGTACTCTATCCATAGCACAATGTATGTGACCTTGGATGGCCACATGCCCAGTGCATTATGGGTGTTGAAGTTTTCCTACCTATCTGGATAAAGAGAAAAGACAACAGCCCTTTTTCTGTTTTCTCTTGTCAAGTAGCACCAATATAATTTCCCCCTGCCTTTCTACCACATAGAAAGTTTTGTTTTGTTATTTACTTCTGTTAAGACCGCTAAAACCCTTGACATAATATTCAGATTTTAAAGCCACAGCAGTTATGTATGAACTTGTGGTCGAAAGGGATCATTTGAATAGTCAGTGTCTAACAACATCTCAGATCGTTTGTTTTCATGCATGAGAAACGTCAATGAAAAGTTGCCATTTGAAATTTTCTTCTAGAATGATCATTTTTATCAAGCTTGTATATTAAGTTCAGCTAATTTCACTTGAATGACAATTAATAGGTAATCTTCATTGCCATTTAAGTGAAACTACTGAAATTTAATATACAGGCTTGATAAAAATATCATTCTAGAAGAAAATTTCAAATCTCATTTAGAGGCTTTTGCATCTGAACTCTTCCAATGCACTTCTTTTGTCTCTTTGTTATGACAAATTGTGGAAGCAAATTTAAGGTTAGGACCACAGTTATTAAAGTATGTTTATAAAGGGTATAAACAGACTTTAATTGTTTTAACTGTGGTATGTGGTAACATTTACCAACTTTAATATGTTGCTGAGATCTTATGTATATTCACATTTCAATCCAAATCTGTAGAATCAGAAGAAGGACTGGACGAAGACCTGAAGGCCGGAGAGACACAGAGAAATCAAACTGAACTTTCTGAACAGGAGAAAGGGAAGGACACCTCAGAGAAACCTGAAGTTACTGATGCTGCAACAGAAGAAGAAAGAATGAAGAAAAAGAGACTGTTGTAGTTGTGGACGTTGAACAAGATACATCACCATTGCATTCAGTCATTCATCATGGCAATGAAAACAAGACTGTTTCTGTTTTGGACACATCAGAAAAGACGAATCTAATGGCTGATGTTGAAGACTTGACCGTTTCTGTGCTTGATGACATTGTTTCAGTTCTGTGAGATAGACAGGAAATGAAGATAAGGGTGTGCTGTTTAGGTCTATGATGTCACTTCCTGTATAGTAGCTTGTTTGCAAAGTCCTAATGGTTTGCAAATGACTGTGACTGAATTCTTACAGATTGTATCGATATTTAGCTATGTAAAAAGTTTTGTTCAACTTCTTGCATGAATCTTTCTGTGTTTTTTGTGGGGTTGTGCATGGTTGTGTGTCTTGGGGAGAACGATTGCGAGATCACTGTTGTGGTCTGACAAAAAATAGCTGCGTGGTCGTTTGGGGGTGGGGGTAGGGGATGTTCAGAGAAAATCTGAGCGCACGAGTGTCTCATGTGTGTGAACGGTTTACTAATGTGGGAGTAAAGCAGAGTTCAGATTCTCAGCAGATGCTCAGAAATGAAGTGTTCCTCCAGACTCCTGTGTGGGTTCCTCATGTCATGGCTTTGTTTCCGAGGGTAAGTGCCGCTCAAACACCTTCCTGAATGGAAAACCAGCACAGACTTTTCAGGATACTATTCGACATTAGTGCTAAATAAAGTAAATCAAATGTTGGTAGAGTTGTGAGATGATGCTGCCTTCCTCATTCAGTTGCATTGTAGCTCTGTATAATAATCTGAATTGTATTTATTTATGTATCTTTTTATCTGATTCGTTATATGCCTTTGATCTTTACAAATGAACTTGCATATTTTTTATGTTGATTTTAAAATACACTTTTTAAGAGGTAGAGCTGTATAGGCATGAGGAAGAAGGAATATTTATACATTTAAATTGCGAAAAACATTTTTAAAACTTACTAAGCCGCTCAGTAACATTTGCAGGAATTATAAACAACAAGTAGTCCATGTTTGGATATTTATTCAAAACAGTTAAATTCACATGTATTTGTATCATGTATAACATTTCAAAAAGCGTCGTTTCCAAGCAGCTTTACAGAAAATGCACGTTTACATTACAGTCAGTGCCGATTACTTGCAAATTGTAGTCCATTACTAAATGCAAACTAAATAATAATCGTAGTTAGTACCGTAATCAATTACATTACGCATTTTGGGTAATATAATCAGATTTGTTGATTACTTTTAGATTACTTTTGATACAATGCGTTTATAACATTAATTTGAATGGTATAATCTTGTACCATATTGATAAAGGAAAAAAACAAAGAGAAAGAAAATGTTTTCTAATTTTATTATCAACAAAATTAAGCGCATTAAACATTATATTATGCAGGTTCATACCGTAAAAAAGCAAATTAAATCATAAAAAAGTTACATTAAAAATGTATATTACAGTCACATGACTAATGGCTGGTCTGTATGTGCAATTCCACAAAACCAAGATAAAATAAGAATAATTCTGAATAATTTATTGCCATTTTGTGATTATTAATTAATAATGTAATCAATAAAAAAGTAACCGAAATGAGTATTTTAAAATGTAATATAATTTATTTATAACTATTAAATTGATCCAGATTACAATTAATCAGTTACTACTTGGTTACAATTAAGAGTAAAGTTATCAGGTGACTGTGTCAAAGAAATGTCCATATTGTAAAAATGTACAGTTCAGTTCTAAGATAATACATTGCAATCATAATGATTATGGAAGATATGAGCTGATATATTTAGACCAAAATGAGTTGTATGCGTTTGTTTTATATGTTTATTGATGAATCACCAAGTAATTATGTGTCATATATTATCATCTATATAGCGCACAATTATGCTAAAACTGGTAAAATGTAAAACTTTACAGCACACAACAGAAAAAGAAACATAAGTAAGTTTATTGGAAATGTCTATAAGGATTTTTGTCAATGTTAGCAAAAAGCAAAAAGACGAGTAAGCGACTTTTATTTAGTTGTTTCATAATTATCACCCATTATGTAAGACATTAATTCAAATAAAAAAAACATTATATATGTAGTATATGTTCATTTCTCTTTTCCACTTTTTTTTAAGATATGAAGTTATACTTTTTTATGGTTCCTGTTTCATAAGGTTAAACGTATTTATTGATAACAGATTCAAATCTGAGTAATGGAGAAGTCCCTAAAGATACAAACTACAACATCAAGACCAACAGCCAAACATTCATGTATTTCTCATTTGTTGTTGTTTCTCAGTCACAGGTTCAAGTGAGGAGCTGACTGTGAATCAGAGCCCATCTAACATCACTGTGAATGAGGGAGATTCTGCTCAAATCTCCTGCTGCTGGAAGACAAAACACGAGAATAGTGTTAAAGTTGCTTGGTACATCAATGAGATCAAACTTTCAGGAGTAAAGGATCAAACACAGAACTGTTCAACGCTCCACCTCACAAACATACTTAAAAATCATACAGGTTATTATGTTTGTGAAGTGACTGAAGACATTCCAGTCCTGACTGAGGTAAAAGGAACTGGAACAGATCTATCTGTCGGGGTCAGACAACTACAAAAGACAACAACTGGTAAGATTTTACCATCACAATCTAATATATTCTATACATTCCAATACAAAAAGACTAGAAGACAACCATTATAAAACTCATAAAATTTTTAATCTAATTCAGTCTATTTCTTCAGCCATTTCTTCTGTTGAAGGTTCTCCCTCGTCTACAGACCATACACCCCCAGTCCCACCATCAAATCCCATCCTGCCGCTATCCCTGGCCGCTGCCATCGTTCTGGTGACCCTCTGCTTGACCTTCAGTCTCTGCAAGATGAGGAACTCCTGTAAAACATCAGGTACACTACATTTTAATACTAAGACTCATTTCAGTCTTAGAAGAAAGGCTTTATATACTGTAGAACTGAGAAGGACTCAGTCAGGTGCTTCATATATGAGGGGTTCATTATGGGGTCATTTTGTGAATTTATTTTATTTATACATTTTTATTATTATTTTGCATGCCTTTATCGTCTGCTGCATGTGTGTTGACTGGACTTTTTCCTGCAAAGCTAAGATATTAAAACTTTATGAGGAAATCGTTTTTTTTTTTGACGCCACTTATACCCAGTCCAATACTGAACTCACAACCAGTGTCCATTTATTATTCATTTAAAGAAGGATTGGACATTTTCTTCAGCTGACTAAACAACAGCACACTGTCATGCAAAAATCCAGACACTCTCACTGACTAACTGAGCAGTGTATGATGCAAGTGCATGTAATATGAAAAGTAATGTAGCCTATGTCAGAAAGTTGCTGTGTGAGCAGGTGTTTTGTGTCAAAGCTTGTCAGAGTTTGTAACTGTGTTGCCCCTCCGCACAGGAAGTGCAACTGTTGAGCTTATTCAAACACACATATGTTAAGCAATAAGGTACGAGAGGCTGTGCTGTATCGTGAATAAGTAACGGCTCAAGGGCGTTGTTAGGCACGACGCGAAGCGGAGAACGTTACTTATTCACGATACAGCACTTGCCTCGAGTATCTTATTGCTTTTATAAAACGGTTGCCACACAATATTTAAGTAAAAAACAATGTTAGTGCAACTTTCTTGAAAGTAAAATCACTAAAGCTTACCTTCCGCTGGAAAAAATAGTCCCCGAGTGTGAACAGCAACAACGTTCCACTGTGTAAAATGCATGAAAGCTCAAATAAAAACAACATAGAACCGCAGTGTTGCGCAGCGATCAGATAGAACCGTTGGGTGAAGCGGTCTGTAGCCGTGTTTTATCGTGAATAAAGCACAGCTCTTGACCAATCAGAATCAAGGATTCGAACTAACCATTTTATAAATACAAATAAATGTTACATTGTTCTCATGTACAATGTAAAATAGTAGCAAGGAAAATAATGTTGAAAGCAACAAAATAATAATCATAATAACCATTCTCAGTTCTGTCATTTGGCTAATATTATTTCAATATTTAGCTTCAGTGTTTGTTTCATGTGTTTGGCTGATATAACACACTTTGGATGTATGTGCATTTACAAAATGTTGGTAAAATTTCCCTATTCAGCCAATGTCATATTATTTATTTTTATACCATTGGAGCAGTGGAGTTCATATTAATATAATTAATATTAACATATTTGATTCTAAGGACATTTCTGTTTACAAGATCCAATGTAAAACCTGGTTCCAGAAACAGAACCACTTTACTTAAATACTTTTTTTTTTTCATGTGGACTATATATATATATATATATATATATATATATATATATATATATATATATATATATATATATATATATATATATATATATATATATGCAATGCTACTTGCAGTATAATAGAAAATTTGTTGATTTATAATGGGAAGAACAGTGTGTTTTTGATTGGTCGCTTGCAGTGCAGACATGTTGTAGTATCCTCTGCATAGATTTATCTAACCAATTTGTTTATAGTCATATGTGTCAGTAAATAAATTAAAAATTAACAAGAGCACCACTTATTTGGGGGAGTTTGTATGGTACTCTATATCTGTGAAAAAAAAAAAAGAAAATCAGTAATGGAGATTAGATCCATCTGGAACTAAGGTAGACCTGCACAAACACATAATTCATATTTTGTGAAATGTTTGAAATGTTTTATAATCATAAAAACTATGGAAAGTCAATCCTCACAACTGGGTGAGTAAATGATGACAATTTTCATTTTTGGGTGAAATATCCCTTTAAAACCTGAAAAAACAACAAACCCCCCCCCAAAAAAACTAACCGTAAAAGAAATGACAAAAACACACCACAAAATTACTAAAACTTTAAGTTTACATATTTAATGTAAAATACAAAAAAGCACAACTAACTGAGGATATCTTTCCGTCAGAACGAGTGGTGATCCGCCAGACGCCACACAGTGAGGGTGAGGAGCATGAGCACATGGAGGAAGAGGACGGCAGCACAGGCTCCTCTTGAGGATCTCTCCAGTGGGTAAGTGAGATGTCGCCTCATGAGTTATAATAATACAAACAAGATGGCAAAATTGTATATGTTGAGTCATGTAAAATCCCAATCTCATGAAAGTTCGTATTTATAGCACGAATGTCATTTCTCGTGGCATTTATATGCTTTTTGCGTGTATATGGTACGCGTTTTCGCGTACATATGATACGCACTTTTTGGCGTAGGCTATAATACGCACGAATTCCCCCAAAAGCCACGAGAAATGACATTTGTGGTATTGATACGCATTTTCATGAGACTGTGTTGGTAAAATCATACAATCCAAGACAACCCAAGTTATATCTTTAGTATGAAGCCTGTAAAAAAAAAAAAAAACAACAACTAAAAGGTGAAAAAATCTAGTAATAGTCATGAGAATATGTGGCAACACTTTACAATACGTGTGCACTAATAAGCATTAATTCATGCTTAACTAATGCACAGATAATACTGAATTAATGTGTAACTAATGGTTATTTAAGCTATTCATTAATGATTACCACATTAGGAACTAATTAAGATGCTGTAGGGTTAATGTATTAGTTCATACATAAATTGTTATTAATTAAATATGTAGTTGTGGATTAATTCCATAATAACTCATTTTTTAACTAATAGTGTTCATTAATATGTTAATTACCAGAATTAGCCAAAGCCTGGTATTTTAACTTTGAGATAATATGACAGGTACACTGATATGCATTAATACATCATTAATTACTTAAATGTTAGTGCAAATTCATGTGCAAATTACTACAATCACTAAATGACTAGTTAATAATGATGTGCCCCAACAAGTAAAGTCATAACATAATGATACCTTTGCAAATCATTAGCTAATGATTAATTAAAGCAGGCAACTGGAAGTTGAAGTGCATAGCTTTGACTAATTGTGGTAATTAACACATTAATTTACAGCATTAGTTAATAAAATATGTTATTAAGGAATTGATACACAATGACACATTGAATTAATAGCAATTCGTGTCTTACTTAATCTATTAATCATATAGACTCTTTATTAGTTGCTGATGCAGTAATCATTTATTAATGGTTTAGTTCTACACGAGTTATACATTAATTCATGATTATCTGTGCATTAGTTAAGGATGAATTAATGCATATTAGTGCACACGTATTGTAAAGTGTTACCGAATATGTAGGTCTTTAGCTCTGTTCGTGATGGATTACGCAGCGTACTACATACTGGAAAAAACTGCATTATTTAGTAAAAACACAGTGTAGTAATGCTACAGTCAATCTTTAGCACGCTACATTGACCTCATGATGTTCACTAAAGATAATTTTATTCACAATGGACATTTTTTAAAGCAAATTATTTCTTTATTTATTAAAAAATACAACTATTGTAAGGTCTTTAATTAGATGATTAACGTCTCATCAAATAAATAGAGTTATTAGGCATTTTCCCCAATTTATTTTACTCCAATCTCTTATGTATCGTCTTATGTATCTTGCTTAGTTCAACTTACTTGTGGGATACAGATCCCACACATCCCAGACTGCACTTACAGTAACTGACCTTTGGTGCTTGCAATGTCTGAAATTCATTCATCTATGTTTAAAAAAAACATTGAAACAATGTTGCAATATTAGCATTAATTTGAATAGCAAAATTTACATTTAGTCATTTAGCAGACACTTTCATCCAAAGCGGACTTACTATCTGAGGACTAAATCAAACAAGTCATCATGAAGAGTAGGATAAACCAGACAAGTAAAGATTTTTATTTATTTATTAAGTTCTCGCGGAAGAGATGAGTTTTTTCAGTTGTAGGAGCGAGTGAAAGTACAAAGCAACACAGTCTCATGAAAGTGAGTATCTATACCACGATTGTCATTTCTCATGGCATTTATACATCAAAAATGTTTTTTGCGTGCATATGCTACGCACTGAAAACCCCTGGGTATGTTTAGAGGGATGGGGGATGGGGAGTTCGTACTTCTTATACACCAAAAAGTGCGTCTCGTGTGCACGCGAAAAACCAGTGGTGGAGGAAGTACTGAATCTCAGTACTTAAGTAAAAGTACAGATAACCAGATAAATATTTACTTTAGTAAAAGTAGAAGTAACACATACAAGACAACCATACTTAAGTAAAAAGTGCCTGATTTTAAATGTACTTTAAGTATTAAAAGTAAAAGTACTTGTATAACAATCTTTTTCTCTTAATGTCTATTTTCTAATGATTAATAAAACATTTAATTCTAACTCATTCAACCTAATACTCCTATAATGATGTTCAATAATGATGGAAAAAAAACGATAAAAGAATTGCACGATGAACGCACTGCCTCAGACGCATTTACATGTGACCGGGTTGATATATCTATGGCAACCAAACGTCACTGGTGAGAGCAAACGTGCAACGGACGGACGGCAGAGATGTATAGTAACGAAGTAGAACTACTTAAGAACTGTACTTAAGTACTAAAATGCTGTATCTGTACTCTACTAGAGTATTGTTTTTTTCTCATACTTCTACTTTTACTTCAGTAGATATTTTCGATGAATTTAATACTTCTACTTCGATATTTTTTCAAATGTTCTGCTAGTTACTCGTTACAATTATAAAATTTTTACGAATCATTCGTGGCAATCACATGCCAGTTTTATAGGGTAATGGTATTGATTGACACACACATTGACAACTAATGCAGGGGTTGTCCTGCAATGACATTTTTAGCAGCCCGCCAAAGCAAATTTGTATCCGCCAAAGCTCCTTATTTGATTGCTACACTGTAAAAAATAAATAGTAAAAATAAATAAAAAAGTAAATACTACTAAAATAAACAATGTAATTTACTTGAAAAAGTCAGTTCAGGCAAGAATTAAAAAAACTAAGTAAATTCCATATCAGTACTTAATTCAAGCAAGTAGAAATGAAAGTGTAAATATCAACTCAATAAAATTAAGTAGAAATTACTCAACTTTTCTGATACTGGGGTTCCCATCATGCACTGGACCTTGAATAATTAATGAGGCTCATTTTTCACTGGTTTCCAGCTGTATTTACACTGTTATATCATTGATTTTTGTTGTCAGTAGTAGTAACTTGCCATTTTGTGACATTTCGAGTAAATTTTTTGCTCAAAATGACACATTCAAACACAAAACGACCCATCAAATGTTACCGCATTGTGTATTGTCTACCAAGTATTGAGGTGTTTGCATTCACATGATGTTTAACATCTGACATGATTACTTAGATGATCTAAGTAATCATTACTTATATGATCTAAGTAAAGCACATACTCTAAAAGACTAATAAAATGTAAGATTATTGTTTTTGTAAATTGTAATACAAAGGCAAAGGAAATCGATATTAATCAACCTTTTACTAGCCGAGTTAAAATTACTTATTTTTTGTAAAAGTTACTTAATTCCATATTCCAAGTAAATTTACCTTAAAGATTTCAAATTAAAGCTACTGATGAATATGTTTAGGTTTTTACTTGGCAAATCTTACACTATAGTTCAAACTTTTGACTGCTTTCTTTAATAATTACATGACACAATACTTGTACTTTTACTTTTAGTACTTAAGTAGTGAATTTTTAAATAAACTACTTGCAATACTTAAGTAGAAAAAATGTTGAATACTTTAGTACTTCTACTTAAGTGTGGTGCTTAAAGAGCACTTCAACTTCTACTCAAGTCACTTTTTTGATAGAGCACTTGTACTTTTACTCAAGTCCGGGTTTCTAGTACTTTATACATCTCTGACGGACGGTCAGATTACGTTTTGGCAGGGGAAAAACTGATCAAAAAATGTAATGAAAATGTAACAGAAGTTGTAGAAATGTAGTGGAAGAGTAGAAAGTAGAGTAGAAAGTATGATAATTGCTGCAAAATGTAACGAAGTAAAAGTAAAAAGTATGCACTATTTATTCTACTTAAGTAAAGATACATGAAAAATGTACTTCAGTAAAGTAACAAAGTATAAAGTACGCGAAAACGCGTCCCATATACACGCAAAACTAGTTTTGCCGTATAAATGGAGCGAGTGGTCAATCTGTAAGCAAGTGTCAACGCCTTGAACTTGATGCGAGTTGCAGCCAGTAGAGAGAGATGAACAGATGAGTGACGAGGGCCCTTTTAGCTCGTTGAAGACAAGACGAGCAGCAGCATTCTGGATCATTTGTAGAGGTTTAGTTTCACATGCTGGAAGTCCAGCCAGAAGAGCATTGCAGTAATCAAGCCTAGAAATAACCAGGGCTTGGACAAGAAGCTGTGTCGCCTGCTCTAGAAAGGCCTGAAAATCAAAACAAAATTCAACAATGATTCAACCCGTAAAGAAATGTTGAAACGTCATCTGGGAGTGTGTTCTGCATCATTTTGGCAAATGTATTAAGTCATTTGGGTAATATGCACAAAGAAATTTCTACAGTGCAAATTCCAAACATTCCCCCTGTAAAGGACACTTATGACAACACAACAATAACGCATTGCAGTTCAGAGCACAATAAATTCAATACAAGTATTCAGCTAGATCTTAAAAATATCTGTTGAATTCGAATTAATTAAAATATGCTTTTACTCTGTATTTTTTTGCTTCCCACATCACTGTATGATGTCACAACGTACAATCTCTGAGCAATATCTGCAATTCCACTGAGTTCTCTGAGATCTGAGCCTGTGTCTTTAAATTCTACTGGGTTCTGGTGAAACCATTTCATCCATATTTCAAATGACAAGAATGTTTGTTTCATGTTCTTCTCCCTTTACAGTATCAAGTACCAGTTTACTGGTCTTACTTTGATCTTCAGAGGGGCGCAGAAGACAAATGACCACCAGAAAGGAAGACAAACGTGATGTTCATTGGACTGCATTTAGCATTTTTCTTTCTTTCGTGAGAATGTCTTTGTAAATAGCAGACACTGTTTTAATCTTCAGATACAGTGGAAACCCCTTGAGCTCTTGATCGCGGTATCAGATGTTAATCTCTCTGTTTGTAGCAGCGGTTTTGTTCTTATTTCTAGTTCTTTGTTTTAGTCTTTTTGGTTGTCTGAAAAAGATGTTGCAAACTGACACGGTTAACTACTTGGAAATGTCCATGCCCAAACTGATGCATTTCAAACATGTATATATATTAGTGCACATCGTGTCTAACCATGCATGAAAAGTTGCTGTACAGATGTCGGCTACACAACACAGCCTTCTTAGAAATGTTTCTGACACTTTTATACTGTGGGTTCTTTTGTCATTTAAAATAAAAGTGTGTGAAAACCAATAACTGTGATGTTAGTCTCATTACGTGCGAGAAAGTTTCAGGGTGGAAACTCTGGTGGTATTGACGGGTCAATGGCAGGAAATGGAAAGTGCAGTGCATTTTGTTTCCTACTTTGTTTTCAACGTGATGTGCACTTCACTTGTGAGCACTTCTGTTGACCAAACAAATTGAACAGGTTAAGAAATCAAGCAGAATAAATGCACCAGGTTATTTCTTATATAAGAACATAGAATTATGTCACTAAATATGTTCAGATTCTAGCTGCATTTAGAGAGAAAGACAAATGCTCCAATCAGGTGAAGTGGTCCTCGCCATGCACAACCACATGACCTATTTAGCTTTTCTCTCACACATCTTCTACTTAACATCATCTGTTTTCAAAAAACACATTGATGACCAGAATGTGTTTCTCTTCCTGTCAGGTTTGCAAACATTCTTGAGCTGGTCCATTTTGGTTTGAATGGATCATAAAGGGGTCATAAACTGGTGTATTATGTATTATATTGTTGTCTGAGGTCAACTTATGACGTCTGCTTGGTTTTTGCATTCAAAAACATCAAAATTAATACGTAATAGGCTATTTCTCTACCCTAGTTTTGAGCCTAGCTGAAAAACACTCGTCTTTTATGGGCGTCTCGCACTGAAAGACTAGGGAAGTAAACGCCCACTGCTGTGAGTGGATAACAGTTTTGCATATTATAATGAGTTAAACTCACCCGTCGACTACACTTGGGGGAAATTGTTTTGAAAACGTCCAATGTTGTAAAATGGCAACCGGAATGATTCGCCCATACATGTTCGACCCAGAGTGTGTTTGTACAATTCCTGTCAGGTTCAATATAGACAGCACAGCACCGTCTCTTTACTCTTAATCGGTCTGTACATCCAGTCTTGTTTACAAAACAATCCTCAGTGAAATGAAGCGAACAGACGGACAATTTTTAGCTCATCAGCTGGAAAGTTTATCCATGCAGTCCTATTGGAATCCAGAGGAAGCTTATGCATCGACTGTCTTCTTCCACAACCAGGCACTGCACAATATTTTGTATTGCTCGGTAGCCCGATCTGGTTTGTCATCACGAGGTAGGCCTATGTTACTTAGCTATGCGTGTAATGCGCAAATTGGTGGGCGGGGCTAAACCGGCCGCTTTGAAGCAGGCGTTGATCTTCTTCTGCAGGGGTGGTGTTTTATCCTCTTTGACGTCATAGTTCTCCACTTTGAAAAATGAGTCGTTTGCTAAGCCTGGTGTCAATAGCTTTTATTGGACTAACAATGTCGTTTTCAGTTCTGAAACTTACAGGATATTCTTATAATATGATGACCTCTTAGATGTCAAAAGCTCAAGGAAAATTAGATTTCTCAGTTCATCACCTCTTTAAGGTTTCACCAAATAGACAATCCTTGTCGCTGTTTGGATTTTAAATAGGCAAATGTTTAAGAGTCTATGATTGAAAGACACATCATGGCTACATTCCAGGGCCGGGTTTCCCGAGTAACGATGTAAGAGCGCTCTCTACATGCAAGGTTACGAACGTTCGCAGCAATTCCACGCGCGTTTCCCAAAAATGCACTTAACATGAACGCGTTCTTCGTGCTACTTAAGCGTCGCTATCCATTCGTGAAGTGCTGAAATATAACCTTATATGGAATCGTATTCTGAACGTTTAACCTAATAATTGTCATTTGTTGTGGATTAGAAATCAAGACAAGTCTATATGGATATAAAACACCTATACAGGCTGACAAAATGCTGAACAAAAAAACAAACAAAAAAAACAACAACAAGAGAAGATAGGCTACCTTTCAAAAAGATCAAATTAATGTCCTTCTACAGAAGATAGAGGTAAACAAAGATTTTATTTTTAACAGATTTAAAGAACACCATACAAATAAGGAAAAACCAAACATCTGGAAGGACATGCCACATTGCAAACTAACTGCAACCGTGTTCAAAGATCAGGGAAGGAGGTCCGCAATACCCAATACATGGCTGGTTTTCGTGGACGTCAGCAAGTCATTGAAAGATTTTTTTTGAATTCATCCCTATTTTGGCCGGTCTTTAAAGCATATTTCCCAGATTACTTATTTTATGATTTTTTTTTCATTCGTTTAATTTTAAATGTGTATTTCTATTTTTTTCTTCCCCTTTTTAATTATTTAATTTATTCATTTAAACAAAACACGAGTACAACAAAGTGTACAATAAAGTACAATCAAAACCTATATATTATACTTAAATTGCAGTGCAATCTGTTAAATCTAGATTAAAGTGTCATATTAAATACTTATGTTGCAGTGTAATCTATTGAATCTAGATAAAAGTGTCTGCAGGTGACCTCATAACTCTGTCTTCTTACGATGCACTTGGGGAATGTACGATTACTCCAGAGCACTCGTAGTTCTACAAAGATTTTCAAGTGCTACTTAAGTTACAATGCTTTTTGGAAACAGAACATAATATTAACATCATTCGTACGATCGTTTTTACGATCAATTTAGGCTTACGATGCTTTTGGGAAACGCAGCCCAGGATGACAAAGCCAAGAATTCCTGACCAAAGATTTATGCACCTCTTGATGGAAATAAATGTTGTTTCCATCAAGAGGTGCATAAATACTGAGTCAAGATCTTGTATTGTCAATGCAAGAGTCCAGCACTCTGTAAAGTCTTCTCCAGCACATCCCAAACAATGTAGCCAAACATATTACATGATAGAAACATAATAATCACTGCGATAATGATCCAATCATAAGCATTTGCCTATTTAAATCCAAACCGCCGGGCAGTGTATAACAGTATTATCAGGCGAAATAATGGTTAATGACTTTGAAGAAACTACTGAGGCAGCAAAGTTAAAGCACAAGTAAGGGAACACTTTGACTTTAGTTCACTTTATTCAGTAAACGTCCAGTGGCATTAGCATTGCTCATTAAAACACATATAGCCAGTTAAGCAAAAATTTTCAACTTTCAGTCCCTACAGATCCCTCTGACCTCAGCAATTGTTTGTTTAGTTGTCATGAAGACTGCAAGTTTATTTGCGATCATCATTAGCTTATTAAAGGTCATGGTCTGCAGGGTTGAACATTGAGGAGGGAAACCACAATGAATCGCAGTTTCGTTTAGCACACACTTGAAGTGTCAAACTACACTTTTATTCCATTCATAGATGCACATTTTTCTTTATGGAATATTGCAGTATTTATTCTATTGACTTTTTATCTCAGAATTGCATGATATAAAGTCACAATTGTAGCCTGGTTAAGTTGTAACTGTTATGGTCTGGCAAAGCGTCATAGACAAATCATTTTTAGAGGAGCGTCATCATTGGACGTCACGGGTAGACCTAAAACCAATCAGAGCGATGAAGAAGATGATTATGTAGAGCGGCGTCCGCAAAGAAACATATATGAGTGTTGTTCTTTGCTCGGTTTTTAACAAAAAGGAAATGTTCAATTCGCTTAAAACAGACGCGATAGCTGATTCGAACGAGTGATGTTCGACGGTGGCATCCATCTTTGTAATGTAGGCTACAAAATCTGCTTCAAAATCCCAGCGCTGTCGTCATCGTGTAAAGCCCGCCCAACGTTTCTGATTGGTGCCGCGATTTCGACGGATTGGAAATGGGCTTGAATGAGCTTTTTGCCAGACTTTCAGAGCAAATCTAAATTTGCCAGAAATTGTATGGGTTTTCCCAGGCTATCGCGATTGGGTTCTAAAGTCAGAATTGTGAAACTTGCAATTGTGACTCGCAATTCTGAATGTTTTTTCTCAGGATTTCATCTTTATATTTCACAATTCTGACTTTATAAACACGCAATTGGGAGATATCAAGTCAGAATTGCATGATATAAAGTCGCAATTGTGTGTTATAAAGTCAGAGATGTAAACACAAAAAGTCATTCTTTTTTTCTGAATAGGAATTCTGAGAAAAGATGTCAGAATTGCAGAGATAAACTCACAATTGTTATGAAGTCAGAATTGCGAGAAAAAAGTCAAGAGTTGCGCAATTGTGAGTTTAAATCTCGAAATTCTTTTATAACACGCAATTGTGAGTTCATATCTTGCTCACTGCAGTGACTTTATAACATGCAATTGTAACTTTATATCACTAAATTCTGAGAAATAAAGTCAGCATTACTGTGAGATAAAAAGTAGCATAAAAAGTAGGCTATCTTTAAAAATGTTTTATTCTGTGGCAGAAACAAGTTTCCATAACAACCTGTCAGTCACATGAGATCAACCTATAAGGGCAAATTAAGTCGAGATTCAACATTTTTTCATGTTCGAGAAGGCTCTATGCACGGCGGTATTTCCGGTGAAGGTCTAGGAATGCTCGATAACTTGGTTAGTCACAAAAACAGACACCCATCGTTGTGTTTGCTTATTTTTTAAATTATATTAAATAAACATAACTATGTATAAAATTACATCTAAACGTATGAAAGTTTCGTTTCAAAGACGGGACGACAGTAAATTTTGAAGACTCTGCCACAATCCCGTTTTCCTCCGCTTTAATCTCCCAAACCGGAAACTGAAGAGCATCCTTGCGTCAAAGCGACTCACTCGGGTATAGGACAATGTCACAATGGGGAAGAAAAGACGTCATCGCAACTTCTGTTACAAGCCTTTAACTAGATAAAAAAAAAACAAACACAAACTTTAAAGCTGCAGGTTTTACGCTAATCTCGTCTCCTGTTCTCAACACACGCGACACACAAACTTCCTCGGAGCGCCGCCGCCATTTCATTTTCACCTGACAGACTGCAGGAGGCCGTAACTGGATTATCACACAGCAAAAACTGCATGTAAGTCAATAATTTTGTTTTCACCTGCGTCTGGGACACTGGCAAACACCTGCATATTGATTGTCTGTCATCACAGGGTTTAATAATAAATGTCTCCCTCAGTCTTGTATTTGTCATTCAGACTAATAGAAACTCAAGTCCAATAACAGACTCACTCGATTCACATCTCTATGCCTATATGACAGATGTGTTTGTGTATTGTAATATTGAGCTGAATTATATTTGCCTGAGTTTTATTACAAAGTCTATCTGTATGTATGCATACACAAACACACAAAAATACATAGGCCTACATTAAATATCAGTCAAACGTTTGAACACAGTCTAACGTTACTTTTTTCCTGGACGTTTTAACAGTCACTTTCTGAATACGTTTTACAACCAAAATATAACAAATGGAAATATGGGGATTATATATAGTGTCCATTAACGTGTTTTCTATATATTTAATAACTATTATTAATTAATTAAATCAACCAATCAATTTAAAATTGTCTCAGGCCTATATTTTAGATTTAAATTAAAATAGCTCATGTAAATAAATTCTTATAGGCACACTTTATACTGTATATCTCTACAGAATTAATTTCAAGCATTTAATAAACCTTCAGATCAAAAGCTTTTAGAACGAGAAACAAATTCAGTCAAATGTGTCCAAAATGGTGTTGTTTTCTTTCTTTTTAGTACCTTATGACCATCCTTTTAATTTTTTCACCAAGCTGTCATATCAAATATGGATTTGCTTGTATTTTGTAAAGGCTGGAGACCCCTGCTCTCGGCTGTCAGATCAACACAATGATAATTAATACCAGTGTGTCACAGTGGCAGCTGCGGGACACCTCTGGTAGTATGTGTGTGTGTGTGTGTGTGTGTGTGGGCGAGCTAAATTTGTACCCAGACATAAACTCAGTTTGAAAAAACCTCCGGGCACATGCAGAAGACATCGATATGTATGTGTATGTGTATGTGTATATATATATATATATATATATATATATATATATATATATGCCGATGTATATGCGCACCATCACACTGTTTACGGACACACAAAAGTGTTTTCAGCCAACAAGCAAAAGTCACTGCATGAGAAAAATAATTTTTCTCATGAAACATTCCCATGATGTGACAACCAGCCCCGGTCTCCTCTAACACACATAGCAAGCAACACCTCAGCTGTCAGTCACAATATTATTGTGACCGTTTGCACAGCAGCATCAACAGTAGTGGTAAAACAAGGAAATGTGTGAGCAGACGATGGATGTGTCCTGCAGAGCATGCTGTTTGTGGGAGTTCTAGCAGGAATGCATCATCCTGATAGTCTGCTAAATAGAGATACTTTCTGTCTGAATTGGCTGAAATTACACCGCATTGGTCTATCTCTCCTTCCCTTATTACCACCGTCCTCATTAAGTACAGAATGAGATCTCTCTCTCATGCACACAGGCTCTCACAAATGGGATGTCAGAGTATATTTCTCTTTCCATTCATCTCATCTTCAACCTCACCTGCTACCAGCTACAACCTATTATTCTCTCGGCCTCTATGTGGCTCCATATGGCTCCATATGCTGGATGTCGGCCTGATTTCCTCTTTGAGCTCAGTGTTAAGCTAGCCTGGCTGCGCCCTCGTACGCATTTCCGCTCAATTTCATTTTACTTCAGTACTACGTCTGGGATTGCTCCATATCCTTAGGTTTCCAGAAATCAATTTTTTGTAGGACCAATCAGCGAATAGAGGGAGTGGCTGAGAGCGTATGACGTTAGATGTAGCGCGTCAGTTTGAGTTCAGTAATGGCAGCGGAGAAAACGTGAGAAAAGCTATTCGGGTTCGTTTGTTGGAAAAGAAACTGCCGAATATACAGATTTTAAAGCCGGGTTGTTGTCGTCTCACCTCTAGTTGCACAACGGAGGAGGCCGCGTGGAGAAGGAGTTCAGAAAGGTTTGAAGTTTTTGCTGGGCAGTTCAATGCCCGAACGACCGTGACATTTTGGACGGACGTGTTTAAGCCTGGTGTTCGCGGTGTTCGGAAGCCCCGAGTCCCTGGCTGCTAAACTGTTGTCGATAGGCTAGGAGCTCCAAGTGTCGATCGCTCTATATTCCAGACTGTAAATGATTACGTGGTACTTGTGAATGATATAGAACATTTGAGCCCCTTTGTCTACTCGCAGCCAGAGGTTGGTGTGTCCAGTTTTACATGTTCAGTAGCGTTAAATCATACCAAATTGGGTTGTGATTTTAAAAAAATAATTGTCTTAAATAAAAATGTGAAAACCCATACTTCGAAGATATTCGACTTTCAGTTTTAGATGGCAATGGTTAATTTGTTTTAATAAAAAAACTAAATGCCACGTGAAAAAGACCATAATTCAGGTAATTAAGAAACAGATGAAGTCATATGAAAAATATTTGTTTATTACACATCTGCAGATAGAGACAGACTGATCATTCACTGTAACAGCTGAGCTGCGTACAGCATTTGCGGCAGATCAAGAACGAACCACAGCGGCGTATTTGTGATGATTAGACACAGCTTCCACCGTTGAATGAATATATCACTGTCCTTCATGTCAAATATACATTTCGAATTATAATAATTGTTCCTACATTAACAAAACCTGCAGCTTCGTTGACTGAAATCTATTGTAAACATAATCCTCTGATCACTCGGACTTGTTGTTTCCAACCATTTCGGCGCATGGCATACGTCACTCACGACTACACGTCAGTGATTGGCTGTGGCAGATCCAATAGATTTGAACTTTAACAGTGAACCCGCGCTACAAGGAAGGAACGTTTCTCAATTGAGAGAGGGCCAGACTCTATGTGCAAATGAAATGTACTAGAATCTGGTTGAACCAGGCTAGTGTTAAGCGTCATTTAGAGTTTTATTTAAATAGATGAAAAATTTAATTTTGAATGTAAATTGAATTTATTCTGTGATGTAAAGCTGATTTCAGCGTCATTTCTCCAGTCTTCAGTCACATGGTACTTCAGAAGTCAGGCTGATTGGCTGCTCAGTTGTTATCAATTATTATTGGTGCTCAGTTAATAATGATTCTCTTATAATTATCAGTGTTGAAGACATGAAATATTCTATAACATTATAAATGTATTTAATGCCATTTTTGCGGTAAAGCAATCTATAATGTTTCAAAAGATTTCCAAGTTTTCAACATTGATAATACTACGAACTAGAGCCAAACCGATTTATCGGCAGGCCCAATATTATCGGCCGATGTAGGCATTTTCCAATTGGGTATCGGCAGTTATAATGGCTGATCATTAATTTTTAAAAAATAAAATTAAAACGTGAAAACCAGGACGAAAACGCTTTAACCATGTCATGAGTGTTGGAGTTTGATCACCACAGGGCACTCTACACGTCCCTGTTGGCAACATTCGTTGAGTTGGTTACGAGCTCATACATTGCTCTAATAACAACTAAAAGAACATCTCCATCAGTTCTCTTAACTCAAATAAGCATGACAAAAATTTGTGACTATCATGTCCAGTTTGTGCTGCTGTTAAATAAGCCGAGAAGTGAAGCGAAATTAGCTAGTAATAGTTGACGTTACGTTGTTACAGTGTAATTGACTGACTGTCCTTTTAACTTTTGACAATGTGACTGAAGTATTTCTTTAATAAAGCGTGACACGTTATAGCAATTAGACATATCATCTCTCCTTGGCCTTTTATATTGAAAATGTATGTTTTACAATTTGCAGTATGACGTTATCCATTACTAAATTATGGCTCATCATAGACTAGCTAACCACAAAGCTAGCTAATGCCAGTATGTTCTGTTGTGACAATAAAAGAAACAAGTTACTTTTTTAAAATTATTTTAGTTAAAACTCATAAATAACTACAAATAACTAATTTTAGGGAACTCTGCTAATGTTTTGTTGCGGGTTTCTGAAAAAAGAAATAAATAAATAAATATCGGCCAATATATCAGAATATCGGATTTTAAATCCAACAAATATTTGTATCGGTATTGGCCTTCAAAATCCTTTGTCGTGAGCTCTAATACGAACCATTATTAAAACTTTTGACCGATAGTACGTAATCCTTTAAAGACCCATTTATTTAAATAATAAGCGGTATTACTATCATTTGGAAGAGTTAGACAATTAAAACTAGGTCTGTGGCTGTGCCCTTGTTGTTTACAATCGACTTTTTCTGAAGCACGTATCAAGTGCTTATGTAATGTGGTTGATGCATTTCTACCGGCCCTAAACTCCTGTGAACAGTCAACATGCTCACTTCCTGTTGCAAAGGTCATGAGTTGGATGTTTTATGTGCCTCGAGCAAACACAAAGTATATTAACACCTTTGGTAATTCACACACAACATTCTGCCCTTTCCCCCGGTTTTGTTTATTTCCAATTAGCTTCTTGTGGCATTTATGTCATGTGAGGTGCCTGCAGGCCGGCGGAGAGATTCTCATGGCACTCTGGGGCCGCTTGATGGAGTGGGTTGAAACTGCGGTAAAGATAGAGGGAGGAAGAGAAAGAGTCAGACAGGAAACCCCAAACCACTCGTTGAGTTCAGCATCTATTCATTCACCCCTCCACCTGGGCGTTCAGAAAGAGTGCATGTGGCCTAATACCCCTTTCATTTCACAGAAAAAAATTTATACTGCAGATGGATGACTTGCAGATGTGTGTTTGGCATTGTAAATGTTAACAGTGGCATAAAAAAAGGAATAGTTTTCCCAAAACTCATATTTTTGTCATTGTTTACTCATAATGTTGACTTGAACACAAAAAAAGTTATTTTGCTGAATATCATTGCTGCTCCTATTCCAATGAAAGTGGATGGGAATGCATTGGGCTTTATTTAAATTTTTTTTTAAGAAAAGCACCATAAATGTACTCCATATAACTTGTACATTCTAAGTCTTCTGAAGCCGATACAATGATAAACAAATTAATATATACATCGTTGTTTACTAATAATCTTCCTCCTCATAGCTCTCAATTGTTTTGTATTTGCATATGTTCATCATGTTAGACATTATTGATGAACGATCACAAGACAGAAGAAACCAGTTATGTTTGATGTCATTTAGAGATGTTCCGATACACTTTTTCTCTGCCCGATACCGATTCCAATACCTGGACTCAGGGTACTCGGCCGATCTAGAGTACCGATCCGATACCTGGGTGTGTACAGTATCTATTCAGCTGCAATTCATTCTAGCACTGTATGAATTGATAGAATTATTATGGTGTGCTTCAAACTTATCCCTAAATTAAACATGAACAAATACATAGAGTGAACTAGAGTATTTTTATTATCTGAATTACATTTCATAGCAATATTTATCTTAAGTGAAAAAGAACTGAAAATGCTGCTACACATCTAATACTGTAAACTAAAAAAGGTATTTTAGATTTACATAACTATATAAAAAAGTGCAACAAATAAATCTAGGAATCTAAAAAGATTATATGAATAATATGAGAAAATAATCTCTATAACTGAAGATCAATAAACAATTTTGTTAAATAAACGACATTTCAGTTTTGACTGCAGCTGGTCATCCAGAATAATAAACTCAATAACTTTCATGTTGTTGGTTATATTTATTGTTCGTTGGCTGTCTTTTGAAAACATTTTTCTTCGTTTGAGGCCCTGTTTACACGAGAACGCTCGCAGGTGAAAACGTAAAAAAAAATATTTTATCGGATGTGCCTTTCGTTTAACGGCCAGGCTTGGTGGTGTTGTAGTATGCACTCTTAGCTAGGGTTGGGTATCGAGAATTGAGATCAATTGGAACCGGGACTAACTTTTGCTTTTCCGAAATCGTTTAAAAGTTAAAATTTCGATTCCTAGTTTCGAATATTCACAGTCGGTTGAACCGGAAGAAGAAACCGCTGAACAACACCAACGAAGAAGCGTCTACCGGAAGTGTTGGCATAACAGCGCGAGTCGAACACTGAGATAGCTTACGTCGGCGGTCCAAAGTGTGGCTTCACTTTTCTAAAAATAACGAAATCTCAGCAAAATGCAACATTTGTAACAAAAGGAGTATTTGTGACAGAAGGAGTATGGGAGTACTGGGAGTAACTTCCAGCCGAATCGTAAAGTCCAATGCAATACCGAGAATTTATATTGAATTTTATACTCCATGGTTATACTAAAGAAACGTTAGACACAAAAACAGATAAAACAGACACCCCTCGTTGTGTTTATGCTTCTTTTTAAAATTAAATTAAATAAACATAACTATATATAAAATTACATCTAAACGCATGTACGTTTCATTTCAAAGACGGGAGGACAGTAAATTTTGAAGACTCTGCCATAATCCCGTTTTCCTTGGTTTTCCTCCGCTTTAATCTACACAACCGGAAATGGACGAGCATCCTTGCGTCAAATGTGGAACTTATGCGTGCATATAGCCCATTTCCTTCAGAAAGACTGGTTAGCAAGGTTAGCTAAACTTTTTTGACCCTGCCTCTTAAAAGAATCGGAATCGAGAATTGTTAGGAACCCGAATCGAAACAAGGAATCGGAATCAGAATCGTTCAAATTCAAACGATACCCAACCCTGCTCTTAGCTGCCTGGAGTGTACACTACATTGAATTTCACAGACTTTTGCGTCACCATCTGCACGCAGATTTCACACCCAAAACGCTTGTCTAAACGCAGAATAAAAAGTGATAACGCAGACGCCACTTTTGTGTTTTCTCTTCAAAATTGTTTCTGTGTAAACATAGCCTTAATGAAGCTTTCAGAGATTGCTGATTCTGACGTGGCTCATCCTCCGTCTTCCATCGTGTTCTGCGGGTTGACGGGTCTTCAAATGCTTAAATTACTCGTGTTGAAGGTTCTAATACTTGTTCTACCCCTTGAAATTGCGCGGATAGCTCGCCGATACCGATGCCAGAATTTTTATTGGTATCGGCGGCATTTCCGATACTAGTATCGGAATTGGAACAACTCTAATGTCATTGGCTGCATTTACACTGCAAGTCTTGAGTGCCCAAATCCTGATTTTCTGCCTATATCCGGATTTTTTGACGACCTGCTACATCATCTTTTAAAAGTGACCCATATCCGATTTTTGCATTTACACTATACACTGCTGAAAC
The DNA here is from genome assembly GCA_030378365.1 of Hybognathus amarus. Classification (NCBI taxonomy): domain Eukaryota; kingdom Metazoa; phylum Chordata; class Actinopteri; order Cypriniformes; family Leuciscidae; genus Hybognathus; species Hybognathus amarus. The sequence continues at coordinate 227,431 of JAQIUQ010001069.1, read as the reverse complement.
TACCAAATGTATGACATTTTGACCCGTAAAATGAGTTAACAACAGCACGAAATGCAATGGCTAGAGATGTGATTAAAATTATCCAGTGTTCTCTTTCCACAATATCCTGAAAAGTCATCAAAACATTGGTCTTGATCGCGGAGGAAAAAAGAGGAGAGGCACTGTAGCCATGATCACTTATAAACGATGCCTCATATCACGTGAAATGTGTTCAAGTACGGATTTATTTCTGTAACAACCCTGCATTTTTGCCTGGCACTCTTCGCCCCAAACACTCAAAAGACATGAACCCTCCGCATTGCTCCACTGTGTGTATCCTTTCTTCCATCGCGCCTGTAATCGCACACTTTTTAATGACGGACGACTTGCATTTACTGGGGAATATCTGATTTGGTCTGCTTACATGGCACACGCAAATACACGTATCCGATTCATATCCGATCTCATTACCACGTATATGAATGAGGCCTGAATCCCGAAATCCATGCGTTTTTTCCTGCTTACACGTGTCACCGGTCATATGCGGTTGTGCCACATGAGAGGAAACAATCGGATTCTGGGTCACTTGAACCATGCAGTGTAAACAAGGCCATTGATGTCAAATCTGGCTTCATAAGACCTGAAATATAGTTGTCAGGATTCAGGCACAGAGTTGGAGGGAAGTGAATTTCACAACTTTATTTACAAGTGAAACAAACGCAAGGTGAGTATCGTGAATTCAGGTGCAGATTCTGTGAAAATCTCTTGGTGTGGGGATAACAGCAGGCAAGCCAGATAACTTCAGAAAATGTTGAAATGCTGTTCCTTAACCCTAATCTTCTTTCCATCAGATGTGATCAGAGTCAATCGGTTTCAAAGAGGGTTAGGATACTCAGGAGAACGCTGGATCACAGACATCAGAGATCAGATCTGGAGACAGCAGAACAAAGCCACAAAGGTTAGTGTTTCTCAAGAGGGTATATGTTACATCAAGACAACTCAGGAGATGCTATGGTTCAGGATACGACGGGATAAGGTCAGTTCTCGTTTGAGGCTTGACATAGACTGGAGCTATCGTGAGTGTTTTAAGGGTTGGTAAATGAGGTTGTTGATAGTGACAAGGTGTGGGTGATTAGTACTCATTGACGTCACTTTCCCGCCGGAACAACCCCCTCAGCCTGACTGAGTGGCAAAAAAACTGCTGCGTGACTGGATTTAATAGGGGAAACTGTGAAAATCCGACTAAAACGAACAATTTTATCAATTTAAACTAAATGTTAGACTCAATAGTGTTCCTTACAACTTACTAAAGATCCAGTGATCCATGATATTGACATGCAGCCAGGAATCGTGTTGCCTGACATTTATGTTTGCCTGATTTAGACACCGGAAATGAAAGCAATATAGACCTAAACATAAAGCAAATTTGCCTGTGAACGCTTTATATAAATACAATATAGGTAGGTCTAAATCTGGGTGATCACTTATATCAGTGTTATATATAGCCTATATATCATCATATCGTCCAGCACTAATACTTTTTTTTTGTGGTCAGTGTTTATTAAAAAAACATCCAATAATGCAGAATATGCAACAATAAATATTTAATTGATGAGTTGTTAATATATAACAATACAAAATATAAGGGTATGGTTTTACCTAAGTTCTGCATATTGACACTAAATGATAACTGCAAATCTGCTTGTTTCTAATGTTCTGTGGAGCATCATGAGTAATGTAGTTTCACCACAAATTCTGATGTTAAACATTTTTTTATTTTAAAACGTAAGGTCGAAATAATGCATGCTAACGGCTTCATCAGAAGCAAATACTATCAGTTAACAGCCTTGTAGCTCACAGTAGGGGTCTTTAAAAGTTTATCTGATTCGTTAATAATCTATTTCCCTATGAAATTATTTACTTCCGGAACTTAGGGATGTGTCAGAATATTTAGAATTTTCGAATATTCGATATGTAATTATTATTCAGAAAAATAAATACTATTGGGATTTTGAATACGTTGCTTTGCTGGCCGTAAATGCAGTGAGTCCATGATAAATCTTAAGAACTAACTCGCAGTTATAATTAAATGCACTGGATGGCGCTGTGGAGTGTGTTAACAAGTTGTCTGTATTTGATCACATAATGTTGTCGTCTGCCTCACGAAGTTTGGAATTAACGTTACTTGAAAAGGATCTTACTAAACGGAATTACTTTTGATCAAATTAATTAATTAATCTGAGTTATGATATCATCACCATGAGAAATCACATGAAATCCAAACAGTCAAATGAGGAAAGACAGCTGTTCATCATTGCATCACAACTGCAGGTAAGCGCAGCTGGACCCGCGTGATCAAAGATGTGAACTTATCTAATAGCAAAATGATTTTGAGACATACTTCCTTTAGGCTTCGTTAAGGGAGACCGGTTTAAGAACAGAAAATGCAAAGTGCTGTTAGAAACACTGTTCTCTTTGTGTCTCTGAAACGTCTGTCAGCGCAGCGTCTTTCTCTAGCTTCGAGCATAAAGTGCTGGCGGCGCCCCTGCATGTAACGTTAGATATTATTGTTTTTCTCAACATAAACGTGAAACAATATAAACACGATAATCAATCATTTGCTGACTCGTGTGTATATGTGTGTACGTTCTGTACGATATCTGACGCAATCTGCTTTATTTGGGTTTTTTCCGCTCGTGCTGCTTGAGCATGCTTTTAATAATGCTTTTTTATATATATATATATATTTGTTTACTCATAGGCCTACTGTTTAATGTTTTCAACTAAAAGAAACCTTTAATTACTATTGTAAGCTTGTTGTGTATTGCCTAATTGTAAGCTTGTCCAGAAATGGTGACAAAAACGTAAAAAAACAACAACAAAAAAATTAAAAATAACGTCTTTTTCGTTAAACATAATTTAAATAAACGAATATTTGAATGTTCGATTTTTAAGAGCCCGAATATTCGAATGCAATATTTTTGAAAAATGCCCATGCCTATCCGGAACCCAGGTATTGCAGTCTGTTGGTTCTTGTATTTGTAAGCAGAATATACTTATTGTTGTCTGTGTGAATCTAAAGAAAAGATACAGCCTTTAGACAATAACCCAGAATATTTCTTTTACAACTGTCAAATTGTGACAGCAGGAGAGACAGAAGCCGAAATAATCAGCTGGGATAACACTTAGTTTAAAGGACCTGAATGAAGACATAGTGACATTCAGATCTGTCTTTACTGAGACAAATTGCAATGTTTGGTAGAACTGCATGTAACCAGTAACCTGGTTAAAAAAAGGTTTTCCAATTTTCAATATGAAATAGAAAACAGAGTACAAGTAATTTGGAAACAGCAAGTGAGAAATAAATCGTTTTGTGGAGAGAAAAGTGTGTGTGGAGTAATTTCACAGAGGTGCTGTTTGTACTGTGCATTAGCCTGCTCAGATGTGATTCTGTTCGTCTGTGTAATGAAACGTTGCAACAGGGTGTTGAAAACAAAGCAAAAGGTCACAGTAAAACTGTCTCCAGTAAACACTCCTCCTGCAATGCATGCTGAGTACAGACAGACTAAGAACAAAAGTGCTCAAAATAGTCATATTATTAAATATTCCACACATCCCCTAAGAATTTGCTGTTAACTTCGTAATATATATTATACACTAATTCTTGATCGCCTCAGTCCCCTTTAAAATATGACACCGGCAGGCTTCGGCTCATCCCTGTGTATTAGTCTGCGTTATTCAGCGCGTTCGCCAATCCGTAAAAGCGCAGCATCAGAAGGTGTGTGCATTTATTGATAAATAGATCTGCATCTGTGTAGTTCTTTGCCATAAATGCAGTTTACGTAATATGATGTGGGAGGAATACAATACTGTTTCCCATTTTTTTATTTTATTTATGTTCATTTATTCTAAATGGTATAAAGACTTTTATGGCTTTTCCTACTTTTACTTCATACTTCAATACAATAAAACTGTATTATATGTCATAATATTCATTTTATAATACATCCAAAAGCAAAACATGTGAAAAGAACTATAAAAGGGAGTGGGAATGGCAAATGTGTGGTCATCTGCTGCCATCTACTGGTTATAGTTGTAATTTCATGTTATTTTTATGTTAACAGTGTTTGTTTTTCACCAGCTGACAGACATTCTTCATTAAAGCATGGCACATTGCTTTTCATTGTGCTTTTACATTTATTCATTTAGCTGACGCTTTTATCCAAAGCGACTTACAATGGGCTCTATGCACGGCGGTATTTCCGGTGAAGGTTTAAGGATGCTCGATAACTTCCGACGATCGTTGAGTCCAATGCAATACCAGAAATTATATTGAATTTTATACTCCATGGTTATACTAAAGAAACTTTAGTCACAAAAACAAGACTAAACAGACATCCCTTGTTGTGTCTATGTTTCTTTTTAAAATTATATTAAATAAACATAATTATTAATAAAATTACATCTAAATGTATGAACGTTTCGTTTCAAAGACGGGAGGACAGTAAATTTTGAAGACTCTGCCATAATCCCATTTTCCTTGGTTTTCCTCCGCTTTAATCTCCCCAACCGGAAACTGTTGAGCTTCCTTGGGTCAAATGCGGAACTTATGCATGCATATTAGGGATGTGCACAGAATATTCGAATTTTCGAATATTCGATATGTAATTATTATTGAAAAATAAAATACTATTGGGATTTTGAATACGTTGCTTTGCTGGCCGTAAATGCAGTGAGTCCATGATAAATCCTAAGAACTAACTCGCAGTTATAATTAAATGCACTGGATGGCGCTGTGAAGCGTGTTAACAAGTTGTCTGTATTTGATCACATAATGTTCTACAATGTCTGCCTCAGCGAAGTTTGGAATTAAGCGTTACTTGAAAAGGATCTTACTAAACGGAATTACTATTGATCAAATTAATTAATTAATCTGAGTTATGATACATCACCATGAGAAATCACATGAAATCCAAACAGTCGAGTGAGGAAAGACAGCTGTTCATCATTGCATCACATTTGAGACATACTTCCTTTAAGTTTCGTTAAGGGAGACCGGTTTAAGAACAGAAAATGCAAAGTGCTGTTAGAAACACCGTTCTCTTTGTGTCTCTGAAACGTCTGTCAGCGCAGCGTCTTTCTCACTCGAAACATAAAGTGCTGGCGGCGCCCTGCATGTAACGTTAGATATTATTGTTTTCTCAACATAAACGTGAAACAATATAAACATCAATAATCAATCATTTGCTGACTCGTGTGTATATGTGTACGTTCTGTACGATATCTGACGCAATCTGCTTTATTAGGGTTTTTTCCGCTCGTGCTGCTTGAGCATGCTTTTAATAATGCTTTTTTATATATATATATTATTTTTGTTTACACATAGGCCTACTGTTTAATGTTTTCAACTAAAAGAAAACTTTAATTACTATTGTAAGCTTGTTGTGTATTGCCTAATTGTAAGCTTGTCCAGAAATGGTGACAAAAACGTAAAAAAACCCAGTAAAAATAACGTATTTTTCGTTAAACATAATTTAAATAAACGAATATTCGATTTTTAAGAGCCCGAATATTCAAATGCAATATTTTTAAAATATTTGTATCTCCTTGAAGACCCATGTTATCTCCTTGATGAAAATGAGAAATGTAGATTTTTAAAGTACAGTATATTTTTATGCTCAATTGTAGAGTTAATAATTATAATAATAATAGTGTTTAAAACATTGGATATTTAAAAAAAATTACTGTAATTAATTTTAATTAATTGTAAAATTACTATTACTGTAATATAAGGTATGGCTGTATTGTTAATGAATATTAATGAGAGTATTAGCTGAAACGATTAGAAATTAAATCAAATGCTGAGAATTGACTGGATAGTGTAAAACCTAATTATTGTTCATGCCTATACCCTAAGTATACAAGCAATATATAATTTAGTTTTTTAATTCATACCCTCATTGGAGGCTGAGCCTTCCTAATAGTAAAATCCTAGATTTCAATATTGCCCCTGTTGGTTATAATTAGCTTTATATAAAAACAGTAGAAGTCCCATAGGACATGCCATATTTTTGTTGAAAATGTCTGTGTATGTGTGTGCATTTATGTGTCAACAGAAGGGGCGAAAATGAAAAAGCTCAAGAGGGAAACACTGGAGCAAAATGAGAGAATACAGTATCATGTGAATGGCTTTGAAGTGATGTTTTGAGAGCAAAAAGTCTCTTTCTTCCAACTTCTTTTCACGTCTTTCCTTTCCTCTGATGCTGAGGGGACACGATGACATTGAGTGTCAGGTTGTGTTTTGCACTTTACTTGCTTTGACAGTCACGCAGTTTATCATAAACAATACACACATCTCTTTATAAATTCAGCCGCTGCCTGTGCCTGACTGACAGACATAATGCCCATTCAAACAGATATTCTACAGATAAAAAATAACAGAAATAAGATTCTTATATATTACTTTTTTAGTAATAATTATTTTTTCTGCATTTAAATATACAGTATGCTGAAATTACCAACTCAAACTTCTACAATAAAACATAAAAATATCTATAAAAACAAATCTAATCACAGCCTTGAAGCCGCTCAGGAAACACGTTCTGAAAACACTCATTATTTTGGAATTCCGTTTGATGCCACTAGAGGCTGAGAAACGACTCACAGCTATAATAATGTTTCATATATTCATTTATATAACCAAAGCAGGAATTATTTTCAGAAAACGTAAGTGATAATCATTAGCAAACGTTGGTGTCTAAAGAATGTGCTAACGCTCCTGTGAGCTCTGACACCAGCTCTGCAGGGCTGTTCATCACACACACACACGTATGTGCTCGTCCCTCCACACACTCACTCACAAGTTCATGTGGCTTTCTGTCTCCATAGCAAATGAGTCTCCAGGAGCATGAATTATACATAAGCCTCTCTCTCTTTATCTGTGGCTGCTTCTAGACAGAATAAGCGAGCAGGAGAGACCGACAGACACAGACGCTGTCTTAGAGGTGGCAGCTGTGTGTGTGTGTGTTCTCATCATACTATGGCTTGACAACTCACTGTTATTTCATGCCACCTGCTGCTGACTTTCTGTCCCCAGGAAGTGCCTCTTCACCTTAATGAGCATTCAGACACTGGGCTACAAAGAGAGAGAGATTTTGACTATCCTTTTTATTACACAAATATGACTATAAAAAAAAACATTCACTAAAAAAGGTCACATATTTTTCAATCTAATAAAAAAGCTCGCATCGACACTTCTAAAATAATCAGTTCATTATCAACTAATGAACACAGCACATTATCACTGCACCCCTCCATTTGAAAAATATTCAGTGTACTCATTAGTTACTCAGATTTCAAGTCGTGATTTTATCATTTTTTTAAAAGCTGATATAAGTTATTTTTCTCCTTTCTGTTCAATTTTATTTCTCCTATTTACATAAATGGCTAATTTTGCAATACCAACAATAAAATTAAGCAGTTGGCATTTGTTTTTTTTTTAAAGAGCACCTATCATGGATTTTTGAAAATGACTGTTCATGTAGTGTGGACTATAGCTCTAAGGGAATGAAAACATCCTGCAAAGATTTATATCTGAAAGTGCACCCTATTAATCTGGATACCAGCCCGAACTCCGCCCACAAAATTTTTTGGACGGGAAGTTCGGTCTGGACTCGAATCCATTGAGGAGTAATTATGATCGGTTCAGAAATCATCGGGCCAATCAAATTGCCAGGGCGGGCTTTATACGATGATGGACAGATGATCTGCAAGTAATCATCGCGTTATCAACGAGCGCTTAACTGATTTCCCTCAGAGATGACTGCAGCTGGAGAATTGAGATGTATAGATTCGGCTGTTGCGTCTGTTGTGAAATAAATCGACAGCGCATTAATTAGACAAACAGAGAACTGCAATCAAGGCATTTGTCGATCGGAAGATATTTTTGCCGTCCTTCCCACATGATTCGGGAAAAGTGTAACTTATCAGAAGGCTCCGATGGTCACTAAGAAGATGGGACGTAATGAAAAGCCTGTGGTCGTTGTGGTTTCTGCTTTGGTCGCACTCATGGAGAAGTAAGTAAAAGAAGCAACACTCGTTATTTAACTTCTAAAATAAGTAAGTTCTGTAGTTGAAAACTGCGCTATGCAAAGTAGCTGACTTACTGCGTTTCTCTGATTGGTTGTAGGTCTACCGACTATCCAATTGAGTGCAGAGTTGTTGTTTTTTCCTGGTTCGGTTACGACACGCCTCATAATCAAAGCTTAATGGAGCGGTCTCAGACTCATATTCTCATTAGAATATGAGTATGACGAAGTCAGGCTAGCACCCTATATAAAGTTATTGTCTTTCAAAAGTGAGAGTCGACTCTGAGTCTATGAAATGAATTGTTTTTGAAACGAATCACTAGCTGTTTTGTAGTGACGTAGATACGAAACATTAGCTCATTGGCCGCTCCCAACAACTGCGCACGCAGATGGAAGTGTAAAATTGAAGTCTAGAACACATTCAAATCTATGATTCAAATACTTCAGCTGAATAGCATCATGTCGAGAAGACGCTGTGTTCTACATTGCAAAGACAGTTCAGACACTTGTTTTCATTGTCCAGGGACGAGCATGTGAAGAATCAGTGGTCAGAGTTCATATTTGCAACGATACCACAACAGTATAGCCCGAACCTTGTGTTCTCATCATTTTAATGACGAATCATTCAAAAACATAAATGAATTCAAATGTGGATTCACAAGCCGGTTGTTCCCGGAGGGCTCAGTATCCAGTGTATATGGATCAGGTTCGTCCACCTCCGAATATCTGTAACTATTATTAATAATGTTTGCTGTTATGTTTTCTGTAGCATGCACAATATAGTTATATTGTGTTTTGTGTGTTGTGTACACTCCGCGCAGCTTCTAAGCAGGGCAAAGTTAGTTTTGTTTTTATATTCCCCAGACATTCATTGAAAAATGGCAATTACCTCCTAAACAAGCCAATTATGACTTTGTTCTATATAATAAGCACTGCCCTTCAAAAGCCACCGCAATGTGAGTTTCGCGGGGAAGCTCGCTCTTGACAGAGACTCGAGTAAGGGACCGTGTGGAAAGTGCACTTTTTCTAACGCGTTTGTTCATACACTACAATTTTCAACACTTGACAAGCTATAATCCTGGTAATGGGTGTTCTGTTGCCGACAATCTCTGCCTACGGTTTACCAATAACAACTGACTGGGTCATTTCACCAATCGCTGCAGATTCGCGTCACTCAAAGGAGGTGTTTAGGAAAATGAATCGTCGAACAAATCATTTGTGAGTCGTTGAGCAAATCAGGTAAAAACAAATGCATATTATAAGACAAATAAAGTGTTTTTTATCCATGCACATTAAACTGTTTTTGGGAACTCCCAAAACAGAAATAGGAACATTTCAAATGCTATGATAGGAGCTTTTTAATAGTGTAAATACAACCAAGAATAAAATCCTGCTTTGTAAAACATACCTCAAAAGATTCAAAAAGAAGCTCTAGAAGGGTAAACAAAAAAGAAAGTCTGTTACAAAACATAAAACAATGAAACACTGTATCCCTTTCATTGCAAAAAGGACAATTCTCACTTACATTTGGGTTCAACATTGCCACAACAGAATTAACTGCAATAGCCCCATGGAGTATCCTCCACTGATGATCACCAACTCTTTTAGGTAAGGGAGGTTTGTACAGAATCCTCCACACTGGTTTTGTTGTTTCAGTAATCTCTAAAGTGTCTCTCCATACAGTATCACTTCTATTCTTTAACCATTTTATATTCATCACTTTCTCAATACTTCTGTACAATGCTTTCCCTTTTGCTTCCAAAAAATCAATTTGCACATCAATTTCCTTTTTCAACCAGGGATTAATATCGTTAAATGAAATAAGATCAGGTACAATACTTATATCTGCAATCTGGAAATATACATTTCTTATTATACCCATCAAGTAAAATTCTTTCTTGTACATTCAAAGCCCCCTGCAGTTTATCTTAAAAACGTGTATCGTGCAGATTTTATCTTTTAAAAAGGCTGAAACTGCTTTGACATCTTTAAAATTAGGACCTGCATTATTTATAATGTGTTTCAACTGTAAGATCCACTTCTGTACAACAAATGTTTAAGACCCAGACACATCAAGACGTGCTCCTCACACAATGGGCTCTTCCAGTAACCAGTACAGGGACATTAATGGTTCCATCCATTGAGGCTTAAACAGACTCCATATTTTAAAGAGACTTCGATAGAAAGCAGGAACTTCTCTAAAATCAAATTTTTAGAATCCATTAAAAACAAAACATTGTCCAGGCCGAGTCCTGGTCTCCATACCAGTCTTTCAGATCCCAGCATACGTTTCTGCACAAAATGAAGACGGTAAGCAGCACATCTTGTTAAATGCACTAGACCTTGGCCTCCATCCTCTTTAGCCAGAAACAAAACACTTTGAGGGATCCAATGCCAATTGTCCCCAAAAAAGTTCAGTTTCTGCTTGAATTTTTGGTAGGAGACCAACGCATGCAAGTCTATGCCAGACGGAAGAAGCCGCAAGATTGTTGATAATGAGTGTGCATCCTTTAAAAGACAACTGAGGAAGTAGCCATTTTTTTCAAACTTCCTGTTACTTTATCTGCCATTCCATCCCAGTTCTTCTGCATGAACTTCATTGCCTAAGAAAACACCAAGATATTTTAATCCATCTTTTGGCCATAATAAGCCTGATAGAATGGGATTTCCTCCTTCCCATTTTCCAATCAATAAAGCATTACTTTCCCCCAATTTACAGTTGCGGAAGAAATATCTTTAAAATCATTAACAACTTCTTGTAATTGTATTACTATAATTTATAAAAACAATAACATCATCAACATATGCAGATAAATAAACAGCATTATTACACTGTAGCAATGTTAGACCCTTTAACTTGTTTTGTAACAGAAAGCGGTGGTTGTATAGCCAGCACATATAATAGCCCAGACATGGCACAACCTTGTCTAACCCTCTCTGTACTGTAAAGGGGGCACACAAACTACCATTAATTTTGATCACACTCTCAATTTCACAATACATTGTTCTGATCATACCAATAAAACTTGAATTAAAACCAAAAGCTTGCAAAGTATGCCAGAAATAAAGCTGTTCAACCCTATCAAATGCCTTCTCTTGGTCTAAAGAAATAAGGCCAATATTTATACCAAACAACTTGGAAACTTCCAAAACATCTCTGATTAGAGTTATATTATCAAAAATTGATCTATTTGGTACACAATATGTTTGATCATAGCGTATCACCTTCCCTATATTTTACTCAATCTTGTAGCCAGAGTTTTGGACAGGATTTTGTACTCTGAGCACAAGAGAGAACAGGCCTCTGATTTTTGTATTTTGAAGATCACTTTTTTGGGCAGAGTGATAATTGCCCTTCTGCAACTGTCAGGAAGAAACCCATTAATTAGGCTTTCATCAAACACTTATAAGAGATCTTCTCTTAAAATTGGCCAGAAAGTTTTATAGAATTTAACGGGTAACCCATGGATCCACGGGGATTTCCTATTCACCATACTCATCATTGCTGTGTAAATCTCTTGCTCTGTCAAAGGTTGTTGCTAACTTTCATTGCTCGCTTCATCTAGTTTTGGCAGACCTTCAAAAAAAAAATCTTTTAATTTATCAAATCAGCTGTATATATTTTTTTATAAAACCGTACAGCAACTTCTTTTATCTCAGAGGTTTTAGTTAATAGGAGGATCTTTATTTACATCTTTGTACGCATGCGCAAGTCGTTGTGTGGCAAGATAACAAATAGAATGGCCGGCTGTAGAGACGCGACAAGCACTTTCAAGAGAGTTAGCAGGCGAAATCCACAATATATAACACTTTAATATCTGACGACCGGAGGAGGTTTGGAGAGAAAGTCAAAATTTGTATTGGTGACAAAATTTAAGTTATTCAAAGCCCATATGTGATTTGGAATGTCAAAAAACGTTGGTCCGAACTCGCCTGTGTCTTGGCCACTAATCTGCTGGGGAGACATATTCTTATTTAATAAACCCCTGGACCCTTCACTCACGAAAGATTAAAGGCTTTCAAAAGTGGCGTGTTATTTATCTATATGCATTTTGAGCTATGCGTGTATGTCTAGGCCGTTAAATGTCCGAAGCGAAACGTAAGCGAGCGAAGCAAAATGTAGATCTACATCTGGGGAGTGATATTATTTTCCTAGGATGGTAGGGGAAGACTTATACTTATGGAAGGGATATTTATATTTACACAGTAATGTAACATTAAGTCAACGGCATTCATAAACATGCTGAAAAGCGATTATGTGTGGTGGAAATACGAATTGGTGTTATACATGCGCCATTTCATGAGATCAGTCTGTTAAAGCAGAGGTTAGACCTGGCCAAGCAGAGTCACAGCGTGATTCGTATCTCCGTGGGTGATCGCAGAACGGTGAAATAATCACTGCGACTGCAAAGCCTGGTAAGTCTTCATAGATCAGTGTTCTTGCTTATTTATTTATTTAAAATTAAATGAAAAACTTTTTATCAGGCCAACAAGCCATACAATCAACCACACAGCAAGATTGAACCATCCTCTTCTCTAAATCCTCCTCCAAACGTGGAAAACAATCAAATTACAGGTATCTAGCGGTGTTTCTTGCCACACGATTCCCATGATGCAACGCGACAAACGTAAACAATGATGTCACAAAAGATCCTCCTATTCCTGTCCTGTATCAGATTGCTTTCATTGACAGTGGTCCCTGCTTTAACTGCATCAATCAACTCTGTGTTTTGAACATTTGAACATTTTTGAACAACCAAAACATTTGATGATTTTGACCGTCGTATCAGATGATGTGACGACAGCATAATCAAAGCCTTCTATTTTAAATTTAAAAATCAGGTCAAGTTCATCCTCGCCATTCTTCAGAATCATAAACACCTGTCTCCTAAAAGACACCAGGGCCCGTATTCATAAAGAATCTTAATGCAAAAAGTAGCTCCTAGTGACAAGATTCTAAGAAAATTCTTAGAAATGTGGGCGTTTACTCTTAAAATTAAAGAAAAATTCCTAGTAAAGAAAAAAGTAATTCAGAAAGAATCTTAACCCTTAAAAGAGGTCTTAAGGTCAAAATTGTTAGGAGTATGGATGAGGACTTTTAAGAAGCTTAAGAGTTTCTTTAGCGGAGGAGAAAATGGCAGAAAAGACGATGAAGAGGGAGAAGAAATGTGTTGCAATAGACGACTGAGTTAATAGACGATATATATATATTATATTGGGTCTGTCACAACCTTCTGTAAAGAGTGATCACACAAACATTACAGCACTTTCAGAACCTCTTATTATGCCACCTTGCAGGCTCAAAAAAACTGCATTAATGAATATAGCAGGCTTCCCTGATGCGCACAAGCAGGGGAATGAACCGTTAATAATTTGCGCTATAAGCTCCAACGTCTGCTTCTTGCTTTGTGCCGTGACACCCGGCCCAAATTTTTTCTTTAATGATGGTCTTGTGTTCATCCACTAACTTGGGCTAACAGTAAACACTGTTCTTTTGTCCAGTTGGGCTTTCTCATCGTTCTCGTTTTTTATTCCATGTTTGCTATATTAAAACCAACATTCAAACCACCACTTAAATAGACAACAATCAGTGTAATTGGAAAGAGTGGAACGTTTTTTTTTTTTTTTTTTATCATTCTAAGCCAATCAAATACCTTAGGCTTAGGATATTAACAGCACGGTAAACAAAGGATTTATGTATATACATAATGTATATAATGTGTGTGTGTGTATATGTGTGAGTAAACTCTATACTTAAAATTGCTCTTTTTTTCCCTTCTTGGACAACCAACCAATCACAGTCTTCAAAAGAGTGTGTCATACATAGCAACGGGGTCAGCCCCGCCTCCTCACTAAGATGAAAGTTTTTGTCTTTTCCTTACTCAGAGTTGCTCTCAGATCAGTCCCGAATCACTCTTAAGCTAAGACTCCTACGTAAAAGTTTTTATGCTAAATTAAGAGTTTTCTAAGAGGATTCTTAGAATCTTTATGAATACGGGCCCTGGTGTTTTACTAAAGGCGATTTACATCCGAGCGGAATTTTTTGATGGGGAAACTATCTTTCCATAATGGGACAATTCCTGCCCAATTATCTCATCTTTCACAAAAGGAGTGACGTTTAAAATCATTATTTTCTTGGCGGGAGTACTCAGAGGAAACACCGGCGTGAGCAAACCTTTGATTACGACACCTTTTTGCACTATTTCATTCGCCTTCTCAATAGTGCTAAAAAAGCACAAGCGCGTTATTCATTCGCGAAGCGGACACAATGTTTTCATCACCCACAACGTCTCCTACAGCCAAACAAACATCTTCCATTTTAGCGTTTGAATCAGTATTCACTCCATGATGGCGAGTTAAATTTTTAAAAGCCACTGTGTTTGGAGTCTCCATGACTATCCTCACAAAAACAAAACAAAATACCTCAAAAAAAAAAATAAAAAAAAAAATACAAAGACCACTTTTTTTTAGAAAGTTTTTTAGAAAAGCACTCTTACCGGCCACAGTCACCACTCACATCCACACTCACCATGCTCCGCCCACTCACTCCCAGCATGCACGAGAGAGAACAAGAAAAATATAGAGAAATAAGTAGGTGCTATTTCTAAAATATTTTAATTAAAATACTTAAATTAATACATTATAATTGATATAATAAATACTGTTAATTAATACTTAAAAGGCATGACTATTGACCAGTTTGTTCAGATCAGTGTGTCCATACAGTGTTCATAACTAAATGAAACAGATGAAATAATGAGGAAACAAAAGTGCAAATGAAAGGTATGTAAAAGCAAGTGGTGCTCACTGCAGAGCCAAATGACGTCCAGCTCCACAACTTGGACCTTTTAGCTCAACCCGATTAACGCTTCCTTTTACAGTCCAGTTACCCATGTAAATACTATGTACTTATTTTAGTAACTACAATTACTGGGTAATAACTAGTTCTAACCCTGAACCTACCCCTAAACCTACCCCTGTTCCATGTACTTACCTTATATTAGCCAGTACTTTCTAGGTAAGTACACTGTAAGTACTGTAGTGTAAAAGGAAGCGTAACCCTCAACCCATTACTCCCAAATTACGCTCTTGGACTTTACACTTTACCCATGGCTCTGCAGTGAGGAGCCTCATACCAGCCAATCTCTTGAATGCCAATGGGTGCTGCATGAAATCATGTATATATGCATATGATATTGATGTATAGTATATTCATATAACAATATGTATCAGATATTCATTCTATCTCTTTCTCTTTTTTGAAGTCCTACAAATCAGCAATTAAGCCAACTAGTATCACAAAACACACACAATAACATTTCCAGTTTCCATGTTTTATGGGGACTTTCCATTGACAATTATTTTTAAACGGTAAACTGAATATTATATACCCCAACCCTAAACCCATTACAGGTGTGTATATACATATATATATATATATATATACATATATACACTCACCGGCCACTTTATTAGGTACACCTGTCCAACTGCTCGTTAACACTTAATTTCTAAGCAGCCAATCACATGGCGGCCACTCAGTGCATTTAGGCATGTAGACATGGTCAAGACAATCTCCTGCAGTTCAAACCGATCATCAGTATGGGGAAGAAAGGTGATTTGAGTGACTTTGAACGTGGCATGATTGTTGGTGCCAGAAGGGCTGGTCTGAGTATTTCAGAAACTGCTAATCTACTGGGATTTTCACGCACAACCATCTCCAGGGTTTACAGAGAATGGTCCGAAAAAGAAAAAACATCCAGTGAGCGGCAGTTCTGTGGGCGGAAATGCCTTGTTGATACCAGAGGTCAGAGGAGAATGGCCAGACTGGTTCAAGCTGATAGAAGGGCAACAGTGACTCAAATAACCACCCGTTACAACCAAGGTGGGCAGAAGAGCATCTCTGAACGCACAGTACGTCGAACTTTGAGGCAGATGGGCTACAGCAGCAGAAGACCACACCGGGTGCCACTCCTTTCAGCTAAGAACAGGAAACTGAGGCTACAATTTGCACAAGCTCATCGAAATTGGACAATAGAAGATTGGAAAAACGTTGCCTGGTCTGATGAGTCTCGATTTCTGCTGCGACATTCGGATGGTAGGGTCAGAATTTGGCGTCTACAACATGAAAGCATGGATCCATCCTGCCTTGTATCAACGGTTCAGGCTGGTGGTGGTGGTGTCATGGTGTGGGGAATATTTTCTTGGCACTCTTTGGGCCCCTTGGTACCAATTGAGCATCGTAGCAACGCCACAGCCTACCTGAGTATTGTTGCGGACCATGTCCATCCCTTTATGACCACAATGTACCCAACTTCTGATGGCTACTTTCAGCAGGATAATGCGCCATGTCATAAAGCTGGAATCATCTCAGACTGGTTTCTTGAACATGACAATGAGTTCGCTGTACTCAAATGGCCTCCACAGTCACCAGATCTCAATCCAATAGAGCATCTTTGGGATGTGGTGGAACGGGAGATTCGCATCATGGATGTGCAACCGACAAATCTGCGGCAACTGTGTGATGCCATCATGTCAATATGGACCAAACTCCCTGAGGAATGCTTCCAGCACCTTGTTGAATCTATGCCACGAAGAATTGAGGCAGTTCTGAAGGCAAAAGGGGGTCCAACCCGTTACTAGCATGGGGTACCTAATAAAGTGGCCGGTGAGTGTATATATATACATATATATATATACATATATATACATATATATATACATATATATTAGAGCTGTCAGTTAAACGCGTTATTAATGGCGTTAACGCAAACCCATTTTAACGGCGTTAATTTTTTTATTGCGCGATTAACGGTCTTTTTGTCCTAGCAAACTTTGTAGTCTTTTCACATACTTTTGCAACAGGACGCGGCATGCGTCCTGATCCATTTCAGCGTCTCGCGCTCGTCATCCACTCAAAGCCGGCTCGCAAGCCCGAACGAGTGTGTGCGGCGTGCCTGATGTTTTGTTTCCAGTCTAGCTAGATCCGCTTGCGCTTTGGTCGAAGAAGCAACGAAACGTCCTCGCGCGGCGCAAGCAATTGAATGAATGGGTTTCAGAGCGCAGCGCGAGGACGTTTTGTGCCGCACACACTCGTTTCAGCTTGCGAGCCGGCCAAATAGTAACGTTATGTTTTGAGTGGATGACGAGCGCGAGACGCCGAAATGGATGCCAATGAGATTCTGAATGTAAAGTTTACTTTTAAAAAGTTGCCAAATTGTCCCATTGACAAGACCAAAGCGATCTGTATGTTTTGTCATTATGAACTGAGCTATCATCATCGCAGCACGTCCAGCCTGAAACACCACTTGATGATGGCCATGCAAACACGCACACAAACACAGATGATGCAAATTCTCCACCCCTCGTCAATATCAGGACCTCGTCAGTATTTCTTTCACCCTTTTATTGATGGACAGTGTTGCATTGCGTGAGAGATTATTTAGGCTATATATGTTAGAGTGAAATTGAACAAAATTAATTAAAAAAAAACATTTGCACTAAACAAGCCAATCCACTTTTCCATGTTGATAAGAGCATTAAAATGAGAAAAAAATGTAACAAAAAGAAATCAAAAGACATTAAGAATAGATAAAAATGTGCGAATTAATCGGAGTTAACTATGACATTAATGCGATTAATCGCGATTAAATATTTTAATCGTTTGACAGCACTAATATATATATATATATATATATATATATATATATATATATATATATATATATATATATATATATATATATATATTTATTTATTCTGTATGTTTTTTCCTCATGGGGACCAAAAAGGTTAAAGATATCTGGTATTGCTATCCTTGAGGGAACATTTTGTCCCCATAATGTGGGGAATACCTGAAACACTCACACACACAGTCATTTCGCCACATTTTCACTTTAAAGTGAAAAGAAAACAACAGCGGATTCGATTTAACTCTCCCAGCAGACATCACAAGCTGACCCAGTTAAAAGTGTGTGTGTGTGTGTGATACCTGGAGAGCTGTAGGAAGCGAAATATCTAGAGCTCCAGTTTGACCAATTAACATAAATGAGGTTTATGCTGAATTCTGTTTTTACTTCTGGAATTCCTTGAAATAATTTATTTTTGTGCCGTATTATTTGCACTATATAGGTTATATAACAAGAGAATACTCAGTAGGAAGTTTGGATATGTTAGGCTTTGATATTAATGGTTAATATTTAATTATTTTTTTTACATAGTTACACCAGAATTCAAACGTTGTTGATTTTAAAAAGGAAATTGGACTTTTAAAAGACTGCATGTTATCACAAAATATACAAAGTAGAGTTCTCAACGGGCCTGAAAATTATTACCCTAACCCGACCTGGCCCGTGGCTTTTGAAGCCCGACCCGATGTAACCCGACACATCAACATGAATTATCCGCCCGAACCCGGCCCGCGGCCCGAATCGGACGCGCACGCGTTCTAGTACAGTCTATTGACGTTGCAGCGTCTATTCATTCCGGTGAAATCACAAAATAAAATGAGCACAAACTTAGAAAGGTTGACTTACTCAGTCCATCAACAAGATCGCCAGGTCAGCATCACCGTTGCATCCAGTGCTGCTTTTGAGCTCGCGCCAATGAGTATAAAGCTCGAACCGAGAGCGGGACTCCTGTCAGGTTTCTCACGCAGTCAGATTCTCTTTTCCTAGTCTTCCGACCGCGTTTTGAAACCAGCAGGCGGGCTCCGAGTTTTGAAACAAAATAGACCTAGCCTACAAACATAATCATATGCTTATAATAGGCATCGTGGAGGAAGATCAGTGCGTCCACAGTGGATAGACTGAGGCGTGTTCTCCTCTCTGCCAGCCACCCGCAATGGACTTTGCACGCAGCAGCCAGACTTTCTTTACGGTGAACAGCAGCGATGATTATAATAATTTGTTTTGTTTTTTTTACTGGGTGGAAAAGATTAAGCCCGAGGTCCGACCCGACCCAGAGTCATTTGCTTATATTTTCGACCCGAACCCAGGCCCAGAACCCGCGGGTCCCGTGAGATTCTGTCGGGCCAGACCCGAACCCGTTGAGAACTCTAATACAAAGAGCAAATAAAACAAACAATACACAAACAAAATTACACATTTTGTAATTATAGTCATGATAATTTTTATTTGATAAGGATTCATCATTCCTTGTGGTGTATCGTATGGCCGTTTCAGTGTTCCAGTGTTTTAACATGCGTTCCAGAGTCTCCCCAGGGTATTCTGGGATGTCAGGCTGGAGGGTTTCTGGCTCAGAGCGGCTCCAGAAGCGTCCAGCAGAGAGCTGGAATGAGACCAGTGAACAGAACGATACACACAAATCAACTGTGGCATTTTCATGCATTATATACAGGTTTTATTTTTTAAAACGTCTACTTTTGTCTTGGTGGACTTTCAGAATATAAACTCTCTTAAATCACTATGGATTTAGTGGGAATGAAACATTTAAACATTTTCAGAATATAATTGCTGACTTCTTAGCCTTGCTCAGTTATAGCTTGCATGTTATGAATATAAATAATATTAAAAGTTAAATAATAATCAAACTTTTTGCATAATTTGACAAAATTACAGCTTAATTGAAAATGATAATATAGTAATATTTACCTTTTTCTGTAGCTACTAGGCTAGTCATACTGCAATTATACACTTCACATTTAAATGCACTTAAACCACCTTAGATGTATTATACCATTCGATTTATCATTCTACAGCAAATGTTCAGAACATTTTGCATACGTATATAAACATCCTAATGATTAAATGAGGATGAAAAAGTAATTGTCAACAAAAGAAGTGGAGAGAACACCTTTATGTTATGATAACATGATCACATTGAATGTGAGCAATTATACAGACCTTTCCTCTCTCTGACACACACACACATTCTCATACCATCACACTCGCTTCATCCTGTGCTCTCTCTGTGTGTGTGTGTGTGTGAGTGAGAGAGAGAGCAGAACTAAACGCCTGCTCTGCTGTGCCCTGCAGTCTTTAATTGGCTTCTCCAGCCTGTCAGGAGGAAAAGAGAATAGAGAGAATAAAAGAAAACAAGAGAACCGCATGCCACCTTATACAGGGAATAAAAACCTAAGAGAAAGAGACTAAGACAAATTGCAGGTGCTTTATATAAATGCATTCATTGTGTGTGTGTGTGTCCCCTTTTAAATAGCCGATATAAAAGATCCTCAGAGGACAAAGGAAACAATATTTCGCTCTAAAGGAGAATGCACAAAATATAAAGGATTGGAAATGATGAACAATGAGTGACAAATTGTACTATTATTAATGCTCCAGTCTTATGAGCGTTCCTATAGCAAGGAAAAATTTGGGAGGAAAATGGTTGTATTTTACACCATAACACATGTTGCGACGGAACATCACTTTGGCAATCGGATCGGATTTATCCGTTAAACCAGGGCTCGACATTAAGGCTTGTCCGCTTGTCCGGGACAAGTGGATTTTTTGTGGGACAAGTAGAAGATAAATTAGTTGTCTGACCGGACAAGTTAAATTTCAAACGAAATAAAATGCCATGTTACTTCACGTTATGTGCCACTCGTTACGTCTATTTTACAGATTTAATTTTACAGATTTTAAACAAACACATTTTTCGCGATGCCTGTGAATGTCCTGAATGTGTCTCACAGAAAGACGCGCGCCAGTATAATGCGCATGCACAGACCGCACGCCAGAAGTTCTCTTTCACGCTTGAATGAACATCAACACACACAAATAAACCAAAAATGTCATTTGTCGAGTATCTTCATAACATAAGAGCAGTCTTATGATGGACATAAAGAGTTGCGACTCGTGAGAGATTGAGGCGCGTCGCGCGTGTGAGATCCACGTCTCTGTCCACAGCTGCTGCTCTTAAAGGGCCAGCTACCAATTAAGCATTCTGTCAGTAAAGTTAGTGAAAGAACAAAGGGAACAGAGACAATTACTCACTGCTCTTGACTAAAGAACTTGTGTAGCTTTAATAAGGAGTAGTCTATATATAATTTATGCAGCGCAGACTGTTTGATAACTTTATTCAATTTCTGTATATGTCCTACCTGTTAGACAGTTAATTTTTATCCAGACATCAATGGCTTATTGATCATTATAGGTGTTATCAATCATTTTAGTTGTTATTGGTAATTTCAGAATTATCACTAATCTGTGTGTGCATTTGGTTTAGAACCAAACAAGTTGACTCATGAAACCATTTGTTTATTATATCGCAATCGCATATCAAACCGCAATATTGACCTCAATAATCGCAATATGACATTTTCCCAAATCGTGCAGCCCTAGATAAAATTATAAATCTTTACCCGGACAAGTGACTTTTGTGCGTGGACAAGTGAAACATAAATTTACTTGTCCAAAGGACAAGTGCCTCAAAAAGTTAATGTCAAGCCCTGCGTTAAACTGACTGTTGTATAATCATAATTGGATCCCTAAAGATACTGTATATAAACAACTTTTTCAAATTCACAGAGGATCTCTGAGTCTCGACTCCTTTCAACATCTCTTAGGTCTCAACATATTAGGTCTAAACCCATAGATATGTCTTCTGAGAAAACGTCTCAGTTACGTATGTAAATGAGTAGGGAACGGAGATGTTCCGTCGAATCACGACGAATTGGCTTTCGCTTAGAAAGCCGATCAGCTTTGCCTCTTACAAAACAAGCCAATGGCAAAGAAATGCCAGAGGAGAACTGGCCCCCGACTGAGCCTGGTTTCTCCCAAGGTTTTTTTTCTCCAATCTGTCCCTGATGGATTTTTGGATCCTTGCCACTGTTGCCTTGGTTTTTGGCTTGCTTAGTTGGGGACATTTAACATTCAACAATATTATTGATCTGTGTTGTATTATTTTCATGTTATCACTGTGAAGCTGCTTTGATACAATCTGAATTGTAAAAAGCGCTATATAAATAAAGGTGACTTGACTTCACTGCAAGTGACGAAACAAGACAAGAACATTTATGTTGTAACCAAAGTTTTGCAAGTATGCAACATAAGCATGCAAACAAGCAATGCAAAAAAAACACGTAAGTAACCCTGTTCATTCTAGCCTGATCTGTGACCAGTGATTTCTGATATTTAATGATGCATCTACTATCAGATGTTCTTTGTCTGTGTGTCAGTAAATCAAACCAGTGACTAAACGGTCAACTTCACATTGTTTCTCTAAGGTCCTGTCCACGCCACTGCGTTTTCGTTTAAAGACGGAGACCTTTTGCTACGTTTGCACCTCCCGTCCGGTTTTCAGTCGTTTAATGTGGACGGAGATCAATTCTAATACGCAGATAAAATTATGGTGTGGACGGAGATCGTATTTGTTTAAGTAGGGTGTTCGAGTTCTGGACCCGTGCCAAAACTCCTGTAATTATCAACAAATCTGTTAAACAGTGCAAACACAATGTTAATATGATGAAAGCATTCGTTATCGTGGAGAAATCGTGTTGCAAAGACGAGATCGCTGTATACGTGTCTGTGATCGGCTACATCCTCATATCTGCAATCTTTCATGGCACCATTTTCATGTAATGACAGATCTAATTGCATTGCTATAATTATCGCTTTTCACAAGTAGTAAACATTGAGAACTGTAATAGTAAAAACAGGCTAAAAAATTTTCAA
The DNA here is from genome assembly GCA_030378365.1 of Hybognathus amarus. Taxonomy (NCBI): domain Eukaryota; kingdom Metazoa; phylum Chordata; class Actinopteri; order Cypriniformes; family Leuciscidae; genus Hybognathus; species Hybognathus amarus. The sequence continues at coordinate 204,729 of JAQIUQ010001069.1, read as the reverse complement.
GAGAGTTCCACATGTAATACTACTAGCTATTTCATATGCAAAGATGTCAGCAAATCACAGCAGTATTTACACTGAAGTCTCATGTCAGACACGCCCCTTCAAACAGAGCAATCAAATCAAAGGGTTCTAAATCAGGCTTGGAAAAATGCCTTTTATTTCTAAATTATTCGAAATTTTTAGTTAAAAATCATGCCGCTCATGACCGCTTTAAGGAGAAAATGATCAGCAATGGTGTTGACTTATGACTTTACACATGGTTTGTCTTAAAGCATATTAAAAACACCACATTGACATAAAACCAGTATTTAAAAAATTATTTTCACCTCAGGGGGTCTTTTTAAATATTCTCATAATTGTTGAAGCTGTCTACACAATAAGCATGTTATCCAACAACACTAATTCCCCATTATAATGAACAAAACTGTCCACTTTGCAAGGGAGCAAACAAAATTAGACACTTACTTTACAAACAATGAAACAATGTAAGTGAAATGTGATGCAAGAAAACTATAAATGTGGGGATACAAAAACTATAAATACAATACAATACAATACAATACAATACAATACAATACAATACAGTACAGTACAGTACAGTACAGTACAGTACAGTACAATACAATACAATACAATACAATACAATACAATACAATACAATACAATACAATACAATACAATACAATACAATACAATACAATACAATACAATACAATACAATAGAATACAATACAATACAATACAATACTATACACCAAAAAATCTGTTTACACTGCAAACATGCATAACGGCAAAACTAGATGCCCATGTTAAAAACTATGAAAGTCTCTATATTGCAAGCACTTAACATTAAAACTTAATAAAAATCTCTTAATGATCAAAGAAGCCATCAAGGAAGCAATGTGACCATATTAACAAATCGCGCACTTGTGTAGGCTATGCTGTTTATTACAACTGGAGCGTTGTGCGTATGAATCTGAGAAAGTATGTAGAAAGAAATAGAAAAGAGGGAGACAAACAGAAGAGTTGTAATGAGTTTAAAAATAAACCGAGCGAAGAATGAGAGAATTCTGCTGCTGCAAAATGTCTCACGTCAACGTCTCCCATGAGGGAGCAATGTGAAATAAAACCCTCTCATTCTCTCTTCCATCATTTGCCCTTTCTCTTTTCCCCTCCTTTTGCCGTACTGGTGTTATTGATCACAATCTGTACACAGCTTGTGAGGTCTCTCCTATTTTTTTTTTTTTTTTAACTCTTACAGTTATTATACTTTGACACAAGCTACTAATTTGTTCCCCGGAGATGTTTGTGTAACTTTCCCTTCTTGTCAGTGGGAGAGGTGTTTTTTTTCCAATGGGTTATGAGACTAGGGTTGTAAATTGAATAGCAAATCTCTGACGAGATATCATCTTAATGACTACTCAAAAAAATGTATTACAATGTAACAACATTGTGAACTTTTATATTTATATGTTTGGTCAGTAACCTTTAAATGCATCATTATGCTAATACACAAGGAGAGTTCTATGCATTAACCTTTTAACTGTCACCCCCCCCCCCTTTTTTGAATAGACATGAAAATGCACATTTCAAACTTAAATGGTTGTAATTCAAGAATGCTTTGGAATATAGACATATGATTGGTCTTGTTTTAAAGAAGACATTTGGCAGATTTTTGTAGAAGTGAAATAAATAAAGAAAGTGAAACAGAACAAAAGTTATAGAAGTTTAAGTTTATGGAAATGTGCAATGTAAAAATATTAAAGCTGCAATACCTAAGATTGGCATGTCGCTAGAGGGCGCTACATTCAAAACAACAACAACGGCTTTGCTTGATGACGACGTGGAGGAACGCGGAATGATGGGAACTGTTGTTTTCAACTCCACCGTGGATAAATCAGTCAGACGGGAATCGAAAATTACTTGTCATGGATGAGGTAAAGTTCGATTTCTATAAATGTTGCGTTTAATGACATGCTTGTTTTTCAGTAAACTGAAATAGCCGCATGAAAAGTCAGGTTTAAAGTAAATTAGTTATCACAGATGTTACTGTACGAGTCACTGGACGAAGCTATGGTGGAGAGGGTTTGAAGTCAAGTCGTTGCTAATGTATCCTGACTTCGCCCTATGCTGCAATATGCATTTAGTTTTGCATTCATTTACAGAAATCAGCTGCTTGAATGACAATTGCTGATGTTATTAGATTTTTCAGGTGATATTCTCAATTCATTCAGTTAACGGATGTTCTGAGGTAAAGTTTTCAGACTGCAGACTCAGCAACGATTGTATTTAATTGTACAGTACAATCATAACATAGAACAGACATGATTATCTTCCTTTCATGTCATTAAACATAACAATATTGCTGGCCATATACTTATGAGAAAGTGCGCGTCCGGTGTGCGATACTGGACTTTGTCCTAGACGTGGCGCGGCTCTTCCCGTCCGGTGTGCGACCCCCTTTACAGCCAACAGTTCACATTCCGAGAATAATTGAAAAGCATAACAAATAAACCATAACAAATGCGCGAACAAGCTGACGTTTGTTGCTTGATAGACGCAAACGCACAACTACAACTTCCGCATTTATCCAGGACTACACGTAGTACGAGACGGAAACCGAGTTAACGCGGATATGACGCGATTGACTGGCGACTCCCAGCTCACCCTGCTCACACGGCCCGTTTCCTTGGATAAAATCTCAATTTTCTCGCGATTTAAACATTGCTTGAAACATTTAGAATATTGTAAGTTATCATCTTAACTAAATATATAACACTGGCCTTGTGATTTTGGGATATTTTAATGCAAAAATCTTAGGTATTCCACCTTTAATTATTTATATTTTACATAAAATATATATTTTCAAAACCTGGGCTACTCTAAAACTGCAGAAAAATCAAAAATCTGAACAAGTTGTGTTTCAAATTTGAGGTTGATATCTCAAAAATGAGCTTTCAGTAAGATTTTGTTTGAGCGCAGTACCAAACTTTTTCACTAGGGCACAATCAGACTCCATTACTGCCCATATAAGGGCGTCTGCATTTCCATATGGGTTTTGAGTGATATGAACCATTATTTCCACAATTTTCATACAATTTATGAAGTAGATATCCTATTCAGAAGTATTATGGGAAGTTTGGCAGATTCTGATATGAATTCAACCTCTAAGAAACACATAGCATACAAAGAACCTTCATGTAAGTCATAGCTCGCTGCCACGTCACAAATGGTGAATTTATTATTTTTTCTTGATATTTCAAACTTTTCAGACCTTTTTTTCCAAAATAATTGAATGGATGCTATCTTTTGAACTTTTGGCATGAAAACAAACTGAGTTATCTAGCATTTTTTCATGATTTTTCATGTTCACTGCTATTTTAAAATAAAGGTCTGAAGTCGCTTTATGAGTATGAAAATATTCTTGTTGCATATTGATAAATTATGGTTCCTGTGTAATAGGGCTGTAACGATTTGGGCTAAAATCATAATCACGATTAATCGAACAAGTCACCTCGATTACGATTATTGAACGATTTTTTTTTCTTTCTCATATGTCACTGGCAAGGCTTATTCTGTAAATATGTATGTATTTTTTTAGTGCATAATCTTTGAGATTCTAAAATAAGGAAACACACAGATAGCTTTTAATGCTTATTAAATATTTTAAAATAATAAAAAATGTAGAAAATAGTTATTTTTGTAAATAAAATAAATTATTGTAAATATTGCCATCTAAAAAGTAAAATATAACTTGTATAAAACTAAAAAACTAATCCTTTTCATATTGTATGGCATCTGTAAATGCCTGTGTTATCGTGAGCTGCTTTGTGGAGTGGAGGCACTTGTTGCTGGGTGTTTGTCTGTCTCTCTCTCTTTTTTTGCGTGTTTCTTTGGTAAAAGCAGCTCCTGTTGCTGAGTTGACTCAGTATTCTAGGAATCAGAGAGTGCGTTCACACACAAGTTACCCGCAAAGACACTTGACATGTCTCAGCAGCGTCTATAGTTTGCTTATGAGTTGCGACTTTCTTTTTTGAAAACCACGCTTGCGCATTTGTTTTCTCTGATTCGATAATAACCTAGCGCATTACGTACCGTTTCACGCTGCGAACGATCCGGATTAAACGGCATCATTAGGCTGCCACGCGACATTGATTACATTACGGCTTTTGTTCACACAGCGCCGCGCTCCGTGACTGAACCATGGACTGAACACAGCAATTGTTACTCTGTCCCCAACCTGGCGGCACCAATCCCGGGCCGTGTTTGCGCTCACACAGGTGTTTGTTCTGGCAATTTCCCGGCATCAACGCGCTGTGTGAAAGGGGCTCATGTTGTTTCAATGTCGCTGACTGGACGGGGTGGAGTGACGTGACTACTATATGTTTAAGGGGAAAGTACGTTAACACACAGTGGGCGGATATATTAATAGTATTCAAAAACTGAAATAACCGACATGGTAAAATCATGTCGGTTATAGGCTCTGAATTTCGGTTTCGAATTATTTTTCGGTTAATTGTCCAGCCCTGACTGTGTAATATATTTTGAACATCAGTCACTAAATATGGAAACTAGAGATTCTAAGCTTTCAAATGATATATAGTTTGTCAATATTACTAAAAGTATTTACTAAGATATTATTGTTTTAAAAATATAGTGGCAAACGTCCCACCTGTGGGCGTTAAAAGACCCATGAATGGCAAGTCGATGAGCTCAATGTGCTCGATGTGCGTCTCAACCAATGACAGAGTAGAGTGGGGCAGGAAGAGTTTCGGAAACCTGTTTGGAAACACACATTTTTGCAATTCCGTATGATGCCACTACTAGTGTCACAAAAATTACAATCAGTTAATTAATACATTAACATACACGCATGCGCGCACACATACAGCGACACCTGTGTTTCTATGTTATGTCATGCATGAGTCACTCGCTTACCTCATCTCAGTGGGACGTCTGGACTAAGTTTGTAGATGCCAGCAATCCCACATCAGATGCGCTCAAAAACAGTCACGACGTGTTCAGAGACACAGATTCAGAAACACTTTCTGGCTGTGAACCATGTGTATGTGTGAGAGAGGCGCCGGGCGGTGGTCCAGACACTAAATGAAGGGCAAAATGATGGTGGAAGTTGTGATCTCGATCTGCTCCACAGGTCAAATCCGCACAAGCCACAATAAAGGGAGGTCAGAGGTCATGGATGCTTGAAAGAGCACAGTAATATTGGGAGATCAGAGGATGATCTGTGTATTCTACAGAGGAACAGAGAGCAGGAAAAATAATTGTGGAAAGATTGAGAGAGGAGGGAGATCTGGCACTATTGGACAAAACAGATGGACCCAAGAGTGTATGTGTGCCGTTAATGTGTCCAAGTATTGCATTCAACAACATGGGAAGGAGAGAGAGAAGACCGAAAATACGAAAAAATAAATAAAACTGACCCTATACTTATTTAATGAACATCATTGCTCTTTAGAGACCATTTGGCTGTTTGCAATCAACGATTATGTGGTGATTAAGAGTTTATATCTCACAATACTGGTGTTTTTTCTTGCAATTCTGAGTTTATATTTTACAATTCTGAGAAGAAATTCCCCTTTTTCCCTTAGAATTACGAGTATATAATTATAATTATGGGTTTTCTACAATTTAGATTTTTTTCTCAAAATGTGAATATAAACCTGTAATTGCGAGGTATAAAATATGTGTTTGGAGGTATAAACTCGCAATTGCAGGAAAAAAGTCAGAAATGTGAAATAAAAATGTTATAGGTTTAATAGTTATCTATGTACGGAGGCATATTGCATTCACTTAAGAAAAAATCTACTCTGTTTTTCTGAATTAACGAGTTAATTTTTCATGAGAAATTTTTTTTGCTCTGTTTTTCTGAATTAACGAGTTAATTTTTCATGAGAATTTTTTTTGCTCTGTTTTTCTGAATTAACGAGTTAATTTTTCATGAGAATTTTTTTGCTCTGTTTTTCTGAATTAATGAGTTAATTTTTCATGAGAAAAAAGTTTTTGCTCTGTTTTTCTGAATTAACGAGTTAATTTTTCATGAGAAATTTTTTTTGCTCTGCTTTTCTGAATTAATGAGTTAATTTTTCATGGAAATTTTCTATGCTCTGTTTTTCTGAATGAAAAGTCGTTAATTCAGAAAAACAGAGCAAAAACTTTTTTCTTATGAAAAATTAAGTCGTTTAATTCAGAAAAACAGTCGATAAAAACATTTTCTCACTGAAAAATGAAGTCGTTTAATTCAGAAAAACCGAGCAAAAACTTTTTCTCATAAAAAATGAATTTATGCTCTGTAAATTAATTTATGAAATTTTTTATGCTCTGTTTTTCTGGAATGAAAAGTCGTTAATTCAGAAAAACAGAGCAAAGAACTTTTTTTTCTTATGAAAAATTAAGTCGTTAATTCAGAAAAACAGAGTAAAAAACATTTTCTCATGAAAAATGAAGTCGTTAATTCAGAAAAACAGAGCAAAAACTTTTTTCTCATAAAAAATTAAGTCGTTAATTCAGAAAAACAGAGTAAAAAACATTTTCTCATTAAAAATAAAGTCGTTAATTCAGAAAAACAGAGCAAAAACTTTTTTTCTCATAAAAAATTAAGTCGTTAATTCAGAAAACAGAGCAAAAACTTTTTTCCATGAAAAATTATCTTGTAATTCTGAGATAATTAAGTCGTTAATTCAGAAAACAGAGTAGATTTTTTTCTTCAAGTGAATGTAATACGCCATTGTATCTATGTAAAATGTTTTAGGTTTAAATATTTTTTCATGCTGAAACTGTTGGGCTATGATATTCTGTAAAACTGAAGATCATCTTTTTTTGCATTACGATTCTTTTCTTGTTTCATGGGTTATGCCTGTTTTCCCACACTTTAAGTTACCACTTTTTTCTTCCACCACAATGTGCGTGCAGCTGCAAGTAATGTATCTGCGACGTCTGCTCCCAAATGGTCTATTGTGAATGTTTTTTCAAAACAAAAATAGTTATCTACGTTTTTAAGCCAACAATAAAATAACTTGCTCTTCTTTTGAGATGATTTAGCTTTTCCGCTGATGTCACGGAGGTAGTGCAGTTTAGGATAATGCACACCAATAGCCAGATAGCAGTGTGAGTGGGCAGCCTGCAAACCAACAGCCGGAGACTTTTGGCAATGAACACACACTTGCTTCTAGGACTTTGTGAAGCCATTCAGAGATTTTGGATGGCAGAATAACTTTAAGTGAACTGAGGACCAGTTTCACAATGAAACTGCAGTGACTCATTATTACAACACTATTTATTAATATTATTCATGGACAAAGGCAATAGATTTAAAAAAACAAAAAAAAAACGGTTCACATAAAGGCGGGCGTACATGGTGCGATTTTCTTATATTTTTTTGCTGTTTTACGAGCTCGCAGATGATTTTTTTTCACTCGGGAGAAATCGCGTGTAAATCGGTTATGCTCGCATGTCGCGGCTCGTATCGTGTGCGAGGAAGATACGAGCCGAGCACTCTCGACCTCCGATAATTTTTAAGCTTGTCTGAAAAGTTTGGGAGCTGTCGGCTTGCATTCGTGAGGTGTATGCGGTTGAATGAGCCGATTCTGATCATTATCAGGAGCTGAGGAAATCCACAGAAGAAAGACGAAAATGGTGTGTGGACTAGAAACACTGCTTTAATTAATGTTTTTATGATGACTTTGTGAAAGGTTAACTATACAGCATCTGCCGTGTTCCTACTGGCCAGTATTCTATTTCATTCTGAAACATCTGTAGGCTATTATGCAATTGTTTTTGATAGTGTTATGCATTTCTTACAGATTCTTACACGTCACGATGATCATTACGTTTGTATCTTCCTAAAAGCAATTACAGTTTGTTTACAGCCTAAGCTTTTTTTTATTAATGCCGACAGAACAATGTTGCCAGATATTGCTACAAAAAACAAAGCAAAAACTAACAAAAACAAAAAATGATATACAAATCTGAAATAAGTTCAAAGCTTTTGTTTTGGAAATAAGATTGATATATTACGAACCACTTTAATAACTTGCTAAAGTGTGACATTAAAGTAACTCTAAGTAGTTTATCAACCTTCAAAATGTATTTCCAAGACCCTTGTGATGGTACATCGACTTAAAATAAGTTAAATGACACGTCTGCCATAGCCTGACGTGGTCTGTATTCGATTTTACTGGCACTATGTAAGTCCGGGTTTCGGGGCAGCCCCCGTGCACAAAAATAAACTACAAAATTCGACTGCTTTACGGCATACGTCACTTCCCCCACCTGTTACTCCAATTCGGACGTGAGTGAACAGCCAGCGTTTCTTTTCGTTATGACCGAAGCGGTAAAAACAACTAAGAAGACAAAGGTTTTGTCTGAGGAGACTCGGAAGAGGCGAAGAGTGGAGTGGAAGAGTTCCATGGTGTTGCTTTAATCCAAAAAACAAGTCCAGATACTGTCACCTTTCCATTATGTGGATCTGACAACACGGGATCTGGCACCCGCGCCCTCACTCACAACGCGCTCAAGCTCACTCAAGCCCCGTTCACGGCGCTATAGCTTTCTCGCAGCAAAATTAATTGCAAACACTCATATGAGGTGGTTTAAACGGCTAATTAATCATTCAGAGAGCTTGAAATTTTATAACTACGTTTTTTTAACTCATTCACACAGACACACACACACACACACACACACAAGGGTTATATATATACACATATATATGTATATATATATATATATATATATATATATATATATAAATATATACACACATATACACTCACCGGCCACTTTATTAGGTACACCTGTCCAACTGCTCGTTAACACTTAATTTCTAAGCAGCCAATCACATGGTGGCAACTCAGTGCATTTAGGTATGTAGACATGGTCAAGACAATCTCCTGCAGTTCAAACCGAGCATCAGTATGGGGAAGAAAGGTGATTTGAGTGACTTTGAACGTGGCATGATTGTTGGTGCCAGAAGGGCTGGTCTGAGTATTTCAGAAACTGCTAATCTACTGGGATTTTCACGCACAACCATCTCTAGGGTTTACAGAGAATGGTCCGAAAGAAAAAAACATCCAGTGAGCGGCAGTTCTGTGGGCGGAAATGCCTTGTTGATGCCAGAGGTCAGAGGAGAATGGCCAGACTGGTTCGAGCTGATAGAAGGGCAACAGTGACTCAAATAACCACCCGTTACAACCAAGATGGGCAGAAGAGCATCTCTGAACGCACAGTACGTCAAACTTTGAGGCAGATGGGCTACAGCAGCAGAAGACCACACCGGGTGCCACTCCTTTCAGCTAAGAACAGGAAACTGAGGCTACAATTTGCACAAGCTCATCGAAATTGGACAATAGAAGATTGGAAAAACGTTGCCTGGTCTGATGAGTCTCGATTTCTGCTGCGACATTCGGATGGTAGGGTCAGAATTTGGTGTCTACAACATGAAAGCATGGATCCATCCTGCCTTGTATCAACGGTTCAGGCTGGTGGTGGTGGTGTCATGGTGTGGGGAATATTTCTTGGCACTCTTTGGGCCCCTTAGTACCAATTGAGCATCGGTGCAACGCCACAGCCTACCTGAGTATTGTTGCTGACCATGTCCATCCCTTTATGACCACAATGTACCCAACTTCTGATGGCTACTTTCAGCAGGATAATGCGCCATGTCATAAAGCTGGAATCATCTCAGACTAGTTTCTTGAACATGACAATGAGTTCGCTGTACTCAAATGGCCTCCACAGTCACCAGATCTCAATCCAATAGAGCATCTTTGGGATTTGGTGGAACGGGAGATTCGCATCATGGATGTGCAGCCGACAAATCTGCGGCAACTGTGTGACGCCATCATGTCAATATGGACCAAACTCCCTGAGGAATGCTTCCAGCACCTTGTTGAATCTATGCCACGAAGAATTGAGGCAGTTCTGAAGGCAAAAGGGGGTCGAACCCGTTACTAGCATGGGGTACCTAATAAAGTGGCCGGTGTATATATATATTTATACTACAGGGCTGTTGAATGCTTGATTCTGATTGGTTGAGAACGTTCTAAAGGTGTGCATTATTTTCAGGGAAACGCATGGCTAAAGTAGTTTCAGGCAAGTTTGAACCGCATTACAGTTCCATATCACTGCGCAGAGTTAGGATTCAATTCAAAACAAGAGAAGACATGCAGCCCCATGCGCTTGATCTGCAATTTTCGATGTCTAACTTCACAATCAATTGACTTTAATAAATAAAGTATAGTCCTATCTTTAATAGGCTAAATAGAAAATTAAACTGAATATATAAATAAATTAATAGTCCTGCTGCACGAATTTTCGTAATTATTCCAGATAATATAACAAATAAATAATTATTGATAGGCTTACTTGTTAAAAGGGCTTTGTGTTTTTCATTTATTGGGTTATCTACTGTCAATTATAGAAAACAATAATGAACGAATTAATTAAAACGAAGTTAATAAATAAATAAATAATATTGACGCACATGCTTTTCTGTCTCATTATTTCAACGTCTCTCTCTCTCTCTCTCTCTCTCTCTCTCTCTCTCTCTCTCTCTCTCTCTCTCTCTAATAACTTGCATTAATACCTGCATGGGACAGACTAGTTTAGGCCTACGCCAGTTATGAATGTAACGTTAATTTAATACTTCAGCACAGCAGCGCGTTCAGTCTGTGTTTCACACAGTTGGTGATTAGTAGGACCTGCTACAGTCGATGGAAACAGTCGGTCTTCGAATATTTCAGCGAATTGTAAGTGTGTCCCCCATCATTACATTAGTCTGCTATCAGTGACTCAAACCTCCGTTATTTCAGTACCTCTAAAAGGACGTTTTGGAATTAGCAACGGAGGCATGGGATTAGATGCGTAAGAAACTAATCCTAAATACAAGAGCGCTTCAATGTCAAAATCTTGACAAACGTCTTGATATGAATCATCTGAACAATGTTTTGAGGTGTGGTAACTGTAGTATAAGCGGAATAATTGACTTCAGGCCGTTGAATTATCCGAAAAATAATGCACACCCGAGGTGTGACGGCCACTCCGCTTCGCGTCGTGACCGCATTACCACCTCGGGTGTGCATTATTTTTCTAATAATTCAACGGCCTGTCGTCAATTATTCCTTACATATATATATATATATATATATATATATATTATATATATATATATATATATATATATATATATATATATATATATATACACACATATTAGAGCTGTTCAGTAACAGAGCACATTTACTTGAGAACCATACTTAAGTACAATTTTGAGGGATGTACTTGAGTATCATTTTTGGGGAGTACTCATGACTTTACTCAAGTATATTTGAGAGGCAAATATTGTACTCTTTACTCCACTACATTTCTATCTCCATAACCGTTGTGACGGTGATGGTGTGGTGCGGTAGAAGCACGGGAAGGAGGCTGGATCCAAACGCAGTGTACAGGCTTTATTTAGAACAAACTACATCTAGACAAAGACTCAGATACAGGACTCAGACTCAGGAGCGAGTCAACGTCAAACATCCACATTCAACAACTCACAAAATAGGACAGAAACACAGGGCTTAAATAATCAGACAAACGAGCTGAGACAAGGTAACAAGGGGGCGTGGGAAATAGATAGAAACACCTGGGATAAATCAAAAGACAGGGAACCACTGATAACACAAAACCACACACATGACATAGCCCCTCCCCTATGGGCGGCTCCTGACGCCCATAAAAACAACAAAGAGTTCAGGTGGGTGGCGAAGCGGAGGCGGTCTGGGGAGGGACGGAGGGCCAGGCCCGTGCAGGGAACGGGGCCAGGATATAGCCAGGACGGGCCTGGACCGCAGACCGTGGTCGGAGCCGGACGAGGCGAAGGCCAGGGCGGAGCAGGACAAGCTGAAGGCCAGGGCGGAGCAGGACGAGGCGAAGGCCAGGGCGGAGCAGGACGAGCTGAAGGCCAGGCGGAGCAGGACGAGGCGAAGGGCAGGCGGAGCGAGACGAGGCGAAGGCCAGAGCGGAGCAGGACGAGCGAAGGCCAGGGCGGAGCAGGACGAGGCGAAGGCCAGGGCGGAGCAGGCTGTGGACGTGGCCAGGGCGGAGCTGTGGGACCCTCGGGCGTCCAGGGCGGAGCTGTGGGACCCTCGGGCGTCCAGGGCGGAGCTGTGGGACCCTCAGGGCGTCCAGGGCGGAGCTGTGGGACCCTCGGGCGTCCAGGGCGGAGCTGTGGGACCCTCGGGCGTCCAGGGCGGAGCTGTGGGACCCTCGGGCGTCCAGGGCGGAGCTGACTTAGGGCGAGACCAGGGCGGAGCAGACTGAGGGGCGAGACCAGGGCGGAGCAGACTGAGGGCGAGACCAGGGTGGAGCAGACTGAGCAGGTGGCCACGGGCGGTGAAGAGCCCTCGGGCGGCCACGGCGGTGAAGACCCCTCGGGCGGCCACGGGCGGTGAAGCCCCTCGCGGCGGCACGGCGGTGAAGACCCCTCGGCGGCGGCAGCGGCGGTGGAGCCCCTCGGGCGGCCACGGCGGTGAAGACCCTCGGGCGGCCACGGGCGGTGAAGACCCCTCGGGCGGCACGCGGAGAGCCCCTCGGGCGGCCACGGCGGAGAGCCCCTCGGGCGGCCACGGCGGAGAGACCCCTCGGGCGGCCACGGCGGAGAGACCCCTCGGGCGGCCACGGCGGAGAGACCCCTCGGGCGGCAGCGCGAGAAGACCCCTCGGGGCGGCACGGTGGGAGCATACTGCCCCCCCAAAATTTTCTTGGGGGTAGCTACGGGAACATAGGCTGGAGCAGGCGCCGGCTCAGAAACGGTCTCTGGCTGTACGTGGCTGACGGTGAAGCGCAGGCTCGAGCGTGGCTCACGTGACAAGGCTGTGGAAGCTCTGCTGAGACGTGAACAGACTCTGACTTTGGAAACAGTGAGACCAGTGAAAACCTCAGAATAGCAGCTGATCGGACAGATGTCAGTGGTGGATCGGATCAGCTTGGACGCCAATCCTCTCCACCCTCGGATGGGTCCAGCGGACGCAATTGTGCTGGCTGGGCCTGAAGACTCGCTCGCTGGGCCTGAAGACTCGCTCGCTGGGCCTGAAGACTCGCTCGCTGGGCCTGAAGACTCGCTCGCTTGAACTGACCGACTCCGTTCACTTGAACTGAAGACTCGTTCACTTGAACTGAAGATTCGCTCGCTGGGCCTGAAGATTCGCTCACTTGAACTGCAGATTCACTCGCTGGGCCTGAAGACTCGCTCACTTGAACTGAAGAAGACTCGCTCACTTGAACTGACGACTCGTTCACTTGAACTGAAGACTCGTTCACTTTAACTGAAGACTCGTTCACTTGAACTGAAGATTCATCACTCACTTGAACCGGAGACTCACTCGCGGGGCTTGAGTGAAAAGCATCATGCGCGGGCTCGGCTGGGCTAACGTGAATTGCGGGCTCGGCTGGGCTGACGTGAGTCGCGGGCTGATTAATGCACACGTGAACCGGTGACTCGTCGTGGATGCCGTGAAGTGCGGGCTCGGCGGTAAGAAGCTCTGGTTCGTCCTGGCTGAATTGGACCAGCGGCGAAGAAGGCGACGAGGGGCTTCGCGGGTGAAGTACACTCGGCAGGTGTCGAGTAGAATAAGCGCGTAATAGAGAAGAGGTCTTCCAAGGAACAAGCCTGAGCAATATACCGGTCAAGAGTCCAGTTGATAAGGTCCCGCGGCATCCATCGAGCGATCTCATAATTCAGCCCATTCAGAAACATGCCCATGAGCTGGATATCATCTAGCGCTCCCAGATGGCAGATGGACAGAAAATCCTTCGCGTACCTTTGGACGGACTGGCCCTCTTGCAACAGTGACGAAAGGTATTCTCCCAAAGCCCGGTTACTGACAACTGCTGGACCCATTTTGCGGTGAGTTGTTCTGTGACGGTGATGGTGTGGTGCGGTAGAAGCACGGGAAGGAGGCTGGATCCAAACGCAGTGTACAGGCTTTATTTAGAACAAACTACATCTAGACAAAGACTCAGATACAGGACTCAGACTCAGGAGCGGTCAACGTCAAACATCCACATTCAACAACTCACAAAATAGGACAGAAACACAGGGCTTAAATAATCAGGACAAACGAGCTAGACAAGGTAACAAGGGGGCAGTGGGAAATGATAGAAACACCTGGGATAAATCAAAAGACAGGGAACCACTGATAACACAAAACCACAACATGACAACCGTGAGTACCCATTACTACTTAAAAAATTGGATTGTCAGGGCGCAATTATCAGCAATCACCTTCAGCTTTCCGCCAAAGTCCATGGTCAGATTTAGATAAGAGACGAAACCATGGACGAGCAACAATGGATGGAGACGCAGCAGGTCCATCCCGGGAATGTGCAATATTTACAAAATGTTACTCAAGTCTTTTTAAAAACAAGTGCTTCAGTACTTTTACTGAAGTAGAAATCTGTCTGTAGTACTTTTACTTGTACTTGAGTAAAATTAATCGAGGGCTATCTGTTACTTAGACTCAAGTAATGAAGCTATGTATATCATACACATGTATATGATTGCAGAAATGGTATGGGCACTTAAGGCATTCTTTAAAAGCATTATGTCACAGAATTATATGATCAAAGATCAAAGTGTGATCTGTCCTTAAATGCTGCTAGACTTTTCTCAAACTAACTTCACATTTCAAGCCATTTTACCTGCAGCTTTTGAATCAACTTGGTGTCACCATCAACAACACAAAGGAAATGATCAAAGCAGATCTGCATACAAAAAGCATCTGCCTCTTAAGCGCATTTACTGTCATTTACCAAATCTAAAATAATACTGAATCTATGGTGACTGAAGTCAGATCAGCAATAAGAGAGAAATCGCTCTCATTACATCCATCCTACCACAAAGATATGTCCGACAATTCCTCTGTAATACGTGCAACAAGATTCATTAACAGACAGTTTCAGCTTTAACCGCCCGTCTCACTGCAGTAACACGTCTAAATCAGACGCAGTGGATTCACAGCACTGGAGGTGTGATTACAGCTTTCTGTTCAAGACATCAGGTTAGAACAACATCAAACAACATCCCCCTGATCGCACGTTTATCACACAGAGATGCAATTAAATCGCACAGATGTCCAGAGCTGATAATAAGTGTTGAAATAGCTTTACATCGCTGTTGTCATTTACACACTCCTGGAGTGTGACCTCGTGTTAAACAGTAATTGGAATGGATCTCTCTCTCTCTCTCTTCTCTCTCTCTCTCTCTCTTCTCTCTCTCTTCTCAGGATGCTTTGCATTCTGTGGAGACAGTGTCTCATTTCAAGTCCAAATCCTGCTTCTCTTTGGCAAATTTGACAAATAACATTGCTATTAATGTTTTCGACAAGAATTTAGGTTAAAATTAGTGCTGTCAATCTATTCATGATAATCAAAATAATTACATAAAATTGTACAAATTAACAACCTGGTTTCCATCCATGTGTTTTAATACACATTTTGGGATTTAACATTAATCTGTATGGAAACAGCAAGGCTAATGCAAAAAAGATGATTATTTTAAACAAAGAAGCAAAAAAACATGCAGTGCAATATTATTCCAAATGAACTGAAAATATATATACTTGTATATATCTAAATAAATGATTTATATATTGTTAAACAAATAATACATTATGCCATTTTGATTTATCCTTCAATCCTTTTCTTGTATAATTTTTATTTATTCAATATTCAAGCTTTTGTTTATTTCTTATTTTTACTTTTTATTTTTTTACTTTTATAGAATGCAATTAATTGCATAAATCAATAGCCTGGTTTCCATATATGTTTCCACACAAATTTTGATTTAACATACAAAATGCTGGATGGAAACATCAAGATGTGAATAAAAATGTCCAAAATGCACAATAGAAGCCTATACTTTATTTATTTGATAATTATTTATTCAACAGAAGAGGACTGCATGACAGAAACATATTTGCATGCAGTTTCAAAAAAGTCATGTGACTTTGTCTCAATGAGTCAGGTGACTGTATAATTAAAAAAATACATATATACCTGAAATGTAAATGTTGCTTTATTTTTTTTGCAAGTTTTTGTCATAATCCAAATTTTTGGCTCAAAGTGGCAATTTCCATGTATTAATCGCTTTTTAAAAATGCCAATTTGTGAACAGCTTGAAACAAAAAAATAAAAAATAAGACCTTTCCTGACTTTCTAGGGTGTCAATGAAAGCCTGCAGACTCAGATTTTTATGTGAAGGACTCTGGGCTTTCGCCAGCACTTCTGAGAGCTTCTCCTCCAATCTGTGACTCATGAAACAAATGCATATACAATGTTCGGGATTATGCTGAAAGAGCTATTCTGTAGTCTCAATGTGTCATGCATAGAAAAGGGATTTATTCAAACTATAGACTCACATAATTAGATCTATATAATCTTAAACTTTATAATCAAATATCATTATATCATATATCAACATGACATAATTACTTTTGCGTAAACATACATGCCACTTTCGAAGTCAAGTGGCGTGTTATCTCTACGCATTTTGAGCTATCCGCGTGTATCCGCGTGTATGCGTGTATGTCTACGCCATTAACGTCTGCGTCATTCCGCGTGTCTGTAAACGCCGTCAAATGTCCAAGCGAAACGAAGCAAAATGTAGATCTACATCTGTGGTGCTATCTTTTTCTTTCCTAGGATGGTAAGGGAACAGTCATAAATGCCATTAACCCCAGTGACGGGTAGGTTTAGGGACGGGAGTTGAGATATTTCGTATAGCACGCCAAATATGGAAATACGAATTGGCGTGTCATACACACGCTACTTCATGAGATCAGTCTGCATATATCATTACAGTGTAATTTGAATGACCTCTTCTGTCGACATGATGCCAGTGAATCACAGATCTGGTGTAAACACTAGGGCTGTTTTCGACTAAGGATTTTCATAGTCGAATCTGATTCGTTAGATTTTGCCGTAGTCGACTGATAGTCGAACCTTTTTTTATTTTTTTTTAGATAGGTCAGTAGCAGCTATATTTTTTCCATTTCAAACAAAAGAGATGGACGTATGCACATTAGGCTATTCGTTCTGTGTTTTTCTTCTTCTAAACAGTTAGGCTATGTTTAGGTAGCCTAGTATTTTTCATGTTTTTATCACGCAATCATGTTTTTGATGCAGTAGTGAGCTTGTAACTTGTAATTTAACGCTTTAGCCTAAGGGTAATAAAAAGCTGTCACAAAGAACAAATATATAGCAAGGAGACATTTTAATTGTTTATTAATAAAGATGAAATTGACGATGCTGCGCGATCTTCGCAGGTGCATGCGCCAGAGAGAAACGCACAGTTAATTTCATAAGCAGAGAGCATTACGTTTTCTTTCGTTTTGAATCGTTCTATTTACAAGTAGACATTTCAATATAGATATTTAGGTCTGTGGAGTAGACTATACGTATACGCTGAGTTGCAGTAGTTATATTTATGAGACGAGCTTCGGTGCCTCCGTTCCTTCAGTAGCCTAATAATCTGCTTTTCCCTCTTATTGATTAAATCAAGACAATTGGTTGATAAAACATTAATTAAAATCAAGAAAAAAAATTATAAAAAAACGAAATTCACTTTGTGCTTTTCTGTTTGAGGTCTGTGAAAGTTTTAAAGCAGTCTTTTTAGTGCTGCTTCAGAGCGCTCATGTCCGTCGGAGAACTGTCACGTCTGTAACATTGTTTTTCCTCTGTGAACCCGAAAAATAATATTTTATGTTTTGTGGAGAGCCAATCCTTCCTCATCTGATTTGAGCAGTGTAATTCACAGAATTACATGGATGCTTATGCATGGATGCTTATGCATCCACTAGATGTGCTGGGAATGTAGCGAGTGCGCAGCGCCCGAGGTGAGGCGTTTATTAGGCTAGTGTGAGCGCGCTGGGGTGGACACGTAACTTACATTCGCAGCCTGACTTATATGAGTATTCATTTGCGCTGGCTTGCTGACTGCAACGGCTGGCTGTTTTGAATGAGACGAACCCGGTTACTGTGAGTGTTACCCGGGGAGCGCTTGATGGACATTCTATGACGCGCGCAGCCGTGTCTGTTCGTGTGTCTGTTAAGAGTGAGCGCTCGTGAGCGGGAGACACACATAACCTGATTTAAACTAAGTTGAACTGGCCGTGTACTATTCGACTATAATGTTCATAGTCGAATCAGACCTTTCCGAATCGAATCGTTCGAATCCTCGACTATTAGAAGTCAGCCCTAGTAAAGACCCACAAATCTATGCTCAGATACTTTCTTAACTGCTGCTTTCTCACTGCTGTCATTTTTGTTGTGTTTATTTTGTTATTAACACAAAGCGGACAGCACATATTTACACATATATCTAAACGTCACTCACAGCAGCGCGACGACGTCTGGATGTAAATTAACATTGCTGCAATTTATCTCCAACTTCTTGTTACTTCTAAGCAAAGAACGAAAAATAACTTCGTTGTGAGTATATTGGGGCATTGAATCACGTTCAGTCTTGTACGTTATGTGTGCACGAGTGCGAGCAGCACGAGCAATAAGTTGCTGGTTGCAGTTCACTTAACGGCCACAGGTGTCACTAATAACAAGGGTTTCTGAATTCTATTGCCTCTTTCAATGAAATGCACAATAGGGGGGAAGCATGCAGGTAGCTTTAATGTATTCAATCCCCTTAAAGATAATGCAAAGATATTAAGCCATAAATTTAAACTGTGTCACGCCTGGTATAAGGGCATGTTAAAAAAGTGTTTGGGGAACAAAACTGATTTGGTTACCTAAAGTGCTAACGTACCACATCTAAACACTCCTGCACCACACACACATGAGGCAGGTGTTTTATTGAGTATAATCTGGTATCTCTTACTCAGATGTTTGTCCTGAAGGTAAGAGGTGAGTGTTTTCTCAAGTGACCCGCTCGTGTTGGAGCAGTAGCGAAAAGACAGAGCTGGATTTGAATTCAGCCTTGCAAGGAATTAAACCCCTACAGGCCTGAGCTACAAATCTGGTGCCAATGCCAAAGCTGTCCAACTCTACATGACCCAACAAGGCCATTTCTGCTGCATACTAAACAGCCTCTGCTGGACTGTGTGTTTTCAGAACTACAACAGGCTGGCACGACTATTGCAAAAATAAAATGAATAAATGGTAAAAAATTGTGAATAAATTGAATAAACAGAATAAGCAGCTGTTTACACAGCACACTGTGTAATTACATGACATTAAATATATTCTCTCCATTATAATTTCTTCTTTAAAAATAAAGCTATAAATTTGATAAATGTTGTTCAATATTAACTGAAAATATTAGTCAAATATATAAAAAAATAATTATAAATGTATTGTTAAACAAATAATATATGTTGTAAATTTTCAGGAAATTAATTTCCTTCTGGTTTTATTTTTATTTTAATAATTTTATTTCTTTCTTTATATTTTTATAAATAAGTTGACATATTCTTGAATATTTTAAGGCGGATATAGATAGACCCCGGTGGGGTCTTTTGCTGTTGTAGCTTCACAAATGCTTTTGCTCCATACCGCGGTTGTAACGAGTGGTTATTTCAGTCAAAGTTGCTCTTCTATCAGCTTTAATCAGTTCGGCCCATTCTCGTCGGACCTCTAGCATCAACAAGTCATTTT
Organism: Hybognathus amarus; assembly: GCA_030378365.1. Classification (NCBI taxonomy): domain Eukaryota; kingdom Metazoa; phylum Chordata; class Actinopteri; order Cypriniformes; family Leuciscidae; genus Hybognathus; species Hybognathus amarus. The sequence goes on along the minus strand of JAQIUQ010001069.1, from coordinate 185,061 downwards.
CGCCCACAGGACTGCCACATACTGGATGTTTTTCCCTTTTCACACCATTCTTTGTAAACCCTAGAAATGGTTGTGCGTGAAAATCCAGTAACTGAGCAGATTGTGAAATACACAGACCGGCCCATCTGGCACCAACAACCATGCCATGCTCAAAATGGTTTAAATCACCTTTCTTTCCCATTCTGACATTCAATTTGGAGTTCAGGAGATTGTCTTGACCAGGACCACACCCCTATATGCATCGAAGCAACTGCAATGTAATTGGTTGATTAGATAATTGCATTAATGAGAAATTGAACAGGTGTTCCTAATAATCCTTTAGATGAGTTTATGCAGTCTCTCTGCACGCCTCAAGTACAGCACCAGACTGATAGAAGTCAGAAAAGTTTGACTGTTTATCCTCTCTACTTTTGTCATGATATTACTCTTTCTTACATTGTATATCAAAATCAGCACCATACTGGGTGCATATTCTCAGAAGCTGTCGTAGACCAGCACTAAATGAGCTAAAAATGACCAAATCATTGGTGTACATACACGTAAGATTAATTAGTGACTCACCAACTCTACAACCTGTACCACATGCCTTTAAAATCAAAGCCAAATCATTCATATACACGTTAAAAAGAAAAGGAGACAGCATGCTGCCTTGTTGAACACCATTGGTCACTTGGAAGGGAGCAGATGTTACATTCCCCCATCTCACTCTCATTGCCTGATGCGAGTACCAGTGCACCAATATTCTAATTATAAAACCAGGGACCCCACTTTTAGACAATTTTACAAATAATGTCTCATGATTGACACGATTCGAATACAGAAGCATCAATGAAACAAAAACATTGTGGAATTTTGCTTATTATATTTATCCCAAGTTTTCTTTAATACAAAAATACATAAATCAGTGCCATGCTTGATTAAAACCAAATTGGTTATCAATAGACAGGATGTACCTCTCAAGTCTACACAATATAACTGTCTCCAGCACTTTGGACTAGGGATGCACGATATATTGGCCAGCATATCGGTATCGGCCGATATATGAAGAGTTCAGATGCAAAAGCCTCTAAGTGCCATTTGAAATTTCTTCTAAAATGACTATTTTTATCAAGCTTGTATATTTAAGTTCAGTAATTTCACTTAAATGGCAATGAAGATTACCTATTAATTGTCATTTAAGTGAAATTACTGAACTTAAATATACAAGCTTGATAAAAATGGTCATTTTAGAAGAAAATGTCAAATGGCATTTAGAGGCTTTTGCATCTGAACTCTTCATATGTTAATTTTTAATGTTATCGTTATCTGGCCTGGTAAGAAAATGTGGCCGATATATTAAAGCCGATAAATAATGTATTATTCCCTTCAGCTGAGACACTTGTTGAGAACTGTTTATGTTTTTGAATTTCTTAAAAATTTGATTGAACATCTCTTTAAAAAATGAAAATCTGGTTCAGGACAACATGTGCAACGCAAATCTGTCATATCGGCTATACAACACTATAATGAAAACATCATTATAATTGTGTGCTTGGGACATGGATTTAATTGTGAGACTTTGTTTTTGTAATCAGGCTCTCAAAATTAGATAAAAAATTGGATTTAAGTTTATCGGCCGATATATCGGTTATCGGCTTTCAAATATAAAGAATAATCGGTATCGGCCAAAATTTTCATATCGGTGCATCCCTACTTTGGACATAACACTGGCCTGAACTCTTGGCCTATAATTATATGGCCTAATATTATTAGCACAACAGAGAGCATGAATCAGGTAACTCTCCATGAATAAAAAAAACCTGTCTAGCACATAGCCACCAGAGGACACAGTTTCTTACAGGCAAGTTTAAGATGTTCAGCTGTTATATTATCCAGGCCACAGGCCTTATTATCTCTTAACTTTGATATTGCTTCATGGACTTCAGCAGAAGTAATAACTACATTATCATTACACTCTACATTATCCACTAAGAACAGATTACTTTTTACCCAGTTTAACAGTTCACAATAATGTCTCCGCCATAACAGAGATTTTATCAGGACCACTCACACCATCTATATTAAATGGAAGAGATGTTTTGCGATTATTAATAGTATTTATTTCTTTTCAGAAGGCATTAACATTATTTTTTGCAGTTTTCATGCCAGTGAATCTGGCTCATATTGTTTTAATTTCTTTTAATATGGCACATTTAAATCTAGCATTAGAGCATTTCTTATTTTCAAAAATATTTTTTCTTATTATATCTTATTTTCAAAAATATTCTAAAAAAGAAAATGGACATGAAAAAAATGGAAAGTGTTTAATCTTTTGCTGAACGAGTTTATGTTATTTGAAAAAGGGAAAATATGCCGCCAACATCGAGGTGCAAAAGGGGTCAAATATGTCTTCAGCTGGTGATGTCAAAATGTCAAATGCTCTAAGTTTTGATGGACATCTCCTGAATATGTCTAACTCATATTTACAGGGTTATTTCTCTAGCAGTATTTTAGAGCAGGCATTATGAAATATTTAAATGTGGGCGGGGCTGGGTGAAACATTCGGATCGTTGCTGGAACAATATGCGATTCGTGACTTGCTCATTCCTCCACCTCCTCAGTCGCTCTCTCTCGCTCTCTCCCTCTCTCCTTTTGCCCCTCTAGCACGGCGGAAGAAAGAGAGATGAATTTTTCATGAGGATGGAGAGCCAGGAGAAGCAGCCGAAGGAGGTGTGTGAAAATGCACAGTGCGGTTTGGGCCTCAGGCGGCCATAGCCTTTGATATTAAAGAGTCACTTCATGTTGGATTTGTTTATAGGGGAAAAATAGTGAAAAATGTTTCATTGATTCATATTCAAGCTAAACATGCAAACACACAACAGCGTTTATGTATATATATATGCATGCAGATGGCAGCGTGCATTCATAACTCATGTCATAAACTGCAAGGCACAACAAAACGCCCACCCACACCTCACAAGAGACTAACCACAATTCCCCCATGGATGTGTGTACACAGAGCAAAACAATTCTACGGTTACCTGAGACGGAACGATTTTATATTATCTGTGTGTTTACAGATTGTATTTAATGTGTAGACAGGAGTCAAAATTGTTTGCAGGTTTTGAAAAAAAGATCATGCATTCTTGTAGTTTGGTAGACTAAGGTTTTGGAGCTATGGAGAACAGTAAAAACACACAGACAAACATTTGACCTTTCAAACACATTCGCAAACTGATCTAACCATTTAGAAATAAAAGTGCATGGTGCTCAAGCAATTCTCTTTAACTCTGACATCTTGCCCCTTTCTAACATACATTATGTGAGGTGTTTAGAAAGCATACTACATACTCTTACCATTTCTGCCCTATTTATATAGTCTATTGGTAAGCCATACCACCATACTAGTTGATGCAGTATATACTTAGTATGTATAGCAGTCTTAGCCAAAATAGAGTGCTGCAGTCATAAAGTCAAAACCAGGAAGACTAAGGGGGCTTTTCCACTGGGCTCGTTTGCTGCGGTGCGAGCCCGAGCGCGTTTGTTCCCGGCGCCCCCGCAGCGTTGGTCTGGTTTCACACTCAACTTGATTCTATCGAACCCCGGTGCGTTTGCGTGTATCTTACGTCATCGCAAATGTGCGCGGCGCATGATAGAAAGCAGAACGTGGGTAAATATTGTGTTTTTTTTTATTAAGCTTGAGCAGTTGAGTGAACAATACAGGTTTACTGTATGTGTGTCACATAAGGTGGACTTCTGCTGCTTGCAAACGGACTCTTTTGAGGAGACAGTGGATTTCCAAATGTGTTGCTCTGATTCCACGCACAATGCACGAATACACTGCAGGCTCACTCTCGCTTGTATCCGAGGTAAATCATCAACACTATCATCCCTTACAAGTGTTTTATTTAACTCAATACATCACAACTAAGCTAAAACGCATGCGCAGGATACTTTACTTCCTGAACAAGTGCGCGCCCGAATCCGTGTTGCTTTCACATTCACGCGAACCATGGCACGGTTCGGAAGAAACCGAACTCAGACCACCTCCTCCAGGTAGTCTCGGGTTCGGTACCCCAGTGCACACCCGGGTCCCATGACAGCATTCACATTAGCAATTTTTCATGCGAACCGTGCCCCGTTCCGAAATAAACTGCCAGTGTGAAAGCCCCCTAAATCACCAGTTGTTCCAATGTATGAATAAAATCAAATCTGTACTAAACATAAATTGACAATACTAACGTCTCACATGCACTTTCAGAGTAATGTCTTAGATCAGTATTTTGACTAATATTGTTTCTTTCTTGCAAAACCTTAAAGAAAATAAGAAAATCTCAAGGGAACTAGTGGCGAATTTGCCTTCAGGGTTTTGACATCATCCCTGCACCACTCTATACCCTTTCAGTTCATGAGCTAGAATTTGATTTGAATTCCAATGAATTGGAATTTACTGAATTGAAATTAAACACAGGTAATGCATTCTGGGAAATGAAGTCTTGACAAACTTTGCGCTAATTATCCATTTTAATTTAACTTCCTCAAATTCTTTTCAAAGGTGCAATGTTTAAAAAAGTTGAGTATCTATTAACAGAAATGCAATATGACATCCATTAACTATTTTTTCATTTTTTTCACATTTATGTCTCCATAGCCCGGGAATCCCCTTCTATGAAGGTCGACATATTGTGACGTCATGTTTCTACCGTAGCCGCTACAGAATGCGGTTCAGACGCTACAGAATGCGGTTCATCACTACTTTGAAAGAGAAGCAGCAGAAAGCTGGAAGCTAGCCATAAACTCAGTGAGTAGTGACTTTTCCCTTGTGAGTGGTGTAAAATATGTAGTTGGGATTATTTCATGTAGTTCTCCCTCGCTGTGCTATGGTTATGTGGGGATAAATGTGCTGGTTACGTTTGTGAGACAGCTGATTTGTACTTATGTCATTGACCGTAAAACAGTATGTTACATAAATCACAAACCCTGTCGTTAAAAATCCTACACTGCACCTTTAAATTGGAATTTAAAAGACATTTTCAATTCAATTATTATATTCAAATTTATGATGCACAGTATGCATATAACAGAATACTCTATCCAACAATGCTAATTAACATGAATTTTCTTTTTTTAACAGTATTTTTTTTAAATAGTATGAAGAAGTATGTATTGCGCAGTATGATGTATACAGCACACTAGTGTTTTGAACCATAGACTCACCACAGCATTGACACAGTCCACTTTGAAGTGATAGAGCAAAAACAGCTCAAGTTGTGTGTCAAGTGTCAAGTTTTACCCGTCGAACAGATTTTATGTCATGCACTTTTGCAGACTTCTAGTCTAAGATGTCGAAACCATCGACGGGTGCTGTGGTTTCTTTCTGCGGTTCATTTCTTGAGTTGGTTTTTGATGTCCATGTCAATACGAGAGAGAAAGCTTGCCTAGAGAGACTCTAATCTCCTGCTGCGTGTGTGAATATGTGCATTAATATTTCACGTGAACTAAAGGTTACTTATGGTCAAAACCATCTATAATTCATGCCCTCAGAAAAGTCAGATCCCTACACATGACATTTAGTTTGTTTGCTTTGAATAATGCATGCCGTCTTTTTAAATGTGTTTGATTTTTGAATAATTAATTTCAGGCAACCCCTCTTGGATAATTGCCACTTTTGTGTGTCTTTCTCTTTGATCTGTTTGCACTATTCTCTCTCTCCATCCTCTCTTCCTGTTTTTCATCGCTCTGATGGTGATGTAACATGGCAAAACCTAGATGTTGTTGAACTATCTCTGTTTCTGATTACCCATTCTCCCACACATCCAAAAAGCATCCTTCTGAGAATCCATGACCATGAGAAATTGTACAGCATTAAAGACAAAAGGAAATGGTATGCACAACGCATTTAACTTTTTTAACAATATTCAGCACAAAATCATGTAGGCCAGGGCTTTATCCTTTTGGACTTGACTATGAGGAGGGTGTATGTTTGGATATTTAGCATCAATATTACTATTTTTTTTATTTTTGCTTTTAAGGATTTCAACAAACCCATTATCTATGGTGGAATAAATCTAGAGACAAGAAGACAATTGGGCAACCAATTAGCAACATGCTAAAAACAACCTGGGTGTATTTCCCAAAAGCAACTATGGAACTTGTGACTGTAGTTGATTCAGGGTGACCATATTTTGATTACCAAAAACCAGGACACTTGACCTGGCAAACAGATAGGCCTACTCAAATGATACTCGAAGTTTACTGAAACATACCTTATTAATTTCAATACATTTAAAGTAGGTTATGCCTCCTCTGTATGGATAGAAAATTGTTATATTGTTACATAGAAACAGGACATGTCCTGGGGAAAACAGGACAGTTGGTCACCCTATAGTTGATCAATGCTTTTGGGAAACACAGCCCTGGACACCTATAAACAAGTGCACAAAGTACTCTGAATACTTTAGTAATCAATAATGAAAATAATCAAAAGCGAATTTGATTATCAATTAGTCAAATTTTGATTTTTGAAATAATCAAAGGCGAAATTTGATTATCACACAGTCTTCGCGTGTGGACGCTGAACCATCCGTCAGGCATGTGGCTTTACCAGTGAGTAGTAACACATTTTTGTGGATAAAACACATAGAAATTAGCGAACACAGAGTGAGCTGCTCCGGGAAAGGTACATGATCCAAGTTGTCTAAAATATGAGAATGCTTTAATACTACATTTAGTAGTGTTTATACAGATGCTTTGACAGATGCGTGTACTGTTAAATGCTTTTAATATGTTTTCCTCTGTGCCAAAACTTTTTCGAGTATATCTTTACCTGTAAATTCCCACAAAGTATTGCGTGAAACAGACGGATCACAATACAAAGGAGCTTTTTGTTATATCGTATTGTATTCATATAGCGTACATCGTATTTATGGAATAGCCCATTAATGTAATATGATGATTAATGAGCCCCCTAAATAGCAACATGCTACCATTTACATTTATTCATTTAGCAGATGCTTTTATCCAAAGTGACTTACAAATGAGAACAATAGAAGCAGTAAAACGAACAGTAGTGCTATGACCCCTCTCAGTTTCATCCAACGCAGTCCATGAATTCATTTTTTTATTTTTTTAAATAGAATAGAAAAGAAAGTGTTTGTGTTACTGGATCAGGTGCTGCCCAAAAAAGATGCGTCTTCAGCTGTTTCTTGAACAGTGGCCACTGGACTCAGCAGCTCTGGTTGAGTTGGGCAGATCATTCCACCAGCAGGGAACAGATCGGTAAAGGTCTCAAGAAAGAGATTTTGTGCCTCTTTCAGATGGTCACCACAAGATCGACATTCACTTGCAAAGCGCAAGTTTCTGGATGGCACATAAGTCTGAAGTTGTGAGTTTAGGTAAAAGGAGGAGCAGTGCCAGTGGTTGTTCTGTAGGCAGAATGTCAGTGACTTGAATTTAATGCGAAACGGCAACTGGCAACCAGTCCAATTTTGTGAGGTGAGGAGTGACGTGTGCTCTCTTTGGCTCATTAAAGACCACTCTGGCTGCAGCATTCTGGATCAGTTGCAGAGGTTTGACAGAAAGCTGAAAGGCCAGCCAGGAGAGCATTATAATGTTCCAGTCTGGATATAACTAAGGCTTGAACAAGGTGTTGTGTAGCATGCTCTGATAGGAAGGTCCTGATCCTCCTAATGTTGTGCAAGGCAAATCTGCAGGACCGGGCAGTTCTAGCAATGTGGTCTGTGAAGTTCAATTGATCATCAATTACAACCCCAAGATTCCTGGCTGACCTTGATGGAGTCATGGATGATGAGCTTATCTGAATGGAGAAGTTTTAATGAAATTTTGGTTTGGCCGGGACCACAAGTAGCTCAAGATTTAGTTAAAGGTGGTGGTCCTTCATCCAGCCTGAGATGTCAGTCAGACAGGCTGAGATACGAGCAGCTACTGTGGGATGGTCAGGCTGGAATGAGAGGTAGAGTTGTGTGTCATCAGTGTAGCAATGATAGGAAAAGCCATGTCTCTGAATCACAGATCCTAGTGATGTCATGTAGATGGAAAAGAGAAGTGGTCCAAGCACTGAGTCCTGAGGCACCCCAGTAGCTAGACGTTGGGTCTTAGACACTACAGCCCTCCACGATTCCCTAATGGACCTACCTGAGAGGTAAGACTTTAACCACTGGAGTGCGTATGCCGAGATGCCCTTCATCTTTAGGATTGACAGGAGGATCTGCTGGTTAACTGTATCAAAGGCAGCAGACAGATCCAGCAGGATGAGGACTGAGGATTTGGAAGCTGCTCCTGCCAGTCTCAGAGTTTCAATTACTGAGAGCAGGGCAGTCTCAGTTGATTGTCGCTTTTGAAACCAGATATACCTGCCCAAGAGGTTGTTCTGTGTAAGAAAGGAAGAAAGCTGGTTGAAAACAACTCATTCAAGTGTTTACGCAACGAATGGAAGAAGGGATACCGGTCTGTAATTTTCCAGATGTGCTGAATTTTCTTTTGTCATTTTCAACAGTGTGGTTACCCAAGCCTCCTTAAAAGCTGTGGGAAAGGCACCAGTGTGTAGAGAGGTGTTTATGATGTGTGTGAGAGTAGGTACAATTGAGGAAGAAATGGCTTGAAGTAGATTAGTGGGAATAGGATCAAGCGGACCGCGTGGTAGGGCGATTGAAAAGGAGGTTTTTGGAGACTTCTGCCTCTGAAAGTAGAGAGAAGGATGGTAGAATATGTGTGTTTGCTGGTTAAAATGTGTGTGTCAGTTTATGGATTGGTAAATTGGCCACTGATGGTAGTCTTTTATCTATGAAGAATGTAGCAAAATTGTCAGCAGTTAGGGTTGATAAAGGAGTAGGAGGAGCAGGGTTCAGAAGAGAGGAGAAGGTTTTGAAAGCATGTGAGAATTAGAAGAATTGTTAATTTACTACCACTATAAACCGCTTAGCAGCTACCTAGCAACATGATATTACAAACAACTCTAAACAACTTAGCAACCCCTGTAACTCAATGCTAAAATCATCCAGGCCACCTTAGCAGCCGGATAGCAACCCCTGGCAACCATACACAACATTCTAGCATTGTGATGACGACTTTTCCATTCACATTTTCTCACAAACAAAAAAAGTTTTGTAAATAAGCTACATATAAAATGGAGTCTATTTGATCACATGGTGTCTCTTGGGAATTGAAGCATAACATTTTTTAAGGTTAAATTGAAATTTTTTAAAGTCACTTAGAAGGACACTGTTTTCAACTAAAAAAGTACGACTTTTTATGCGTTTTGGCTGTCCATTTACATGAGAATGGCATTTTGGGGGCCTGAAAATGCAAACTTTAGAAAACGAGCTTCGAACTGCACGGTTTTAAAAAAGATACCATTTTCATCTCTGTGGAAACTACAAAACATGAATTTGTGAAAACGGCAACGTCTTGCGCATGCATGTGTGTTCAGTCAATAGGCGCGTAATGTTTTCTTTATAAAGTGACATTGCCAACTACTGGCCTGGCATGCAAAATACAGTGATTATTAGTTTTCACAGACCCGTGTGAACGGATTGTTTTGACAAAGTTACAAAAACCAAGCAAAATTTTTTTTTTTAAATGCAAGCAAAAACCTTTCCAATATGACTACATCATTGTTGTATAAAACTATATCCTTATTCTTTCTGGTCATCTTAAAAAACCTCGAAGAACACTGAAGCACACATTAGTCAGACAAAAACCACATCTCACACACACATCCAGCATCTCTACACACTTCCACATTTAACACACGGCTTGTCTCCAGGGTGAGGACAACCATAAATGCATTTCTCTGTCTCCTTCGTTTTTGAAGGTGGAAGAGTGGAAGTTTACTGCTGAGAACAGGGTGTGTGTGACGCCTGTGTGAGTGTGAAAGCGTTTCGATGGTTTCCCATTTCTCACCTCATAAAACAAACGAAAATGTCAGAGTGAAGGCAACAAAGAGGATGATTTATGGCCATGTGTGTGACTCCAATGCAATGTCTCTAACTGCCTCACAGCTCGTGTTGCGATACGTAACCTTGGAGATTAAATTAGGGGCCAAAGAATACATGAAGCTATATAATCGATTCTGAAATAACAAAGTGGTAGACGACGATGATGACAACAACAGCAACTGCATAAAAAGCATATACCTTCTGTTTTTTTTATTATTATTATTTACAGTAAATTAGAGCCAGCTGTGGTTGCCTGAAATTTTATTTAAAAAATAAAAATTTAAACTTAATTTAAGAAATTAAAAATTAAACTTAATATATAAATATATTTATCTACAGATTGTGAGGTAGTTCTTAATTTAGTCTAAAATATTTTAAGTTTTTCCACTATTTTAAAGTAAAAATAACATTTATGTAAGTGTAACACTTATGTAACATTTAAGTGTAATATTTCTTGCTACATTAAATAAATTACATAAAACATTCCAAAAACTAACTCTTTAGTAAATCTAAAGAAACGTGATGATTTGCATGTGAAATTCTTTCAACATAAGATAATATAAAATACTATAGAATTATTATTTAACAATATTTTGCAAGAAATTTAATATTGCCATTTAAAATGGTATAAAAATGGTCTGTGTAGATTATAAGGTCATTCCTATTCTTGTGTCTAATATATTACTTTTTAAAATTCTACAGTAAAATAACATGTAAAGTCTTACACTGTAAAAATAATTATTGCTTTATCTAATCAATAGAATTGGCAACAGATTACAATCAATATTATTAATTAAATTTAACAAATTAGAATTGAGTAATAATTAATCAAATTATTCTTTAAAAGTTAACCATTTAAACTGAGTAATGTTTACACCAAAAAATTAAACAAAAATATCTCACTAACAGACAGACGTCAAAGATTAATTAAGAACTCTTTATTTCATATAGCCAACATTGAAGACACCTGATGTTAACAAGCAGAATCACTGAAGGAAAAAAACGGAATTTTAAAACAAACACCGATCACCATTATGGTGACTTCAATTTATGTTTTTTGGGTCGTTGTTGTAAGTTTTACTCATTTTAAATGGTTAACTTTTAAGGAATTAATTTGATTAATTTTTACTCAATTCTAATTTGTTAAATTTAATCAATAATATTGGTTGGAATCTGTTGCCACAATTTTTTTGATTAGATAAAGCATATTCATTTTGACAGTGTAAAAATGCAAGTAGAAAATCTAATATTTGACTATATACAGTACATGGTAAGATATATAGTTAACTACTTAACTATAGCCCTTTTCCTTATTTTTTGGTTAAAAATATCCTCAATATTTACAATGTGGAAAGACTCTTTTGAGAAATTTGTAAATCAGACATCAAATGAAGAAGAGATGAGTAAGAGAGACATGGCATGTTTTGTCAGTGAGTCACCTGAAGTGAGGACAAATCCATCCTCAGTCTCACCCACAGAAGTGTTGGACTGAGAGGGTTTTCCTTTTTTCTTAATAAAGACAGTTGGAGGCAGGTGTGAGTTTTTACAGTGACGATGATGCACCAATATCAACTATCACACAATTACACACACATACACACTTGTTCTAAAAAAAGTCTTCAGAGTCTTCATTCACAGGCCAGAGTATCCCGAGAGAATCACATTGGTATTACAGTGTTCTCAAATCACCCCAGTCTCCCGCTTTTATTAAACACAACAACAGATGCTCCAGTAAATGCCAGCATGAACAAAACGTTTTTATTTATTTTTTTTTATTTTAACATTTGTTATATTTAAAAGAGTCTTTATGCCTAAAATATAATGAATGCACACAGACACACAATAAGAATCTCGCAGGAAAATTGAATAAACATATCGAACACTTACCCCAACCAATCAAATGCTCTCTAGAATGAGAATGTCCCCTTCTCCTAAATCCAATTGACCTATGGCTAAGCCACGCCCTCAAACACAATGAGCCAATCACAGTTCGCAGCTAACCCAATACACTTGGACATTTTCTGCTTCCACGTACATTGAAATGCATTGGAGTTAGTCCGTTTTCATTCGTTTTTTCTTTTCATTTTAAGTTTAAAATGGTCAAACGGTGTGCATGGGGTTCATGCAACTCCAACACTAGGTTCCCAAGAGGCTGGGCGGATGGTGTTTATTTCTGTACCCTTTCCCAAACAACATCTAGACATCACTTATCTGAGATAAGTGTCTGCTCTGGATTAAGTTATGTGGTAGACGAAACAAGGATGTCTACATCTGATCTAAGTTAAGTCAACAACGTATTTGAACGTTATCTTTAAAATCTCTAACGTAACGTAATGCTAACGTTATGAACATTAGAAAACGTAAATGTTAGCTTCTAGCTGCGTTGTACGTCATATAGCTTCATAAACGTTTCTGTAAATAACCGATATAACAAATGTTAACAATGTTGTGCTGAATGATTCATGTAAATACTGTTGCACCAAACGGTGATGGCAATGATATGCGGGTTATCACGTTTACACTCTGACCTGTACATTTTTGCCTGGAGCTGAAGCTTTTTCATTGACCTTCTCAACAACAACAACAACAAAAAAGTATTGATATAACCCTCCAATGCATAGTTAAGGCCCTTTAGCTGACTTCAAGATGATATATAATCTTTCTGTTTACAAAAATCACCAATTGCCTTCTGTGAAATGTCTCTTACTGTGACAGCCTGTCCCTGAATGTTGACTGTTTGTCCAAGTGAGTGGAGGGGGCGTGGCTTAGCCATAGGTCAATTGTCACTGAATTGCCATGACAAGCTGCTAAGCTGTGTAACTTCCTGTTTCAATAGGAAATGCATTACGACAGGTAGGAAAACTGTTTTTTTATTTCTTGAGGTCTGTAAACAAAGTACGAGCAGCTTGTTTTTATGTGCGTATGTTTATAATTAGAATGAACTGCAGTTCTACATGATATGAAGCAAGTTAGTACACCTGACGGCCATCTTGGAAATGTCTCAGACCAGTGTTCACTATCATGCAAGAATCTTGAATGCAAGTGTTTACTGTGTCAATCACATCGGTAAAGCAATGGCTTTCAACTGGTTTTGCCTTTAGAACCCCAATTTTTCTTTCAAGATCAAGTAACAAACCCTATAGCTGTATCTAAATAGACTGGGGCATAATTTGTTTTACCTTGTATAGTTTTAGTTTTTAATTAAGCATGCTGGCATTGTTGTCATATGGCTAGCTGTCCAGAATTTGATGAATTTGCACCAAAATACAAAGTATGCTTGAATGCATGGCCTTCAATATCAGTGTGTGTTTTTCTCTTCCTCTTGGTTGGTAAGCGTATTTTGTTTGCTTTCCTTGACTCTATCCGAAGAACATACTGCCCATTTTTGAGTCATAACCCACCAAGTCGGGTTTGTGTACCAGAATGTATTGTTTTATAGTACAGATGATGCCTTCACAAATATTGTATGTCAGCTGGATATTTTTCTTTTTAAAGCTGTAAAGCTTCTGCAATTTTTTTTATGAGTGGCTCATCCTTATTCTGTCTCTGGTGTAGAGTTGCTGATAAACTGGCTCAGTAATTTCATTAACTATGCATGCAGACTACTGATGGCAGTTACCCTCAGAGATTCCAAGATCAGAGATGCACAAAACAACAGAAGCGAGAAGATAAGGTTTCTTATTAGAGCTTGTATACGGTAGCTGTGGAAACTGTTTTTAGATGCATAATTCAGGACGGGTCAGTGCGTTCTGGTGAAAAATTTTAGCATGCCTGTATGATTTCAAATGAGATGTCTCTCAAATAGCCTGGTGAGGAAAGATAATGGCACGTTGAAAATAAACAAAAAATGCTGGGTTGTTTCAACCCAAAAAAATTAACTAACCATTGGGTTTAAAAATGTTAAAACAACGATTTGGTTTGTCCAAATGTGATCCTAACATGGTTTGAAACAACCCAGCATTTTTTAGAATGTAGAGTATACTGATCATTAGGGTTGGGTATCGTTTGAATTTAAACGATTCTGATTCCGATTTCGATTCCTTGTTTCGATTCCAGTTCCTAAACGATTCTCGATTCCAATTCTTTTAAGAGGCAGGGTCAAAAAAGTTTAGCTAACCTTGCTAACCAATGGTCTTTTTGAAGGAAATACTCCTTCTGTCACAAATACTCCTTCTGTCACAAATTTTGCATTTTGCAGAGATTTCATTATTTTTAGAAAAGTAAAGCCACACTTTGGACCGCCGACGTAAGCTACTCATGTTCGAACTCGCGCGGTTATGCCAACACTTCCGGTAGACGCTTCTTCGTTGGTGTTGTTCAGTGATTTCTTCTTCCGGTCGGTGAACTGTGAATATTGAAACTAGGAATCGAAATTTTAATTTTTGAACGATTACCGGGAAAAATTAGAAGTTAGTCCCGTGTTTCAATCAGATCTCGATTCTCTATACCCAACCCTACTGATCATAACTGCAATATTTGAGTGAAAAATCACTGCTTCTGAAAAGCATTTATTGTGAGCTAGATGTGCTATGATTGTATTTTTGCTAGAACCATTTGCAAATTAACAAAATGTACTATGCATATTTCCATGAAAATTTTTCATAATTAGTTCAACAAAATGCTTTATAGATAGTGTTCTTTACATTTATTTTTACTTTCATAATTTATAATTTATTTTAGTTCTTTAGATTTATATTATCACAAAATATAAACTAAATATTATCTCACTGCTACAGTATATAGATGAATATACACTACAAGTTTATACAACTTTACTCACATTAGAGCCAGAACGATTTATCGGCAGGCCGATATTATTCGGCCGATATTAGGCATTTTCCAAACTATCGGTATCGGCACTTATAATGGCCGATACATTAATATTTCAAAAATAAAATAAAACGAACGAAACATGCTTCAACCATGTCATGAGTGTTGGAGTTGTATAGTTTGTCCACCAGAGGGCACTCTACACCGTCCCTGTTGGCAACACTCGTTGAGTTGGTCACGAGACATACATTGCTTGAATAACAATTTAAAAAACATCCCCATCAGTTCTCTTAACTCAAATAAGCATTTGTGACTATCATGTCCAGTTCATTATCATATTATTTTAGTTAAAACTCATAAATAACTACAAATAACTAATGTTAGGGAAATCTTTTAATTTTTTTAATTAAATAAATAAATATATCGGCCGATATATCGGAATATCGGATTTTAAAACCAACAAATATTTGTATCGGTCAGGCTGCACGATTAATCGCACGATGTTGATATGCGCATCTAATCATTAAAGCCGGTTCCTTGATTAGCAGTAAATCACCTACACCTGCTTTCAGATGGAGCGGCATTTACTACAAAGAGCCGTAATTAACTGACAAGCTGAGCCATATCGCATTAAATATCGCTGGCAAAACGTCCCCGATATTAACGCGATTTGGCTCAGCTTGTCAGTAAGTTACGGCTCTTTGTAGTAAATGCCGCTCCATCTGAAAGCAGGTGAAGGTGATTTACTACTAATCAAGGAACTGGCTTTACTGATTAGATGCGCATATCAACATCGTGCGATTAATCGTGCAGCCCTAGTATCGGTATCGGCCTGCAAAATCCTTTATCGGTCAGGCTCTAACTCACATACATGCAGTATTAGACTAATCACGTAAAGTGATATAAACTATAGTAAATTTGCTAAATTTGCTCCAACTGCTGGATTGTTTATTAATGTGAACTGAACTGTTTTATCATAGCACTCTGTATTTAAAATTGAAAGTATATCCAAATATAGGCTACAGTGCAGGCCTAATCTCAACTGTTTGATTGTTTATGTTCATATGTATATGTTGCAAAATGTTATAAGCTATTATAGAGGTTTTCACACTTGAAATGGTTAAGGTTAACCCTGGGTAAAGTGAATCCTAGGTTATCTTGCTTCATGTTTCAGACTGTTCATAATTTAATCGAGGTTAAAAATTAATCTTCCTGGGTATTCATAAACTGACTTTCACACTGTACATCCTAAATTGTATACGTCCTTATTTGCATTTGTGGTGTGAGTGTCACTGAATGGACAGACTCTGCACACAATATGTTTACATAAATGCTCAAGCATTGCGCATCCTCATATTATATGTTGTTGACTGTATGTCAAATTTATCCTGAATGGAACAGCGCTGCTTCATAACATTGAGGTTGAACCACTGTAGTCACATGGATTATTTTAACAATGTCTTTACTACCTTTCTGGGCCTTGAAAGTGATAACATTGCAGTCTATTGTAGGGTCACTTCTCGGATTTCATCAAAAATATCTTAATTTGTTTTTCGAAGATTTTTTGTTGGCACTAGTATTTATTATCTTTTGCATATTGCAGTACAAAATACAGTAAAAGAAACTGCCAACAACACACAGCAAAATCAAAATCTCTTTCTCCAATTCTAATAACCTCAGTCATCTGATTCTGTTGGTTTACAGGAGCAGCCTTCAAGTCATTAATAAACCTTTAAAGTTTGAAGGCCCCCAAGGAGGTTTTCCTTAAACAAATCGATATCCTGCCTGATGAAATTTGTTCCAGAAACCCGTATAGCCATATCATCTTGAATCACTCTTAATTATCCGCATCAGAGAAGTATGTTTTTGTCAACATTCGATTTATCCTGTGAAGTGCAACTAAAATGAATTTGCTTCATATTTCAGAGAGAAATATTTCTCCAGTGAAGTGGAAGGCATTTTTTGATGTTCAGAAACCGAGCTGGAAGAAAGATTGACTGAAGTTCACAGCAGGTGAATGAAGCGCAGAAGAGTTCATCTCATATCTCAGATGCTTAGAGATCAGGGCTAATTACTTCTCTCTGTTCCACTGTCAGAAATTAGATTTACTTACTTTTTCTTCAGTCACATCCAATCCAGTTTTTATTTCTGCATTGTAAGGTCTGAAACACATATTTCAGCCCTTATGTCTGTGAATTTAGGACCCATCACAAGAAGTGCTAGAACTTTTCTAGCTCTTCGCCCTTGACAAATGTCTTTGTCTCATTTGTGAATCTGTAGAACAACAGAAAGAATGTGTATTCCCTGTGCAACAGTGTTTTCTGTGTAAACAGCCACTCGCGGTGTCTCCTATTGTGCAGAACGGGTGCAAACAAAATCTGAAACGACATGAGCAACATTTACATTTTAACATAATCTGTCGACTTCTCGGGGTAACTGCCTTTATTTTGGCTGTCAGTTGTTGACTTTTTGAAATGGTATTTCCTATTTCTATAACTCCCTGTTTCCTTGTTGATTGTTCCAACCTGACCCTGTTTTTTTTCCAAACCATTAAATAGTGAGTATTTGAGTTTTGTTTGGAATTTAGTTGCTTGTTTAATAAGTCTTTTTCATTTTTGGCTTTTTAGAAAAAAGGACATTTCTGCTTTCGGTTTCTGGTCTCCTTGCTTAAAGGGGTCATGAACTGCGTTGGTTTATTGTGTATAATTATAGTCTCCTGGGGTGCACTTATAATGTTAATTATAGTTTTTATATAAAAATGTCATCATTTAGAAATAAAAGGCATTTTTCCTAGCCTGATTTTAGCCCCCTGGTTTGATCACTTTGTTTGAAGGGGCTTGTCTGAGGTGAGACTTCAGTATAAATGCCCATTGCTGTGATTGACTGACATCTTTACACATGAAATAGCTAAGTATTACATGTGGAACTCTCTTGAAAACTTTTAGCATTTTTTTATTACAGCACTCACGGTTAACTTATCGTGGAAAGTGTTAATTATACTATTATAATTAGATCAATGCCATTATATTGTGATTGTGGCGGGAAAGATTGGATTGATGAGTATTGTAGCCAAACACAGACATGTTGAGCGCATGAATGCAGTGATCTCCTCTTTGCAACTTGATTTTTCCGCACTAACGAATGCTTTCTTCATAACTAACACTGCAGACACAATGCAAATGAGATTCTTTGATTATAACCAAAGATTATACAGTATATAAAAGGGATTTTGTTATAAAAAATTTTGCCGAAAGTTCAGAACTTAGTTCTGATAAACTTGCGCTGTTTGATTGACAGCTCCAGTGATTGTAAAATGAGGTCTTCATTAATCGTTTTCTATATATAATTTAATCACATTTTAAATAACAGGTTATTTTCATCTTACTAAGAGAAACAATGTGAAGTTGACCGTTTAGTCACTGGTTTGATTACTGACTCAAGGAACATGACTTTATCATTACATATAAGAAATATCACTGGTCACAGATCAGCTATTAGAATTAATTTCTTATATTCAAATAGTGTTCACATAGTTTTCAGGCTAGACCAGCTAATGCTCATGTGCAGTTATAAGCGAGTCTCAGAACACCAACAATCACATCTTTCCCTACTATATAGCCGAATAAACGTATGTGACAAAAGAACTATGACTGAATTCACAGTACCCTTAAAAGAGTATGCAAAAGTACCCAGATGACCTTCTAACTTCTGAAGTGTGCATACTATGGAGGATTTATTAATGGCAGTGACGTGAAATAACTGTTAGATCACATGATGACAACTTGGCAGATGTAGTACATCCAGATTTAATTTAATTTATATTACATATTTATACTACACTCACCAAAAGGATCATTAGGAACACCATACTAATAGGGTGTTTGACACCCAATTGCCTTCAGAACTGCCTTAATTCTATGTGGCATTGATCATGTTGGCCCATATTGATAGGAAAGCATCTTGCAATTGATAGAGATTTGTGGGATGCACATCCAGGGCACGAAGCTCATTGTAGTACAGTGAACTCATTGTCATGTTCAAGAAACCAAGTTGAAATGATTCGAGCTTTGTGACATGGTGCATTATCCTGCTGGAAGTAGCCATCAGAGGATGGATACATGGTGGCCATAAAGGGTTGGACATGTTCAGAAACAATGCTCAGGTAGGCCGAGGCATTTATACATGCCTAATTTGCACTAAGGGGCCTAAAGTGTGCCAAGAAAACATCCCCCACACCATTACACCACCACCACCACCAGCCTGCACAGTGGTAACAAGGCATGATGGATCCATGTTCTCATTCTGTTTACGCCAAATTCTGACTCTACCATCTGAATGTCTCAACAGAAATCGAGACTCATCAGTATCAGGCAACATTTTTCTAGTCTTCAACTATCCAATTTTGATGAGCTCTTGCAAATTGTAATCTTTTTTCCTATTTGAAGTGAAGATGAGTGGTACACGGTGCGGCTCTTCTGCTGTTGTAGCCCATCAGCCTCAAGGTTGTGCGTGTTGTGGCTTCACAATGGATGTTTTTCCCTTTTCACTCCATTTTGTAAACCCTAGAAATGGTTGTGATGTGAAATTCCAGTAACTGAGCAGATTGTGAAATACTCAGACCAGCCCATCTGGCACCGAACAACTATATGCTATATGCTCAAAATTGCTTAAATCACCATTCTTTCCCATTCTGACATTCAATTTGGAGTTCAGGAGATTGTCTTGACCAGTACCACACCCCTAAATACATTGAAGCAACTGCCATGTGATTGGTTGATGATTGGGCATTTGCTAACTCTGGCTCCATTCCTGAGGGCAGAACATTAGAAGAAGCAATACGAATTAAAGTGAAATGAGTTTTGTGCTAATAAGTGAAAATGATCATCTCCTGCTGGGTTAATGGATGTTCAAATTGTGCCAGAGGTTCAGTTAAATTGGGATTTTACAGTATACCCGTCATTAGAATCCATGAATGTGAGAAGATAAGCTTTTGTCAGAACAATGACGGAGGTTATGGCTGGTGAGGATAAAGAGGAAAGAAACTCACTCAAAACATGCAAGAATTTGTTTGACAAAAGCACAATGTTGTGTTTTATTGTGAGTGTAAACAAATATAAGTTAACACTTTGCAGTTTGAATAATGTCCTGTATGAACAAAATGACGAGGTATTAAAAACATACAAAACAACATTGTTTCCACTGTTCGATATGCACCCGCGACTCTCTCTCTCTCTCACTCTACACACACACACACTTTCCAGCATCGCAATCTCAGATTATGTCCCTAAAGAATAGCGTATAAAGTAGTTTCGCATTACATTAATTAATTTGCTAAGTTATTTCTTTTTATATTCATGCACCGAACCATGACGCCCGCACCAGTTTGTTTCAAATACGAATACATGTACCGTTCCACATCTATTCTTCAGTGTACAAATAAGTACATGCATATTGCAGAAAGCACCAGTGACTGTTTTAAGGGGAACATAGGAATTAAGTTGTGCAGGCTATGGCTTTTTAAAGGGGATTTCACTTTTTTCATTTTAAATAGTGTGTAATGTTGCTGTTGGTGCATTTTTTTGTTATTTTTGATTTGATCAAGAACGTAAACATGCCAACGCTGTTTGTGTTTAACATTAGTAGCCAGTCAGTTGCTATTGATGCCAGTCAGATGCTATTGTGTAAAACAAACGTGTATAAAGTAAAAAAATGTAGCAAATTATCATTCAGAAACGTTTAGTAAGAGCCGTGTGTGGTTAGGTTTTGTTTGACTCTCTTCATTGCGGCTTTCTCGGTCTGATTCTGCCTGAAACTGATACTGCAGTTCGACACATATTTACATCTGGACCGGAGCTCATGACATGCCCGTTTCGCCCGTAAAGGTAATGGGCGTTAACCTTCCGGACAACGTGAGCGACAGTTTAGCCAATCACAACACACCGGGCCAAACTAACCAATTCTGAGCTCATGACGTGTTTCTTAGGGAGTGTTTTCATAGACTTAGGAAGTCATCCGCTCGTTCAGGGGACAGAGGAGAGCGCGGCTGACAATAAAGGTGAAGTTTATGAAAAATAAGACTTTTAATAAAAGAAAAAAACACGAATACATGTTATATTGCACCCCATAAATACAATGATGCAAAGAAAAAAAGCAGTAAACCCCCCCTTTAATAAACAGATAGTCTAGCATATACTACTTCGCTATGATGACTACGTTACTTTTCCATTGATTGCACTTGAGCAAACGTCACCAAACCAACCCTCGGCAATTTGATTGTACGCCTCTGTGATTTCCAGGCTTGGAATTGCTCACGTGTAAAAACTCATAGCCAATACCAGATAATCCTACACATGAAAATATCTGAGGCAAAGCTGCATAATCAGTGCTCAGTGCTTCCTTTGTTACTGCATACGGATCCACACCATTTATGAATGAAATTTTCGCATTGTACCTCTGTGTCTTGTTTTAATAGTCACTTCATAATCTGTTTCACTTTGTCTCTTCATGATTTGTGTAACATTATAAACAGAAATAAATATTTGTTTGTAAAACGAAATTCTCTGTATAAAACGCCACCTCAAAGATGGCGTCTCCGGGGAGGTCATGTGACATTACTTTGCCTGTGGGAACTATGTATACCACAAGATACACTGAGTAAAAACAGTTGTAAGTTGTTTGACGAGAGAACTAGGAATATGTAGTTTATTATATCTGGTCAGTGCAGCTTATTCTGTTGCATGTCTGAAAGCATCAACAGTCTAGTAAGCTTGCGATGCAAGGCGGACTGTTTTTGACAGATTACACATTCATATTAGGCTTCCATTAAATTTGCTTAGTCTGGTCATGTGTTGGACAGCTAATCTCCTGAATCTCCTCTTTAAATGCTTTTATTATTTCATAACTGTTTCTGCTGCAGATCACAAAAATATATGTAATCTTTTAATAATGAGATTAAAGA
Organism: Hybognathus amarus; assembly: GCA_030378365.1. Classification (NCBI taxonomy): domain Eukaryota; kingdom Metazoa; phylum Chordata; class Actinopteri; order Cypriniformes; family Leuciscidae; genus Hybognathus; species Hybognathus amarus. The sequence continues at coordinate 163,398 of JAQIUQ010001069.1, read as the reverse complement.
ATAATCCATGTCTGTTTGTGCTGCGTCTTCGCCACATGAAAACCTGTAATGCAGACACGAAAAACTTCAGATGGAATTTACAGCATTATTATTTTTTTAATCTAGAATGTTCATTTAAAATCAGGCTCTTTCCATGCCTGTGATCTGCTCTTGGGATCGCCCTTGGGAGAGTCTGTGAGCATGCATTTTAATCAGATACTATATAATATTTGTTAAACAGTTTAATTTAGTTAAATCCTGTCTAATCATGATTGACAGCATTGGGTTTGATACTTTCCACTTGATAAGCGATTTTCCTTTTTAAGATGGCTTTACGTTTATTTTTGCTTGATGGGATGACAGTCATCTTGCATAGTATTTTTCTGATGGCATGTGAAGTGACCAAACTTGTATCATTATTATTATTGTTTGAATTATTATTATTATGAGTAGTAGTTGTAATACTTTTAATAATTATAATAATAATTATTGTCATTAAGTGTTATTATTACTATTATGAGTAGTGGTAATAATTCTAATTCTCTTTTCTTTTAGATGTTTACAATATAGCCATGTTTTTGCAATAATTGATCATTCAAGATTAAAAAACAGCAACATTGCAGTAAGTTGTTGGTGTTGTTTTACATTTATTTTTCATCATTTTTATTTAAACATGATTTTAGAGGTGTTAAATTGGGATTATGAACATTGATGAATACAGTTTTGCTAAAAAATATATATTGTTTACTTAAGAAAAATATTGAGGATTTACAATATTCATATCAGAATTTACAATATGTCTTCCTCATTGGAGAATTGAACAGCCTGACTCCCATCAATTGTATAAAGGCAAGGCAATCAGATCCTGTGCATACACAGATTTGTCTGGTGTTGCGGGTCGTATGAGAAAAGCGTATCTTTTTGATAAATTTGTCTGCACATATTTGCTATTTTAGATCAGTAACTCCCATTATTAGCCATCAGAGGTTGTTCAGTGAACGTTGAGAACTCTTATAAATCATGTTTGTTTCACAGCTTCTCAGTCTCACATTAGCACACACGCACACACACACACTGCCAATGCCCTTGAGACGACCCCCTTAGATTCAGTGGCAAGTTTGAGCCTGCTGGCGTTGTGACAGAGTCAATCTATTATCTAGCACAGAAAGAGTGTGCGTTCCAGAGAGTGAATGGCTAATGTATGCGAGCGAAGGGAAAGGATCAAGAGTAGAAATGAATGAATTTACATTCTCGTTCCGAAGAACAAGAGATGGAATGCTGAACGTCCAACGTTTTATTTATCCTATATTTCACACCTCCACCGACCTCTTTTGTCTTCGTATTGTATTTACTTTATTAGGTGTTCAAGCACTTCAGTGCTGAAAACCTATTGTATTTGCTAAAAAGAAAAAAAAAATCCATAGGTGGCGCTATAACAACCAAAAGTACTAAATTGCCCATAACTCCAAGACCGTTTGAGCTAGAATCATCGATTTTACACCACTGTAATCCCTGGCTCAAGACGGACAAGATGTATATCTCGGATTTCCATTTGGAACTCTCTAGATCAATAATTATCGGAAAAAAGTTGAAACTTTGCATTTGTTTTGCTATAACAGGGTCGTTTACAAAAGGGAAGTGGCAAAATGCACCCAAAAGCCTATAAATCCTAAAGGAAAACTCAGAACTTCACAAAAATTGATGAGCATATGTGTCATAACATGCTGAAGAAGCATGTATAGTTTTATGGAGATCGAACCATAGGTGGCGCTATAACTGTTAAAAATCTTTAAAACCATGTATTTCCAATGGTAAATTGCCTGTATTGGCTGTAAATGGTGTTTTCCATCTATTATGTCAGTGGATAAATGTATATTAAATAAAATTGAATGCCTTTTGATGCTTTTGTGCCTAAAGGCCTGAACTGCTTGAACACTGCTAAATGCTGCTTGTTGTATTTATGTTCAGTCTCTTTAGTGGCGGGAATGTATTTGAGGCCAAACCAGGAATTGATGATTCCTGCATGAATGCTTTTATACCTCCACAGTAGGTGCTCAGATGCTTTCATAAAACCGAAAAAAAGATAGGCAGATGTTACCACAATTGAATTGCATGATGCCCTGAAGAAGCTCTTGTCTTGCAAGTCTCCAGCATGCCCGTGTTTTCATCTTTTTGCGGTTCTTCTCTCTGTGAGGTCATAAAGCCCAGTTTCCTTCTTTCAGCACATCTGGGTCACAGCTAAGAAGAATTGAAGAGTTCAGATGCAAAAGCCTCTAAATGCCATTTGAAATTTTCTTCTAAAATGACAATTTTTATCAAGCTTGTATATTTAAGTTCAGTAATTTCACTTAAATGACAATTAATAGGTAATCTTCATTGCCATTTAAGTAAAATTACTGAACTTAAATATACAAGCTTGATAAAAAAGATCATTTTAGAAGAAAATTTAAAATGGCATTTAGAGGCTTTTGCATCTGAACTCTTCAATTATTAAATTCACATGAGCATTTTACTGACACACTTAAAAAAAGAAATGAATACTTTTACTCAGCAAGGGTGACCAGAAAGATATTTATACTGTTACAAAATGTTACTATTTCAATAACTTCCTGTCCATCAAAGAATCCTGAAAAAAGTGTCATGGGTTGCACGAAAATATTAAGCACCACAACTGTTTCCAAATATTGATAATAATAAGAAATAGTTCTTAAGCATCAAATCAGCATATTAGATTGATTTCTGAAGAATCATGTGACACTGAAGACTGGAGTATTGATATTTAAAAAATATATACATTTCAGTATTGATTATAAAATATTGTTATTGTTGGGAATCTCTGGATTAGCTCTATTAGCACAGATACAGGGAATAAAATTTTAATAACTAATCATGAAACATGATCGGGAATCACCTATTATAAAATTACCCGTAAGGGAATAAGTTGCCAATGTTCTGTATGAGCGATTGAATGCAACGAACAATTCATACTTTGCACGTGACGTCACAAGTACTGGCTGGCGGGCAAGAATGTCGCTCTCTAGCAACGAAACCCACTAAACTAATCAATAACATCTGTGTGAAGCTGGCTCATTGCTGGTTTTATGTGTGTTTTTGTTTTAACTCTTGTTCGCAATAAAAGTGTCAATGAATGCCATTAGGAACAGACTTTCTGGCGCTCACTGGTGAATTACTAGACGCGAGTCAAATGTTAAAAGCTTTTGACCTGTAGAATTGAATGACTCCCAACTGACACAATCCAGATACCCAACATTATAATCATAATTTATCTTGTTTTAATTCCCATCTTGGATTTTTTTTTTAATTATTATTTTTTTTTGCATTTACGATTCTGGTCTAAATATGAAATCTAAGAAGACTGCATCACTTTGAAACCTGCCTTGGCCTTGGTAGTGTGCCTATAATACTATAAAATGTTCCCTAGGTAGGCAGCATACTAGAGTTTGGAACAGATCTTCAGAACATTGCACTCCTGGTTGGATCACAGTGTTTTGGAGAGATTATACAATGCTTGTGTGTAAATGCACTCTTCAACCCCTGTCTTGTAGTCCTCTCTGCATTTGTCACACAGACACATCTTAGTGATCTCAGACCTTTGAAGTGCATCAACGTCATTTGTGATTTAATCTGATGGTTTGCACTCACCATAAACGCTATAAAGTCATTAAATATTCAGAATATTAAGTGGCTGGTGGCTTAATGCGCCTAAAATTAAATGCACATCCATACAGAAATCGGAAGTGTTTGATAGATGACTCGCTGCGTGTGTTGTTTTATCCAGATGATTCGGTGAGATTGCAGATGATGAGGTTTGTACAGGCCGTGAGTGTAAAAATGATGGAATTTTGCTGATGGAGTCACAGAGAGCGATGAGAACATCGAGACCTCCATATTAATCGCATCTGTGTGTCCTTGTCTGATCTTGATCCGCATGAACTGCTTCCTGTTTCACTCAAGGACTCATTTTCAGCTGGTCAGACGTCACTAAGCAGTTTTGCCAATAATATTTCAGCATTATTCCCATCAAATTCATAGATAAATTGCAAGGATTCTTTTAAAGAAATATTATGGATATTTTCAAATGGGTTTACAGGATATACCACATCAGCTATATAGACAAAATATTGTCTGTCAGTTTGTATAAAGGAGATGGTTCAGTTAGGAGAGGGTTTGTTTTTCCTTGAATGAATGTAGAGGTTTTTTTTATTATTCATATTTTTTATTTTATTATTATATATCAATCCTTTTTATATCATGTATTTTTTTTTATTTTGTTATTATAAAATTTTCATTAATTACTTTTTATTTGCTAGTTTAGTTGTTTAATTACATTTTTAATCATTTTTGAGGTTAATTTAATCTATAACATAAATATATTTTTTATATATAAAAATTCTACATGATTCTACTTTGCATTTTTTCATAGACTTAAATCCTATTTTTAATTTGTGTACTTATTATTATTATTTTTTACTTAATTTCCATTTTCTATGCTGTTTTTGCATGTATATGGTACGCGTTTTCGCGTGCATATGAATACGTCACTTTTTTGGCGTATAATACACACAAACTCTACACCCCTCCCCCTAAACCTACCCCAGGGTTTTTCAGTGCGTAGCATTTGCACGCAAAAAATAAACATTTTTGGCGTATAAATGCCACGAGAAATGACATTCGTGGTATAGATTACGCATCTTCATGAGACTGTGTTGAATGAGACGCTTCGGTTATGGTAGGTTTAGGTCTGGGGTAGTGTTAGGGTTAGACCACTAGGGAGGCGCCTTCTGCCCCATATATATATGCGTCTCATTTGACGCTAAAGGGTGCCATGTGCGTTGGATGTCTACGCTTTGGCAAAAGCGTCGTATATAACGCCTTGGGAATGAGAAAGGGCTCGGCATTTTCAGGGAACAATTGAATTTCTCCCTAAAAGTTGAGAGGGAAGCCATAGTGGTCAACCGATATATTACCAATGCCAATATATTGGCCGATATTTGGATTTTTTTAATTACTCGCGTTGGCCAAGCTTTTCTGCTTGGCCTACATGTTGTAAACAGGACTTTGATGGAGACTGAGCATGCATTTTAATTGTTATCTTCTATTTTCATTTTGAGTGCATTGACTGGTGACACTGAGATACTCTTTATATGAGTTCTTCCGGGTTATTCATCTTCATTTTTCCTCAGTTTCCCTCAAACTAATCTCCACTAATCACTGACTGACCAATTCTGCATTTACTGTAATGGGGTTGATTGATGGGACGCTTCAGAGGCCCATTTTCAATACTGACCTCCTTATAATCAGTGTGTGAGGCGTATACATTAGAGTGCTTTACTTTGACATCCACTTAGCACTGTGGTTTCTAAGATCAATTCCAATACACGCACTAGCCTTTCAGAGCCCTTTCTTGCCCCTCAGGCCTACTGTTAATCTCTTCTCATTTTCTGTCTGTTTGTATCTGGCCAGGAAAGCTCAATATGGTCAGATCAACTGTCCTGTTGTCTTCCTGTTTACCATCTCTTGATTTATTTGATCTCACTCTCTCAGACCTTCCCTCCCAGCACAACAATCAATGACATTTGGTTGTTTAAAGTGATATACTGCAATACATTTATAGTGTTTGTTATATGGTAAATGAAAAAAAAGCATTAAAAGGGTCAAAACTGTATTTTTCTGCTTATTAAATGCAAAAGACATATTCAATTATTTATTTATCACAAAAAAAGAATGGTCATGAAATAGTTTTGTCTTTTTTCTTTTGGTTTGGGTTGAATTCGCCTCTTATCCCTGTGTTGTATGTAGCAGTAGCTGTGAAATATGATCTGGGGTACGGCAGGTCTTTGTAACCTCCTGCTTTTCACCTGTGCGTAATGAAACCCAGAATACCTCGGCCACAGGAGCAGCAGGTCACCTGCTAAGAGCAGCGATTTTAATCTGTGAGCCCTGCAGAGAGGCCAGAGGATGCAGCCAATACACTCCGAACTCATTAATATAAATGCAGGAGTGAGCCAGAGCCCAGAGGAACGCCTCTCTGTGGAATATTTAAACTCTGTGTTCATTGCTCTTTTCACCAATGATTTATTTTCCAAATGCATTGATGCACTTTGATGCCACCAAATGTTGCCTGCATGATCTGCCACTTTATGTAGAATCAAATGCTTTTAAACAAGAACCACATTTTATGTCAGCTAAATTATGTGATTTGATGTAGATGTTTTGGTAGCAAAATGTATTTAAAAAGGTTCTCCAAAGCTTTGTTTTACTTTGGTTGAGGGAACCTGACTGAAGACATGTCTAGAATTTTAAGATCTTTTTAGGCCCCATCCACACTACTGCGTTTTCGTTTAAAAACTGAGAATTAAAACGAATACGACTCTCCGTCCACACCAGCGGTTTATCTGCGTATTAGAAATGATCTCCGTCCACGACTGAAAACGATGATCACGTGACCATTCACCAACACTGGGCATGCGCGTGCCGGTGTAAACAGTGGCTGACGAATCAGGGAAGGATACGTCATGACTGATGACACCCAATCATGCATGAGCCGAGCGTCAGCCTCTGCGTCAGCGTTTCTGAAGTCCTCCGTTTTGTCTCGTCTACACTAAAACGCCTGCCGGAGATTCAAAACGCAAAACGGAGCTGCAGCGTTTCTAAACTTCTCCGTTTTAGGTCTTCGTTTTTCCGTTTTAGTCTGGATGGGAGGTGCAAACGTAGCAAAAGGTCTCCGTTTTTAAACGAAAACGCAGTAGTGTGGACGGGGCCTTTGAAGAAGCCTATGGCCATGTCCACACTAATACGTTTTCGTTTTGAAGACGTAATATTTTCTCTCCGCTTTGGCCTTCCGATCCACACTGAGAGACGGCGTTTTAAGTCAACGAAAACGTCTCTTTGGAAAACAGCTCTCCAAAGTGGAAAAATTTGAAAACGCCGTTTTTGCGTTGGTTTACCAGCGCGCGCCAAAGAGCGTTCACAGCCGAGGAGAGCACGTTCTTGTCAGGGCAGTGGAAAGACAAAAGTGACGTTATATGGGAATGGGAAAAACCCTCCCAAATCAGCGTTGGTTGAACATTATATACATATGTTTCTTGCTACTATTAGGCAAACAGGTCAGATCCTTCAGTACTACAGGTAGCCTTAAAAAAATTGGGTAATTAGGTTTTTTCATCTTCATGTAAACCACAATGATTTCCCTTATGTGTTAATATTTTTCCTTGTTATAATGTATGATATGCAAAAATGAAAACTGCTGCATCTGTGTTGATGAGAGAATCAATATGCGCGTCGTGCACCCGCTATTATGGCCAAGCAGTCGCGCTTAAAATAGCATTAAAACAACGCGCAACGCGCCACTGACTTTAGACCAGGATTTTTCTGGTCAGTGGCGCCATTGTTTTCTGGAAGTGTAAAATAGCACCTGGGAATGTTTGCGCCGACACACACCTCCTTTTGCGCCGATCCGCCCAGGGAGCGCAAGTTCATTTCCTAGTTTACCGACGTGCGTCTTTGGAGGAAAAAAGCCCGCTTTGCGCGCGAGCAAAATAGGAATGAGACATGCGTTAGTGTATAAAGTCATTTGCGCTGGGTGCAAGATAGAGCCCAATATGTGCTATTTTTCATAGCACAGTACTGCAAAGATGACAGATACTGTACTCACATTTGCTGTCCTGCGGCAAAACAGGAGAGCAGTTGCATTTTAGACCAAACATGGTGACTGAATGCGACCTGGACGCATCAGTGATGGTGAAATATTTTGCTAAATAAAATTATCCTGTTATTGTGCGATAACATTATTTTTATTTTCCCATCTGTATCATCTCAGTGAGCTTTTGAGAAATTTCACGCATGCGCAGTAAAGTGAATTTAGAAGTTTCTCATCCACACTGAAATGTCAGAAAACGCCTGAAAACGCTAGTGTGGACGGAGAGCGTTTTAAACGAAAACCCCATTTTCAAATCTATCCAGATTAATGTGGACGTAGCCTATAATTATATATTCAAACCCATAATTACATTGGCTATGTCCAGTCTTTCAATAAATAAACCGTTTTTTTTTGTGTGAGAAAAAGTACCTCGTATTAAATAAGTTTCAGACAGTCTTCCAAGGCGTAATAACATTGTGTATAATCAAAGAGAACAAATTTAAGTTTTTAAGCTTTACCCATGCAAATATTAGCAATGCATTAGTGACTATAATGACTATTTCTAAATAGATATTTGGTCATAAGAAAAGATATGCTTAGTTGACATTTATAAATAATTTAACTCCACTTACTCCGATGCCATTTTTATTCTTTCCACCAATCACCGAACCACTCGGACAGCAAAGCTTAACCAGTCCTACAAACGCAGATACTGGTTGCTTGATGTCACTTATTCATAAATCTAGTCAGAATTAGTTTAGGCAAATTAATCAGAAGCTAAACCAATAGCCGCTTTCCGACCAAGTAGTTACAGAAACTTAGTTATAGGAACTGTCCACTTCTAAACAGTTCTAAGAACTACTCTCCCCAAACTCGGTTTTGCTGCTTGCGTTCGCACTGGCAAAGTGGCCATAGGAACTGGTACGAGGGGTAACGCAAGCATGGCGACAAGTCTTTATAGCGTCATCACTAGACGTAGCACGGCCACATACAACAACAACAAACCAGCATGGAGGAGGCTATTGCAATGTTCCTGTTCTGCCTTGCCAGGACCTTAATAACGGAGAACGACGGCGGCGTTAAAGATTATGCTTGAGTTCTGTACAAAGAAATACAGAAAACGAAGGCTCCAGCGTAATATGATATTAAGTAATATGATGGAAGAAGATAAAAGAGCAGAGCGCAGGAGGCAAACAAAATGACGGGTAAGTTTAGCTAGCATTAGCAATTAGCTGCTTGAATGCGTTATGTTTGTCTTAATCCTTCGTTGTAATGTTTTGCAAAAACACAGCGTATGGCAGACAGCGCGCTACAAGTTCCGTGTTGACAGTGGGCATGACTTATAAGTTGAACCAATCAACGTAGACCTAGGGAAAGGGAACTAAAAAGTCCTCGCTCTAGACTAGGTACTGAAAGAGTTATAGGAACTACGGTCTGAGGAACTAAAAAATCCCCAATTTAAGTTCGGTCGGAACACGAAGAAAAAATGGTTATAGGAGCGTTAGGTTCTAGGAACTGCAAAAGTCCCTCCGGTTGGAAAGCGGCTATAGTGTGCGGAAGCCTGTTGCTGCTGCCTAACAGTGGCGTTGTGAAAAGAGCCATTGAGAAGATTAAGGGTCTAAAACGCTCCATCTGATTCCTGCAAATCAACAGCTGGATTAAATAATGGCACCATCCTCTCCAAATATTCACTTCAGCTCCCACTCGCACAAATATTAGTCTGTGATGTGTTGGCACCCTGAGGCTTAGTTGAATTGTGTTGTAATTTAACCCGCATGAGGTAGAGAGTGTTTCTCTCTCGTATTGATCAGTAGATGATGGTTTACACCATTAGTAAAGCACTAAAGGGATGCAAAGAAAACAACAGCTATCTACAGAGACGGCAACTGTGCCCTGAAAAAGTCATCTTCAATAAATATAATGCAGTATAATATAAATCCACACACAAAATATGGCTGGTCTCACTGCAATAAGTATTAAAATACTTATAAATAATAATAATAATAATAATGCATTTTATTTAAAGGTGCTATATGTAACTTTTCTTCTAAAATTATATCCTTTTTTTATTGCCTGTGTGTGAAGGGGTTGTAATCACACATTACAATGATCCACTTGTCGGGTTTTGCTGTTACCTCTGAAGGCCAGTATTCCTATTTCTATGTGAAGTCTCCGGGTTGGATTTTCTGCGAAATCCATCGGATGTGACGTGCATGTGCGCTCCAAGCCTCTCTCCTTTTTATATACAGTCTATGCATGACGGCACTGAAGCTGACAACATGGAGTCTGATAACACCCAAAACAACCTGCCTCTAGATCTACTGTCTAACATACACTCATCCTACTACTATCATATTGTTTATAATACTCATTTCCAGACACTTTCAGTACAGTAATGTCACTTCCTACAATCTTACTGTTACACTGAAATTGTTCAGTCTAGTTCACTAACCGTTTTCATTATCATATTATACATTCATCTATGTTGACATTGCTGATTTTGAAAGATACACAAATAGTTAGTGAAATGCCTTATGCTAGATAACACCCATAGACTGTAAAAAAGGATAACACCACATGATGGCTAAATGCAGTCAATGTAACGTTATTCATGGTACGAGCATGGAGCATTAGTTCAGTGTCAAGCTGATAAAAGTGGCCTATTATTGTAACGTTGCCAGTGGGAGTTTACATGAGTTTCCAGCATATTGTGTGATGCTTTCTCCGGTATGTTGAAAGTTTCAGTGTGAGCATGTACCATGAGTGCTCGCTCTTGTGTTCGAGCAGGAGCGCTCTTGTAAAAATTGGTTGCAATCTGAAACATCACCAATAGAGGCTGCTAAAAATACATATAGCACCTTTAATGGCGCCTTTTTTAACACCCAAGGTCACCTCACAAGCAATGTTACAGGTCACGACACAAGGCAAAACTCACAACAAACAAGTTGCTTACAGATCAAGTGCAGTAAACTCTCAATATAACATCTTATAAAAAAAGCCTGTATAAAAAGATAATAAGATATGTCTTAAAACACGTTTTAAAAGTCAACAAGCACTTACTATTGCGAAAATCAATGGGAAGAGAGTTCCGTAGGCGGGGGCAGCATAACTAAAAGATCTGACACCCATGGTAGTAAGTCAGAATTCAAGGTACCACAAGAGAAATTGAAGATGAAGATCTAAGAGCACATGAAGGAATGTAAACATGGAGAAGTTGAGTGAGGTATTGGGGTGCAAGATTATGAAGTAAGTAAAGTAGAGTGCCTTATAAGTAAGTAGCAAGATTTTGAATTCAACTCTTGTACTTTACTGGAAGCCAGTGCAATTGCTGAAGAACTGGAGAAATGTGCTCAGTTTAATGTGTTCTAGAGAAGCTTATGTAGCAGTTTGGAAGGAATACCTGTGAGAAAAGCATTACATTAGTCAATACATGAAGTGACTAGTGTGTGAATAAGAACAGCAGTATTTGAAAGAAAGGGACGGAGAAGGTTAATATTACGCAAGTGGAGGTATGCAATCCATGTGATATTATTAATTTGAGCTTCTTCAAAGGATAGTATGCCATCCATGATGACACCCAAACTTTTAACTTGTGATGAAGGACAGATTGTAGGATTGTCAATGTACAAAGAAAAACAATTAGATTTAAACACATCAGATCTAGTGCCAACAAGCAGATCCTTAGTTTTGTTGCTATTCACCTTCAAAAAGCTAGCCGAAAGCCAATCTTTAATTTCAGCTAAACAGCTGGACAAAGACGGTGGAAGAAAGAACTGGTGGGTTTGGCAGACAGGTAAAGTTGGGTGTCATCCAAATAACAGTGAAAATTAAAACCATATTTCCTCAAAATATAACCAAGGGAGCATATAAATTATGAAAGAAGCGGGCCCAAAACCGAACCCTGGGGAACACCAGTGGTGACTGTAGATATTCTTGATCTAAAACTTTTTAATTGAATACACTGGTAAATGACAACTGATTTGTGTTTAAGCTGGCATTTTAAATGTTAGCCTTTTATAATACCAGTTGCTAACATGTACTATAATATTGGTGTGAAATGAACTTACTGAAGCTACTGGAAGTGTTTTTGGGACTGTGTGTGTTCTTGTGACATCAGCCGAGTCTTGTAGTGTTTCCTTTTGACATGGATGAGAAAGTTAGCTGATAGCTTTCTTCAGATATTATATACCTCAATTATACATACTGAACTTGCTTTGGTACCCTGCTATAATCAAAGCAAAGTAGTGAAAAACCAAACGAGTCACTCATTATTGAGTCTGTTGGGTGCTGCTGACCAATGTAAAAGCTGAATGTGTTTTCCTGCAGCTTAAGCTCAGGTGCAATTTGTGCAATGCATTGATTGAATGCAGAATTTTCACACTATTACCAACATAAACACTGAAAGAGTTCCAGATGAAAGAAAAGAGGAAGACAAAACACTGGAAATGAACAGAGTAGTAATTGGTTGCAAATCCAAATGAAACCATTAGTGTCTGAAATGACCACACACACATCCTGAAACATCCTGTTCATGAATCTCATTACCAAGAATGAAATGGACGCTCTTTAAGAGTTTTAAAGCCTACATGATAACAGGAGAAACAGGAGCTTGATAAAGCGGCACTTGCATATGTGTGTGTATAAGAGGAATAAAACCGCAAAAGCATCTCTGTTAGCTAAACGGAGCCATCATCAACTAGGGCAGGAGTATTTCTGGCTGTGTGTGTGTGTGTGTGCGTGTGTGAGTTGGTTTGCACTGATGCACCGCACTAATAGATCACACTGCAGGAGCTCCAGAGAAAGACAGACAGAGACATTTGGCTTCATTCGCTCACTCGCTTCGTCTCTAATGAGGGCAAGTTTCATCACACACCTTGTTTAATCAAACCCGAGAAATTAATAAGAGCGATTAGAATATTGGCAGCAGTGTGTGTGCAGGGAGAAATAGGAACATGAGCAGTACAGAGTGCATTTAATCATTATTCTCATAATATAGCATGCATATTTCACAATCTGATCTAGAGTGTGTGTTTGTGTGAGCATAATATTTGTTAAGGGAATGTAATTTACCTTGTCAAAAGTGAATTTTTATAGTATACCTAGCTTAGTATAGTATATCAAGACTGTTTGTTGGAAAGCTGTTTCATACTATACATAACAACTGCTCTCTCTGGCTCAGCAGCACCAGCACAGATTTGAATGTTCGCTGTGATCAAACTTGTCAGTTCATGTGTGAAAATGATTCTTCATGCTCCTTCCAACCATTTTTTCACAATTTGAGCCTGATGAATTTTGACTTTGTCATCTTGATGGAATATAGTCATGATGTGTCTTCCCAACGTGATCTCAATGAGAATACGTATGCATGTGTACGTAAAGTGTCGTTCTTATTATACGTATGTATAATTACGTTTTATATGCGCAGAAACGTATAATACAGATGTATTTACAGTATTAAAACGTAAAATATTTACGTATTGACAGCACAAAAACGTCATTTATTTACGTATGAACAAATCCACCGACGTACACATTTGTACGTATGATGTATCACAATTTATTCATATTAATATCGTAGCATTATGTTTTGACCCTATTGCATTCCACGGTCTTATTAATTAAGTTTTTAGTCGCATTTATTGATATAATACTCATAAATATTAACATTTTGCTCGTTTCGCCTGCATGGTGTTAAACAATACAATATAAAACCTTAAAAATACATTCTTTAACGTTACTCGTTTAACCGTTTTGTAATAGTTTATTTACCTTGAGACACATAAAGCGTTTTCTCCTATAAAAAACACAACAAAATTCACAAAAGACATCAATTTTATTAGGTTGATGTAATCCAAATCTTTAGAATCCATAGTTGTATGCAAGAAACAACTCCTAATTCAGCCTCTTATCCTGTCGTGATCTTCGTCTCCTCCATTCTCAGCAGTGACCGTACATGTCAAACGCGGGGCTGGTTATGAATTCAAATTCAAAAAATGCGCCCTTGAGAAGCGATACGTCATATTTTACGGCAGTGATATCAAACGTTCATTGGCTCTTCCCTGCTTCGTCACAGATTGCGACATGAAGGACTGTGAGACGGTTGGTTAATCATTTGAAATGGAGAAGCGCGAACCGAAGCCGGATTAACATTTTCATTGATTATAATTTCATTTCTGCTCCGTACTTCATACAAAACTATTACAATACTGCCAGAGAAGACTGCGACTGCAACGCATCATCATGTGAACGGCTTTTGGTATCGGTTTTGACATTTTCGCAATAAATAAATTATTGTGATTATACTTGTTTGTTAGTTATGTTTTTCTTTATAATTGTAGTTTGTTATATGTTAGTTTTAAGGAATTGTTATGGGTAGGTTTAGGGGTAGGAGTAGGATTGGTGGCTCAAAATAGATTTTAATGCTAACGTTATATTGTTAATAAAACTGCCCTTTCCCAACACCGTTTTATCCTTTTTTTATATTATGTATAAAATGGGTATGTTTAGGTTTGGGATTAGGGTTACGGGATCTTACATTTATCTATAAAATGGTAAAAAGGGAAATTATACAGATATCTGTATGATATAGAATATACGTAAACAGTTTACGTTTTTTAGCTGTAAAAACGTAATAATGTTACGTTTAAATGTTGCAGATACGTCCATATTATACGTTTCAGCATCTATCAAAACGTACTAAAAAGTATGTTTTCTATCTTTGCAAAAACGTAAAATACCTACGTATTAACAATGAGACCAGGCTTGGTCTCCCTACATGGTTGTTTAAGATAATGAAACGTCTCGGTTACAGTGAGTGTAGCCCACAAGCGTTAACGTCAGAAGTGTGGACGGAGATTGGGGGTTTCGCATAGAAAGCCAATCCTCTTCGAGTATTTAACAACGAGCCAATGGCATGCGAATGCCTTGGGGCTGCGGAATTTGCATAGCGTACTCCGCCCCACCCTGTGGGTATAAAAAGGAGGAAGTAACGCAACCGCAGTATGTCTTCGCTGAGGAGCCAAGACTGAACTAGGCGTCTACCCAGCGGTACAGCAGAAGTGGCAAGGAGACGTAACGTCTCCGTTCCCTACTCAGGGAACGAGGGTTACACTAGTAACCGAGACGTTCCCTATCGTAGTCACTTCGAGTTACGTCAGAAGTGACGGAGATTGGGGGTCAGTGCCATCACGCCAACTTCAAGCTGTCTTCCAGTGCCCTGCGAAAGACTGGACTCCTGCAAAATGACATAACCAGGAGCTCCTTCTTTAACACAGGAATACCAAGGTACACTGGGAAGCATATCCCGGGAGGAACATGCTACCAATGCCTACCGAAGGAGGACTTATGAACGCATGTGGCCACATAGGGACTACACATGGGGATCACTGGAGCGCCAACCGCAGGTGGCAAGAACTTAGCTCCAGGGGTGGCAGATGGCTTGCCAAGGGAAGACACATGCTCAGAGAGGCTTACAGTGGATAATACACATGAGACAGTTACCGTAGGGAACCGTGCACATGGATGCACCTAGCCGGCACCATAGCAACACGCAGTGGTGCCCGCATCATGAGTGCTGGAGGACTCAGGGCTTCATGGAAGACTCAACTGAGAAATAACGCACTTATCCAGTCAGAGAGTGGAATGGCGAGCAAGCGAAGACACTAAGCGGGTCCAGTACTGGCGGAAGCGAGTACGTGAGAGGACACCGGCTCAATTCGCAGATTATAAAATCTGGCGAAGGTGTTAGGTGTCGCCCAGCCTGCAGCTCTGCAGATGTCTGTTAGCGAGGCGCCATGCGCTAGAGCCCAAGAGGAAGCCACACTCCGAGTGGAGTGGGCCGTCACACCAAGGGGGCACGGTCGGCCTTGCTGCTGGTAAGACAAAACAATGGCATCCACTAACCAGTGGGACAGCCGTTGCTTTGAGAGAGCCCTTCCCTTCTGGCTCCCCCCATGACAGACAAAGAGCTGTTCTGAGGTCCTGAAACACTGCGTTCTGTCAACGTAAGTGCGGAGAGCACGTACTGGACAGAGCAGTGTCAAGGCTGGGTCTGCCTCCTCCAGGGGCAGCGCTTGCAGGGTCACCACCTGGTCCCGGAAGGGAGTGGTGGGAACCTTGGGCACATATCCCGGCCGGGGTCTCAAGACTACGTGAGAGTAAGCCGGCCCGAACTCCAGGCACGCTTCGTCAACGGAAAATGCCTGCAGGTCCCCTACCCTCTTGATGGAGGCCAGTGCAACCAGGAGTGCTGTCTTCATAGACAGAAACTTTAACTCTACCGATTGCAAAGGCTCAAAGGGAGGCCTCTGCAGAGCACTTAGAACTACTGCGAGGTCCCAAGAGGGAACGAGGGGAGAGCGAGGCGGATTTAGTCGCCTCGCTCCCCTCAGGAACCTGATGACCAGGTCGTGCTTGCCGAGGGACTTACCTTCCACTGCAACATGAGAGGCGGCAATGGCCGCGACGTAAACTTTAAGGGTGGAGGGCGACAGCCTACGCTCCAACCCTTCCTGCAGGAACGACAGCACGACTCTGATCGGACATATCGGGGGTCTTCTCGCGAGAAGAGCACCAATTGACGAGAGGTTCCACTTCAACGCATAGAGGCGTCTGGTAGATGACGCCCTAGCGGAAGTGATGGTTGCCGCCACCGCAGGTGGCAGCGAACTCAAACCTGCCTCGTCCCGTCCAGGAGCCACACGTGCAGCCTCCACAGATCGGGACGAGGGTGCCACAGAGTGCCCCGTCTCTGAGTGAGTAAGTCTTGCCTCAGAGGGATAGGCCAAGGAGGTGCTGTCGCGAGGAGCATGAGTTCGGAGAACCACGTCTTGGTGGGCCAATAAGGGGCTACCAGCAAGACCTGCTCCTCGTCCTCCTTGATCTTGCACAACACCCGTGCAAGGAGGCTCACTGGGGGAAACGCGTATTTGCGTGGGCCCCGCGGCCAGCTGTGCGCCAGCGCATCTGTGCCGAGCGTGCCCTCGGACAGGGAATAAAACTGGGCGCAGTGGGATGAGTCCCGAGAGGCGAACAGGTCTATCTGTGCCTCCCCGAACTGGTCCCAACTTAGCTGGACCGTCTGGGGATGGAGTCTCCATTCGCCGGAGATAGGGCGGACCCGTGACAGCTCGTCGGCTGCTAGGTTCCGGACTCCTGGAATGTACACAGCACGAAGGGACCTCAGGTGCTTCTGACTCCATATCAAGAGGTGGCGGGCGAGCTGCGACATCCGGCGTGAGCGTAGACCACCCTGGTGGTTGATGTACGCCACTGTAGCGGTATTGTCTGAACGGACAAGTACGTGTTGACCCCTGAGCAGTGCTCGGAAGCGGTGCAGGGCCAGGCGTACTGCCAACAGCTCGAGGCAATTGATGTGCATGAGGCGCTGGGGTCCTGTCCAGGACCCCGCGGCTGCATGCCCATTGCACATGGCACCCCATCCCGTGGTAGACGCATCCGTGGAGACAACAAGATGCCTGGAAACTCGCTGAAGCGGAACACCAGTCCGTAAGAAGCTGAGGTTCGACCACGGGAAGAAGGTTCGGCGGCACGCTGGAGTCACTGGAACTCGGAGCGAGCCGCGATGCCATGCCCACCTCGGGACTCGATCGCGAAGCCACAGCTGAAGCGGTCTCATATGAAGCAGTCCAAGCGGCGTAGTCGCGGCTGCGGATGCCATATGCCCCAGGAGCCTCTGAAAAAGTTTCAGTGGGACCGCGCTCTTGCCCTCGAACTGTCGAAGACAAGTCAGCAGTGAGTGTGCGCGCTCGCTCGTAAGCTGCGCGGACATGGCGACCGAGTCTATCTCCACGCCGAGAAAAGAGATCCTCTGCACGGGGCAAAGTTTGCTCTTCTCCCGGTTGACCCGAAGGCCCAAACGGGCTAGGTGCCGGAGCACCAGGTCTCTGTGTTCGCAGAGCCGCTCTCGAGAGTGTGCTAGAAGTAGCCAGTCGTCGAGGTAATTCAGGATGCGAACCCCGTGTTCGCGAAGGGGAACAAGGGCTGCCTCGACGATCTTCGTGAAGACGCGAGGGGACAGAGCTGACCCGAATGGGAGAACTGCGTATTGATATGCCTGGCCTTCGAAAGAGAACCGAAGAAACGGTCTGTGTCGAGGCAATATGGAGACATGAAAGTACCGCGTCCTTCAGGTCGATCGCTGCAAACCAATCCTGTGGCTGCACGCATTCGAAAATGCGTTTGGCCGTGAGCATCTTGAACGGCATCCGATGAAGGGTGCGGTTCAAGACGCGTGAGATCCAGGATCGGTCGTAACCCACCGGCTCTTTTTGGGGACGATGAAGTAAGGGCTGTAGAAGCCGGACCTCACCTCGGCTGGAGGGACTGTCTCGATTGCACCCTTCGCCAGCAGGGTCGCAATCTCCGCTCTCATGACCGGGGCATTGCCACCGACCAAAGTCGAGCGAACTCCCCTGAAACGGGGAGGAGACCGTGCGAACTGAATCGCATAGCCGAATCTGATCGTTCTGATGACCCAGCGGGACAGGTCGGGGAGCTCTAACCATGCTCCCAGGAACTGAACCAGCGGGGTCATGCGAGATACAGACGTCCCCCGGAGGGGCAGCGAGGCAGAGCGACAGGCATGCGCCCAGGGGTTAACCCGGGCGGGTGCGTAGTCGAGCTCTGCTCCTCGACAGTCGAGACCAGGGAAGGACCAGCGTTCCACGGGGGTCTGTTCTGTCGAGGGTCTGGCGACTGTGTGCTCAGTGATGATGTCAAGTCTTTCTTTAACCATTTTAGGGTGCTGCTCACCCGTGGGTGAGCAGCGGGAGAACAAAAAGATTCTCCCCCGGCCCTCCACCGGGGGAAGGAGGGGGCCTGCTACCACCTCCCGAGAAAGACTCGACGCCAACACTGAGCAGCCCGTCTCAGGAACGCCGCTCGGCCTGGCGTTTAGCGGGGCGCGGATCCTGAGGGGGCTGTGACGCTCCTCTGCGGTCACCTCGACGACGCGGCCTGGGTGAAGGCTGCTGCTGTGGCCGCGTCGGAGGGAGGGGGGCCGCTGGGAGGGCGTCCTCGGCGGCGAGCAGGCTGAGGCGGCTGTGCCGACGGCTGGGTGGAGGCAGCAGCTGGCCGTCGGGGCAGGATGTGTTTAATCGCCTCGGTCTGCTTCTGAGCGGTCGAGAACTGCTGGGCAAAGTCCTCAACCGCACCGCCGAAAAGGCCAACCTGGGAAAGCGGGGCATCAAGCAGACGAGTCCGCTCGGCTTCGCGCACTTCCGCCAGGTTAAGCCATAGGTGGCGCTCCTGGACCACGCTAGTGGCCATCACCTGACCCAGGGAGCGAGCGGCCACTTTTGGTCGCCCGGAGAGCGAGGTCAGTGGCGGCTCGAAGTTCGTCAAACGAACCCTGGTCAGTCCCGCCTCGGACATGTCTCTGAGCAGTTTGGCTTGGAAAACCTGCAAAGTGCTCATCGCATGTAGGGCGGAGGCTGCCTGTCCTGCTGCACTATAGGCGCGCGCCGCCATCGACGACGAGAACCTACAGGCTTTGGACGGGTGCTTGGGAGGCCCCCGGGAGGAGGCGCTCTGCGGACACAGTTGCATCGCAACAGAGCGCTCCACCGGAGGCAACCCCGCATACCCACGGGCAGCCGCGTCCACGAGGGGGAAAGGCGGGGGCTGACGGTCGGACACGGGAGGTCAAAGGAGCCTGCCATGTCTTCGTCAGCTCCGCATGCAACTCGGGGAAGAATGGTATTGGGGTTGGCTGTGGCCTTGCGGCGGCAGCTTTGCCCAAAAACCATTCATCCATCCGCTGAGTGATCGGGGTGGGGCGGAGGGTTCCACTCCAACCCAATACTCACAGCGGCCCGAGAAAGCATGGCCGTCATCTCAGGATCAGACACAGGCGGCGCCGGCACTCCCGAGGGAGGCAACGCCGCCGTATCTTCACCCGAGGAATCGAGCCCACCTTGTGATGCTGTGATCGACATCACATCATCCTCTGGAGCGCCGAGCGAAGCAGAGGGTGCCTGCGAGGAGGCAGACGTCTGCAACGCCCCAGCGCTCGCTGGCTGCAACACTGTTGCGGTGGGTGTGGCCCGAGGAACTAGCGTCGGGGTATTATGCCACACTGTCACCGACAGATCACCCTGGCCGCGAACCAACGAGCTTCCCCGGGAAGAGGAAGCAGATCGGGTAACGGTGGCGGGGACTCTCACAGTAAGATCATTGAGTCTCGATCTCAGTGTTGAGATGGTCATATTCCCACAAAAGGAACATGACTCATCCACGAGGGCTGCTTTTGCATGACGAAGACCCAGACATACAACGCAGCGATCGTGACCATCAGAGGAGGACAGAAATCGACCACATCCAGAAGAACACGGGCGATTCATCTTTAAAAAGACGTGCCACGTGCAGCTCTTTTAGGAGAGGAGGAAATTCACTCTGCAGCGCTGAGGCGACCAGGGAGAAACGCAAAGTCTGGCAGACCACTGCACAGATCGCAGGCAATGCAGAATCCCGCTGGGTACCGCCGTCACACCAACACTGGAGAGGACGCTCGTCTCGAAGAGGCTTTGATCAGTGATAATGGCTTGTGGAGTGAAGAATGCTCTTGGCTCCGAAGCGAAAACATACTGCGGTTGCGTCACTTCCTCCTTTTTATACCCACAGGGTGGGGCGGAGTACGCTATGCAAATTCCGCAGCCCCAAGGCATTCGCATGCCATTGGCTCGTTGTTAAATACTCGAAGAGGATTGGCTTTCTATGCGAAACCCCCAATCTCCGTCACTTCTGACGTAACTCGAAGTGACTACGATAAGGGAACTACACACTCCATCAGTTAGGGTTAGAAAAACTGTAGCCGAACATATATACAGTATCATGCTAGAAACATAATAATCGCTGCAATAATGATCCAATTATAGACTCTTAAGCATTTGCCCATTCAAATCCAAAAAGTGAATATCTGACCATGTTGCACTACATGAATCCCCCCAAGCCCAGTCAGGGAAAGAATCCATCACTGATTGTGTGGAGTGTTTTCTGAATACCAATTCCAGCCGCCTTCTCCTCTTCTTTCAACTGACTGCAAAAAAAAAAAAAAATCCATCCAGCAGCAATCTAATATCCTCTTTTGAGTAAATAAGGGGGAATGTTATGGCTTTGTGGTTGTGTTTTTCAAGTGATGTTTCCTCAAGCAGCCGCTCTCAGAGTGAGCTGAGGTGCATTTTGGGTCATTTAATCATAAAAAAAACTACTTGGCTCGGTCATACGATGAGAGCACACTGCACTCAAACACAAAATCCCATAATGCAATGCACTTTTGACTTTTAAACTGTTCATAACACATTTCTTTTTCATTCTTTCCATATTTGTGAAAATGTGAAGGAAGAGAAAATGTATTGTTCTGTAGTGGGTTTTGGATTAATCTGGATCACATTTTCTCCTCTAAGCGTTTTGTAATAATTAGTTTCCCTGACGATTAAGATCCACTGTATCTGTTTCCAGTTTTACACACAAGCACTGGCTGTTGTTTTCAGACCCAGACCACAAGACTGCCAAGTTAATGAAGCAAAAATTCTGCTTCAGCCCAACTGAGAGCTCCATTACATCCTGGAGCTGCATTTAAGAAGTCTCGGACAAAAGAGATGGGAAAAGAATGAACGATCAAACGAGAGCAGGGAGGCTGGTGAGGGAATCTGGGGCTACAGCAAACGAATGTGCTAACCTCTGACTGATGATTAAATTAATATTTGTCTGATCTGGAAAAAGAAAAATGGGGCTCTCTCGGTTGAAGTTTAATGCAGGGAGCTTTTGATTAGCATTGGCAGACAGGACACATTCTGCATTTATATTTAGTTTGTTTAGTTTAGTTAATTCAAATTTCCCAAGAAACAGATGTGTTTTCAGAAGTTCTCTAACAAACCAACCATCTGAATTATGACTATACACACAGTAACTGTTCATATCACTAATAAAATCTGTAAAATTTATTTATTAATTTATCAAATATACTTTATTAAAACATAAGGTCTGTTAAGGCCTGTTCACATATCGTATCAAGTTCGTTATTTCAAATGTGGGACCATTCGGGAACGTTGGGGAACGTTCTGTGTTTGCTGGGTATTGCACTATCAATAGGGTGACCACACGTCCAGTTTTTTTCCGGGATAGTCCTGTATTTCAACTCTAATTTTAGATTCCTGACTTATTATAAAAAAAAATCATGTTTTGTACCGTATTTCATCGTTAATATATATATTATATATACCGGTGTATGTATATGTATATATATATATATATATATATATTTATATATATATATATATATATATGAAGAGTTCAGATGCAAAAGCTTCTAAGTGCCATTTGAATTTTCTCTTCTAAAATGATAATTTTTATCAAGCTTGTATATTAAAGTTCAGTAATTTCACTTAAATGGCAATGAAGATTACCTATTAATTGTCATTTAAGCGAAATTACTGAACTTAAATATACAAGCTTGATAAAAATGGTCATTTTAGAAGAAAATTTAAAGAGGCTTTTGCATCTGAACTCTTCATATATATATATATATATATATATATATATATTATGACTATACACACAGTAACTATTCATATCACAAATAAAATCTGTGACATTGAAAAATAATAAAAATGTATTTATTAATTTATCAAATATACTTTATTAAAACATAAGAAAGGTCTGTTTAGGCCTGTTCACATATCGAATCTTTTTGCGCGCTCAAGTTCGTTATTTCAAATGTAGGCGCGCGGTATGCGCGCTCATAATGGAAGCGATGTGGTCGCGGTGCGACCGCACTCGTCTTTTTCCAAGCGCGTCTGCGCCGCATCAAGATGAAAACATCTCAACTTTTCAGAATGCCGCAAGTGCACCATAAGCGCACAGTAGGTCACGTGACAAGAACCAACCGGACTGGAACCGCCCCAGCGCTTTGGAAAGAGGAGAATGCCGGCGCGCCCAGCGTTTTCTGACACGTTTTTGGCGCTATATGTGAACCCGGCCTTAGACATGCACGCTTGAATATGATCTGGTATGCTTGCACCGCCTACAGTGAAATCTCATTTGGTTTAAAATTCCACTCTGCATATCTATTTAAGGCGTACTAAAGTACCTTAAAACATGCAGCATTATTCAATGTGTTGATGTCATTTCCACTGAAGACGGGGCGGTACATATCGAGCAGCTCCTCCCCCTTTTTTTAAACAGCCAATTGTGTTTGGTTTATGTCACAGCTCTGTCAGAGCCATTGAGCCCGGCAAAGCTGCATTTTGACAACTTACTGTATGACAGTGACATTCTAGATTCCTCTTTTAGAATTAATATAAAATTCTTACTGAAAAGTGTGTAATTTGTTGCATGGCACTGATGTTCTCTCTTCTACTCATCAGTGCTGTTTCTAATGGCGTATGATACTGTATGTTTTGTGGTCTGCGCTGACTCGCACATATGATCCGCTCTGTGCTATCGTGATCGCGTAACTCTAATGTGAAACCAGACTTCATTCGCTCCAATGGAAAGCATATTTACACTATATGTAGGTATGTGGACATATCAATAAATAGTGGCCGCCATTGTGTTCCAAATCTCTGTGCCAAATTTTCCCGACTCACTCTGAGCGGGTCTCCTGAAATGCGCTGTTTTCATTCGACTCGCTGTGGGAATCATTTATTATTTTTAAACAATCACATCATTAGGGTTTTCGACTGCACATTTGTTTTACAATTTTTTCTAGTCAGGCTGCATTTTCTTCCTGAAAGGCGATTTCAAACAATGCGGAAGAATTCAACTGTCAAGAAATTATTTTTACCCACTTTGGACACTTTTCAAAGGAAGGTGGACATGAAGAACATGTTTGTGGTGTGCTGTACAAACTTTTTTGTGGCTATTTAAACTCCCCCACTTTTTTTATGACTACCGCCACTGAACGTTACCTGTAGAAGAGCTGTCAAAAGGGGCTAGACTCAACTTTTGTGTGGTCTCCTCCACTTTCTTTCCTCCACCAGCGTTAGTATTGTTAACTCTATATTCTTACATAACTGGAAATAGCATGAATCAACCAAAATCCATCTTTTAAATTAAGGATATATAATTTTCCTTGGATCGTTGTTTTCCATTCAATTATTTGTATTTTCAACAACTGCTCGTCAGAAAAATACCATAAAAGATAGGCCAAATCAGCCTTTATGTGTGTTAAAATCAAGTTGATTAGATCCAAATAACTATGAAACCCACGTTAGATCCAAATAACTATATGAAACCCATCTCCACAGAAAATTTCATTAAGATATCTTGAATATTGAGAAAGTTATGAGCATTTTTGTGAAAAAACAACTTGTTTTCGGTCACACTAAATTCTATTGTTTTCACCTTAGAAATGAGACAATAATAGGCGCTGATTACTGAACTATAAAATGTTGTAACTTTCTTCATACTTGACATATTTATTTATTTTTATATTTATTTTTTTTTGTAAAGGGGGTACCCAGGTCTTTCCACATATGCTATCCATTTGTCTATTTGTTGAGTTTTAATTTTTTGTCCACATACCTACTATATGAATCGTTACAAAATCCCCTATGACCAAATGTCCCGTTTTTTTCCGGGGATAGTCCCGTTTTTTTCCGGGATAGTCCCGTATTTCAGCTCTAATTTTAGTGTCCCGGACTTATTATGAAAAAATCACGTTTTGTACCGTATTTCATCGTTAATATTTATTTATTTATTTATTTATTTTGTATTTTTTTGCTCAAGTTATAGCGTGTGTATCTTTGACTGTGGATTTGTTTTATGCCTGCCTGGTACATCTGCATCTGTGGAGCATGTTTTCTCGTTAATGAATGCATCATGGATGGTTGAAAAATCTCAGCTGAATGTAACAACAATGAAGGCAATGCTTTTACGTACGAATTAATTTCGGGACTGGAACTATCTTGCATTTTATGATAAACTCTTGAAAGACAAGCACACGCTGACAAAAAATGGTTCCAGTGAAAAATACAAAACGGCAACAGTGAATGATGCTGTTCCACCATCTTGTTCCCACTGATCTTTTTTTTACATAGCTAACAATATTATTAAGTGTAACTACTTGTTATGTGTGCAGTAGGTTTTGTGGGTCTGTGGGTTCTCTGTCTGTCCCATATTCCATACTCTTAGAAATACTGGTAACCCTAACTGAAGACCACACCGAACACTGTGAGTGTGTGTTAGAAATCAGGAATGGTGAGGAACATTGTACTTGCTACATTTTCCGTCTTCAAACCAAACTTGTATCTTCAGCCGACAGTTTAAATGCCGTCTGGCTAGAGCTCTCCCATAATGTTTACGTGTTCAGTTGCAGTAGGCAGACAGTAGAACAGTCTTTTGTGGCGGTTCGAACACATGAACGTTTACGCTACGTAAAGCAATCCGGTTGAATGCGTTTTTACTACTTCTGGAAGTGGTTGAAAGTGGACAAGCTCTAAAAGGTTTTAGAACCTGTTTACAGCTGGCTCGTCCACTTGTGATCTCGATCTAGACCAGAAACACATCTTAATACTAGGGGTGGGAATTGGCAACAATGTGACGATTTCGATATCTATCGCGATAGTTGGGCCACGATTCAATATTATTGCGATTCTCAATATATTGCGATACAAGCAATATATTGCGATTCATGTTCCCCATGTTATTCAAAGACATCACAAAAAATGAGCAAAATAAGACTGCTCAACTCACTTTAATTAAATGACACATTTAAAGGGCAACTCCACCCATTTGCATTAAGCTTTCCATTGTTAGAAACCCAGTTATACTATTGAATGGTCATGCAACACTTTATCATTTTCCCCTGAGACGAGAGAAATCTGCTATTTACCTTTTCACTTCCTCCAACAATGACGCAAAAATCGTCATTTTACGTCATTGTTGGCGGAAGTGTAAGAGGGCGATTTCAGTAAAAAACTACAAGCCCGAGTCCCCACCCTTCAAACCCGCCAATCAGGGGGTTGGACCTATTGCGCTAACAGACCTATCACAGATCAGTGCCAATGCGTTTGATTTCACTGGCAGAAACGTTTTGAAAATGTGGACGAAACTACTGAATACGCTGACGGATGCGTTATGGAGGATTGGGATTAACATTACACATCTTTTTTGGACGCTAAGCTAGCAGGCTCTTGTTCTGTGGAGAAAGCTGAGTAGTAGGGGTTACCGTCCTCTTTTTCCTGGACATGTCCGGCCGTCGATGTCCGGGATTCAGCTTTTAATTTCTGAAGTCGCCATTCATTGTTTACATGTAAGTTACAGCTTTTGTTTCAATCTAACTCAATTCCTTATGATTGGTGAATCTGACTGTTGTGTTTACATGAACGCCAAACAAGTGATCGGTTGATGCGTTTTAACATTGCTAAGAAAATTCCTGCTCCTCCGTGAGAGAATACGAGACCGGATAACTACGTCTTAGGTGCCGCTCATCGTTAATCACGCCACCGGCCTCGCGCCGTCATCCAGACAGCCGGCACTCATCCCGGTCGAACACCAGTAAACCTGGCTCGTCTGCGCCGTTATACATACAGCTCGCACTCGTTCCGCTTGCCACAGTAAACATGATGAATGACGACTGTAGAACGCAAAAGCCGAATCGCGGACATTTTGGGCGATCTCGAAACACATTTTCGGACAGACTTCATCACGGAGAATCACTAGTGCAGACTGTTGTTTACATACTGCGAGGTTCAGCGGTAGGCGTGGCCTCCTAGGGCAGCGAAAGCAAATGAATTCTGGGAGTTGATGTTTTTCATTCACATAAGCCAAAAATACATTTTCTGTCTTTTCTCAGTCTAGAAAGCTCCAAATTAAAAAATAATTTCACATTTCTTCTACATAAATGACCCATTTTAAATACACATTCATCTTCCCAGAGGTGGAATTGCCCTTTAATTCCTGTAAACATTATCTTCTACACATTAACTGAAGTGCAAAAACGTGTTCTTGAACATTCAGAACACCAGACAGGACGTAATTATTCTCTGAATAGGAGACCTCTCACATGAATGTTGAGCTCCAGGCTTGCTATAGTCGGTGTTACGTGTTCAGTCGCAACACCGGTTTCATCACTAGCTCACCGCGGCAACGCAAGAACAAACTATTTTTTTTTAACGCAATTATGCAGTATCCGTATAATCCTGCCTGTATTATTACACACACGCAAACACACAGACACACTTTTCTTTTAACGCAATTACGCAGCAGTATCCGTTCAATCCTGCCTGCATTTACACACACACATACAGAACAGATGCGCGTCAGTATCGAATTCTCTTTTCGGGCTTGAACAAATCATTACACACACAAATTATGGCAAAATGTCAGTTTTGTCAAATGTCCTCACAAGAGCTGTCTAAAATGATTCAAATAAAGTCTTAAATGAACATTTGTGAGAAAATGGGACGCGTGTCAGATCGCGTCTCTCTCCCACATTGCACTGCATTAACGTGTAGCACGTAGAGCTTGCGCTCAACGGCTGTCCGAATTCACGCACTCGTTTTCATTCACTCCTTCAAGTGAACAGTATTAGTGGACTTAGGGAATAAGCCTAACTTACTGAATGATTGTTTAGGGTGCGATTTCAGATTCAACCTATGTTCTCAAGCAGTGAAAAATAGAGAAACCAATGAAGAAAACCAGAAAGTAAAACAGATAATTCTATAGTTAAATATGCAAAAAAAGATCGATACTTGGCGCCCGTGTATCGATACAGTATTGCCACAGAAAATATCGCAATACTATGCTGTATTGATTTTTTCCCCCACCCCTACTTAATACCAGGTGTGAACAGGACCTGAGTTTGGTTACGCTAGTGGCACAGAAGTTGCAAATCTTCAAATCTATTAGATGCATTAAAATACAGAAATATGTCAGCCCTTCGTGTCCAACAATGTGTTGGTACAGGCCTTTAAGAAAGGCAGATTAATTATTCTGAAGGGCTGACCTGCTGCTATTGACAGATGCACATACACAAAACCGGAATAAATAAAGCAAGAATGAATGAAATTGATTTATGGAGTCGTATCAGGCCCGGAGGTCCCCTGGTGTATGTGTCAAATTAAAGCCTTGAGAAACGGCGTCTCCCCGACGGCATTAACTCGCTCCTCACGCTGTGATTGGGGGACTCCTGATTGTCAACACAGAATGGCTTTGATTGAAGTCCGCAGTCAATGATTAGTGTGAGTATAAATTCGAGTCCAGGACAGCTCATTTCTCAATCCCGCTGATTAAATTGTTATTGCTAGCGTAATGTGTTTGCACAAAACAACTCATAAACATGTCACTCGCAAAGAGGTGTTTGCAATAAATCCCATTGTAGCTTTAGTTGCCGCATTCTTGTACTTGTATTTATTGTAATTTCACATGCGCGCTGCATTCGCACTTCTCATTTTATTTCTCTCCCCTTCTGCTCTTTTATCATCTCAGAGGAAAAAATAATAATAAAATGAGGAAGAGAGATTTTCGCTCTCTGACAGAATGGCTCCCAACCCAATAGTTGCATCATAAGTACTAGGAGATCTACAGTATCTCCTTTTTAAGTTTTATTTCTCGTCTTTTTTTCCCACGTTTTCTGGGAGAAAATCACAGAGGTCTTGTGAATGTAGTCAGATGACATCTGTGTGCCTTAAGGAGGTTTGCAGTACCTGGAGAAAGCCATCTGTTAGTGTTATAGTAGCTATCCTGAGCTATAATATCAAAGACAGACAAAGAAAAAATACAGTGCTGAAACATCCATTATTATGATGAAGTAATAAGACAATATATTTCGCTTGCAACAATATATTTTTTTTCTCACAATACTTGGCTGTATTTAAGTGCCAAAAATGGAGAATGATATTTGTTTTTTTTACTCCAGATGTGTACAGTATATAAGAAGACCAGCTAACTGGGCCATGATAACCAGACAGACAAAACATTTCAAGATTAGCTTATGTTTATAAGACTATGACTCATTCACACCATGAACGATAACTATAACGAGAAATATATTAGTGTCCACACCAGTCGTTTTCTGCTTTAAATTCTGGAGAATTCTGATTGGGTGTCCGTTCGTCAGCTGGGAAATTATTCCGTTTAAAGATAATTGTGGTGTGGACTATTCTTTTATATTTGGAACAATATTTTTAGAACTATATATTTATCATTTATAGTTATTGTCCTTGGTGTGAACAGGCCTTAAGACTAAGACTACTTAGAATTGCCTCTTGACCTAATTCTGACCCTAGTGCAACATACATTTTTTAGTTTTAGTTTCCTTTTACTACCAGGGCTCATCTATAATTCCTTTTCATTTCAGTCAAAGAGATCGTGTTACATTCCATTTAACTCAGAAAGTCAAGAAATTACAACCTTACTTGTTAAAGTGCAACAGAACACTATCTAGATGCCAGCTTGGTTTCTACATGAGAAAACAACTACAACAGGATTTTTTTGTCTATATTTTTTTGTACACTGGTAAAGTAAATGCCAGCACTATAGTATAATTTGTCCTCTGTTATTTGGCTTGCATTGCCATTTGCTTCTATAAGCTTAATCTTTTGAGCAGTGAGCACAGGAGCGCCTTCATGGTCAGAAATCAGATGTTCCGAATAGGAATATCACATCTCACTTTAAAATTAAACACAGCATTCATTTGGAATAATATTAGCGCAAACTGCCTGATTTTGTTTGTTTGTTTGTTTGTTTTTGTTAAAGCTGCAGTCCGTAACTTTTGGCGCTCTAGCTGTTAATAAACAGAACTGCATGCGTCATGTGGAAGAACATTTTAGCCGGAATTACTTCTGTCTGTTTATGTCTATGATGAGTCACGCAGGTATTGGGCTATACTACAGCGGTGTGACCCGAACCAGTCTAAAATAGTCCCAATATAAGAGCTTATATATAAGCGTAGTGTTTCAGGATAAGACAAAAACATGGTTTGGAAAATGGATTCATGATGTACTCACTCATTTTTGTCAATTTTAAACAGAAAAAAATGTAGGGAGTATGTAAAGTTTGTAAAATTTAAAGAGTATGTAAAGTTTCAAACAGTAGTACACTACATTTGTGTGCATGTTAGAGAGATTTAGAGAGATACGGTACGTAGCGATTCCAAGCACGACTGTAAGTATTCAGTCGTGCTTGGAATTAATGGTACTCCTGGTAAATATGATCAAAACTGGCTGTAAAAAATAAATCTGCTTTGTTTATGCTTTTAATATTTAATTTTCAAAGAAATTGCCAAAAATCTAACCTTAAGAATCTGAGGTTAGATTTTTAGCAATTTTTTTAATGAAAGTAAAAGAATTGAAAGTGGGGGGTGGAAATCACATTATGAAATAAATGTTTTTCTCCAAAACACATTGGCCACAATTACTTGGTACAAGTAAAATATCTCTGAAGTACATTCCTATTAATGTTTACCTTTTTAGCACAACAGGAGGACTAGGAATATGAAATTATCCATCCATGACTTCAAGTTTAAATATGAGGAAACACAGGCCAAATCCTGTTGTCCCAAATCCACAGGCCAAATCCAAAGGACAAACCCATCACAATGAGTAAAACCAAAGAATATAGTTCTGATGAGCATCAAAAGATGAGCATCTCAAAATAGAATGTGGCTGTATAAAATATAGCTAAAGAGTTGAAAATCCCCATTTGGACAATCAGGGCAATAATTAAGAAGTTCCAATCAAATAAAGATGAGTCTTGGGGTCAGAAAGCCTATAAAAAAATCAATAAAAAAATCGAACAACCCCCACATCCCCACATGTAAGTTCAGTTGTCAGACACGACAGCACAGAGTTCTGATGAAAAAAAAAAAAAGCAACCGTGTTGGCAACGTGTTGGCAGGAAACACGCTAGATGGGTTTGATGCACATAAGGATAAAAAGTACCCCATGTGTAGAATTTAATAAACCGTTGGATCTTTAATGTTGTGGGCATATTTTTCTGCTGGAGGTCCTGGACTTCTTATTCAGATACATGTCATTGTAGCTGGATTCTATCAAATATCAACAGATAAAAAATTAAAACCTGACGCCTTCTGCTAAATCTTATAATGGGCCGTGGTTGGATCTTCCATCAGGACAATGGTCCAAAACAAACGGTCAGAATCAACACAAAAATTTGTTAGGGAGCACAAAATGAAGCTTCTGCACCGTCCCAGTCACCTGACCTGATGATTGGAGTGAACTGGAGAGAAGAAGCACCAACATGGATCTGGAAATTACACAGTAATGGATGTCCATGTCATGCATGCTTAAATTCCATTTATGATATAATATTTGCCATTTGAAATCTCCAAATGTTCCTAATGGCATCATATTTTTATACTTATACTTATACTTATTTATTTATTAGCATTTAGTTATTTTAATATATGCTCCTAAAATGAACTCAAAGCGGATGTGGTGGGTCTCTGCTTTGTTAGAGCAAGTGGGGAGCAGTTGTTCTTATTTCAAGTACAGGAAAGTACAGCTTCAGGGAAACCAATAGAGGTTTAGCGATACGAAGAGCGGGAGAGTGAGCAATTAAAATGCAAATGCATTGTGTATCAGTTGATATCATAGATGGCTTAACCATACAACATAATATCATTAGATGAGCTGTTCATTATAATTTAATACATGCATCATTTGAGACCTAAATCTGAGTGACATATGCTGATGTATTTGAGTATAGTAATTATAATTGCACATGGCTTATTTTGACTTATTAGAGAACCAGACAGAATATGAGGTAAACACCAGGTCTGCCATAATTAACCATCCTATTAAAACAATTAACAAGTCTAGAAACTGACATGGCACTTGAATCATGACAGTCACTTTATATCTTTATTTTCAATTCAAGTCAAATTTCAAGTCCTACTTAGAATAGTTACCACTTTTAACTTAAGAAAATGAAATGATCTAGTTGGCTGTGTTGCCAAGACTTGATGCTGGGGTTTATTTGTATTGTGTTTTGTTGAAGTGGTTTTCGATTAGTGAATCCTGGCTTCAGCATGATGTTGTTGAGAGCCTTGCTGGCTCACTCTGTCTTGACCGGATAAACTCTCGCTTGCATTTTCAGTCTGAGCGCATTAGAGATCAGATTCAGTGTTTCTGACTCCTGTGAGATACCAGTGTTTGGCAGCCTGAATGCAGCGCTGGATGAATTTGTAGTATCACGTTGTTCCCTTTTGACTTAAAGCCTCTGCTCTGTTTGCTCGAACTGAATCATCCATCTTACTAGAACATCCATCACGCGAGAAGTGACCAGCTGCAGCTTCAAATGAATGGAAAGTTTCAGTTTACGTTGGCATCTTCATTATAAAGATGAATAAACTTTCATATCTGATATCATAATTTTAGTTTTCATCAGCAAATTTCATTTTGACATCATGTTTGCAAGTGAAATTTAAAACTTCCGTATGTTCCTTATGACATCATAGTTTTAGTTTACAGTGACTAGTAAAAAACATTTGAATACAGTTTTATTTATTTTTATCTATACTTTCATTATTTATTTGAAATCAATTTTCCATGAATCTCAGAGTCCTCATTTCATAGTTCAGGCGTAGTGTGTTACTAAATAAAGAATGTCATTACACACACATCTGTTTAACACCTTTTTTTAATCCAACCCATATTTCTAATCTCAGCTTCTGTTGCATTAATTCACCAAAAAGTGACATTCTAAAGCAAATGTGGTTGAGACATCCTGATTGGTTTAGTGAAACAGTATGATTGGATGGATGAGCATAATGAGCCCTTCTGATTGGTTCGTAGTGAAAGTGGCCTAGGATATACTGGATTATACACAACCCCCACACCATGCATCTGTTCATTCCCTGGAGAGAAAGATAAACTCTCATCTTCATATCCATTAATGGACCATCATGCCACTCTATCTGAGAGCTTTAGGTTGTCCATTTGCAACGTTAAACTGTCGCTGTGCTGCCCGGTTTAACTGTGTGGTCATGTCTACTATATCCATCAGATTTTTAAAGCATTAAAAGCTGTTACTACTGCACATACTAGCAATCTATTTTAGTATTATTGTGGTAGCACTTAATTTGACAGTCCTCTTCCGCATGTACATACTGTACTTATTATAGCAATTACAATAACTGAGTTATAGATACTAGCCCTGAACCTAGACCTAAACCTAACCTTAAAGGTGATCTCCGGCGCAAAATGAACCTTTGGTGTAATAAAACATCGGTACCTAGTCAATCGTTCTCTGAGATTTGTTTTCATGATAATCGAATGTAAAGAGTTTTATCTCTAAAAACTGATTAGCGTATAATGCTAGTACTGGGGGCATTTACTAAGTAAAAAGAAATGGCTCAGTTTATACCACTAACAAGGCTCAAAATAGCCCCACACTAACACAGTAACATAATGAGGGTCCATACATGCAAAACGAAGCATTGAGAACTTTGTAAGTGTACAGACCGTTTAATAAGAAGATACTTTATAAAGACAGTTCACTTCGTGTATACAGACAGGAGCCATCTTAGAATATAGTCTCGATAAGTCGATACCCGAACGCCGTTCATACAGTTCAGAAGTTCGCTGAACTTCATACAGTTCAGATCACTCAGCACAACGTTCGTGGTTTGACTTGTCGTGACTTGTTTTCCAAGATGGCTCCTGTCTGTATACACAAAGTGAACTGTCTTTATAAAGTATCTTCTTATTAAACGGTCTGTACACTTACAAAGTTCTCAATGCTTCGATTTTGCATGTATGGACTCTCATTATGTTACTGTGTTAGTGTGGGGCTATTTTGAGCCTTTTAAAGGCCCGTTCACACCAAGTACGATAACTATAAAGATAACTATAAAGATAACTAAAGATATAATTCTAAAAATTGTTCTCCATATTAAAGAATAACAGAGTTCACACCACAGCTATAACGATAAAGATATGAGGAACGATATCGTTGGGGTCATTTTCAGAACGATTTTTTTCCAGCTGTCCAACGATAAAACACTGACAACCAATCAGAATTGTGCATTTTGGCAGATGACATTGCAGAGAAGTTAATCGTCAAGGTAAAAAAAAATAAAATAAATCCTCCACTGTTTGACAAGTCAAACCCACTTTTCAATGATACGTTAAAAAAGATGGATATATGGAAAGCATCCTGGGAATAAATGGTGAGAAGTTACATTCACAATGAGATATATGCACAGTTTAGCATAGTGTTACAAAATTACCTCTGGTAGGCTATCCAGCGCTAGTTGACAACTTTACTGAAGTACTAGGTGATGTTTTTATCCCATCATTGAATTCGTCAGCTAAATCCAGATATTACACTAGACATGCTAGATTCACTGTTTAGATGCGTTTCCAACACCTCTCGTCTTTTAAGGATATCGATCGTGTACCCAAAACAAAAAGCGCCTGTTTTTCCTTTTGATATTTGTTTGTAATGTAAAGCAGCAACAGCAGGTCATTTGCGTGCGAGCTCTACTCTGAAACCGCAGTGCGCGCGTTTGCGTGCTTAGAATAAAAAGAACGTTATCGGTCGTTGAGTATGGACGCATATATAGTTATCTTTATCGTTATCTTTATAGTTATCGTGCTTAGTGTGAACGGGCCTTAAAGCTGCGAGTCGGCAACTATGGCTGATTGAGTGGACTTTGGCAACATTTTGAATGTTTACAACTCATATTTCCCTCCCCCACTATCAACGAATACCCTCCCACAGAGTTCGTGCTCGAGTGCGTGCGCACCAGGTTATCTGTGAACGCGACAGTCTCATCAGCATTCATCAACACCATGGATTATTTGGAGGTACTGTATGCTGCCCTGGCTAATCTACCAATATGTTGTAATTGCTAACGTCATTTATACTGTAAATGAGCTTACTTGGTTTGTTAGTGTTCCGCCATCACTCTTCCTTACTGCGCGAACTTCAGGCGTGTGCATGTGATTGTAATGTGCGCGAGGGGTGGCGTGTGCCCGATCTGTGATTGACAGTCAGATCTCACACCCCCTGGGCTGATTGGACACAGTTAACAGGGAGTGCAGGATTTTTGCAAAACAAATAACATGCTCCAGATGGAGCTAGAAGATCGGGTTTTTTCTATAACCACTTTATTTTTGTTGTTCTGTCGGATTATAGTGTCGATTTCACTGAATATGATAAAAAAATGTTGCCGACGGCAGCTTTAAGTGGTATAAACTAGTGATTTTTTTTTTACTTGGTAAATTCCCCCATTACTAGCATTATATGCTAAACAGTTTTTAGAGATAAAACCCTTTACATTCGATTATCATGAAAACAAATATCAGAGAACGATTGACTAGGTACCGATGTTTTATTAGACCAAAGGTTAATTTTGCGCCGGAGTTCTCCTTTAACCCAGTTACCTTATATTACCAGTTTCTTAGGTATATACACTGTACACTAATATGCATTTATTGTTTTTATTATTATTAGTAATTGGCTTTTTGTTAAATTTTCAGTTTTCATTTTCCTTTTAGTAAACTTATTTCAGTCAGTATCTAATATTATCTTGGTTTTGTTTTTCAGTTGATTTATTCTTCAAAAAAAATAGTTGTTTTGATTAATGAGTTGCTCTGCTTTATATTAGTTCAAGAAAACAGTTGAGACATTTAGTAATAAATGATTAATGGTGGTTCCTTGTTTTAAAATGATCAAACACTGTAATGAAACGAGTTGCTATTGCAGTGTTTTTGATTTATGTTCAAAAATAAGAGTTTCTGCATATTAATGAGGATGCAAATGAGTCATTTCCTATGCTCCACCTCACCTTTGATTGGGCTCCCGATGGCTGTTCGAGGACATTGAACAAACAGGATCATGCAACGTGAGACCTGACTTCGCTCACACAACAAAGCTTTGAATTAAAACGCAGCGTTGATGTAAGACCCAAATTACCCACCTGCACTGTGAAGCACAGATTATCTCCAAATTACTCTGACGAGACTCCGAATTACTTCACTACCAGTGTCATAGCTATCAACAAAGATTTAATATTTCATACAAACGCATGACACCGTGGAACACAACAGCGATCACTAACAATACCGACTACGCCATCCGAAGAGCTTCATCATGAATGAGTGCGAAAGAAAAATCTAAGGATGGAGAACAGAAAGGGCTGGGGAGAGATTGCATCAAATATTGATGCTCTTTTTTTATGGTACCATCTGCTGTATGGCATGTGCATTAAATATTAAAGTGTAGCTAGAGAGAAAGCCTGGAAGGATAAAAAGAGAGGGAGACAAGCA